>QODF01000229.1:9725-51031 GCA_024372805.1 Oostethus manadensis | reverse complement strand
CTGCCGCCATGACTGGCTAGAGTGTCCCTGAGGCGGACCAGCTCCTCCTCCAGGCGGGACACTTTCTCCCGAAGCAGCTCAGCTTCGCTCTTCCTCCTCTGGAGTTCATTCTCGCAGACCTCCAGCTCTAGTGATCGCGTACGCAGGGCCGCCTGGGCCTCCTGAGAGCGAGCCTGGCTGGCCTGCAGCTCCGATCGGGCTTCCCTCAACTGGGCCCTCAGCACCACGATGTCACCGGCCTTCTGGCTGAGTTCTGACTGGATCTCTTTCAGCTGCTGCTTTAAGAGGGAGATCTCTCCCGATTTCTGACATACCTACACACACCAAATAATAAGAACACAACCAAAGCATAGCTAGCGCCTTTTTTAAAAATGTTTTACATTTCTGACCCCACCTCCCACTTGGTCTCCTCCAGCCGTGGACCCAGCTGTGTCTGCTCCCGCTGGATGGTGGCACACCTTCTCTCCAGACTTTCCCTGTCCTGCAGCACTGAGGAGAAGTCCTCCTGGAGCTTCTTTTTCTCTTGCTGTAGTTGAAAAACCTGATGAAGCAAAGGACACACTCCTGTTAAGCACACAAACAGAGGGAATTTCCTTTCCAGCCAGCAACAATATTAGCTGTTTCAGTATGTCAAAATGGATTTTTGCTCCAAGATGTGCAATCTGGAGCACAAAGTCCACATGCATGTCATAGTAATATGATATCATTTTGCAACTATAAACTGTGGGAATGTTTTTCATCTTGATAATGAGCATGTGACCTACGATACTATCTATGATTCACGTTATTCGGTATTTGGAGCTTTCATGTGCTAAAATCTAATTCATTTAAAACCACAATTTGGCCCATCATCCCCAACCTATATGTAAGACATTGTCTTTCTCTTGTCTTTGCTTGTAAAGATATAAAAACTGATAAAAAGAGGCAGCTTATTAAGGCACCTAATGGGACACACCTATTCTGTCTAGAAAGCAAACGATTAAAACAGCTGCAAAATCCCCAACAAGGTTTTATGCTTTTATATACATGCTGTGAGCATGTAGTACATTCATGACAACATGTCCTACTTAGACTATTTTAAGCATTAGTGGGACTTCCTTCCTGGGCGCATTGATTTCACATAGCAACAAAGAAAGGACGGCTAAAACAAAAACACAGCAGCGGTGGCGGCAGCTCCCTTAACAATCAAAATACCAATAAAAAGTGTAAAGATTTGTCCTTAAATACAAAGCCTTTATTCTATTTTGTACCATTTTTTGCTGTTTTTTAAATTTTATTTCGTGTCTGCAATGAAAAATTATCCATTTTTGATGATCCATCCAATGTTGGCTACCAAGCCGCACTTTGGCCACACCTACTTTTGGTGTTTGGGCTTGTTGGCTCCGTTGTGGGAGAGCGATGGTGGTTGAGGTGGGAGAAACTGGTTAGAAAATAATATAAATAATATAAGATATTACAATATTATATATGGCGATGCAATAATTACTGTTGAGTGCGCTGTGGTCAAAATGCCCGCCACTCCCCCCGGCAGGGGAGGGCACTGAGGTAATAATACACTTTATTCTTCTAATATTCTCGCAATCATACGACAAAGTCCCAAAGATTGACTAGTATTTTGCAATTGACCCCTTTAAATGATAAAAGTAGTCACCATTAACGAGCCGAGAACCGATGGAATCTGAGTCACGGTGTTGAAGTTTGCATCACTCTCAAGCAACTACAGTATGGTGCGTTCAAGGACGGGCTGTTTTTTTTTTTAAACAATCTTTTAAAACATTTATGCTGTACATTTTACATCATCGCGTATTGGTACATCGTTACCAACTTCAGTGTTCTGTGTTTTCTGCAGCAAAAAGGGCCTATTTTTGGAGAAAAAAAACTAAAATCTGCAAGTGTGCCCATTGCTGTCGCCCGTCACTCACTAAGTGGCATTGCAAAGTTGTATAGAATAAATTATGTGTTTCTTTTCTTTACAGTTCAGGGTGGATTTTATTTTGCTGCACAGCAAAATCAAAAAAAAATGCAGTGCGCAGAGAACATAAGATCAGTGCGCAATTGCGTAGGCGCGCAGCTTAGGAGAATGTTGCTCATCAGCCACCTTAAATGTCAGCGTCATGGGGTTGGAAAAGTGCAAAGTGCCAGAGACCTCCGTATTGCCACACCGGCTGCTGCTCGGAACATGTGCCCGAATACAGTGCACCTTGCTGGGCCGCAGCGGGTGCCTCATCCCACTCCATAGTCTGGTTCTCCCGACAGTAGCCATGTGGTAGTCGTAATGTCATGAACAAATCAACCGGTACACTTGTTCATTCTAATTGGTCATCCAAATCCTTATCTGTTACAAACTACGTTTAAAAAATAGACATTGAAAAGTTATTGGCACCATATCCATCTTTTTTTTTAGATTTTGGTATCAGTGTGAAAAACAAGAAGTTTTGTTTTTAAATAAGAGAATAAGTGTAGGCCTGTACCTGTAACTGTAAGACCTGCTGGGCCCTCTGGGCCTTTTGAGAGGCCTGCTTCATCTTGGTGGCGCAGTTCTGTCTCAGCTCCTCCATCTCGCTCTCACAGCGCCGTTGCTTCTCCTCATAGACCTTTTAACAAAACACAGAGGTGCTTTTCTTCTTCCCACATTTTGGTTGGCGCTCTTTGGGTCTCACCTGGCAGATGGCAGCTTCATTCTCATCCAGGTTTTCCCTCAGATGCTGAAGTTCCATGTCACGCTCCTGCAACTTCTCCTCCAGGTCCCTCACCACCACCTCATAGCCCTCCACAGGCGGTGACGAGTGGCCGCATGAGCCGCTGTCCGACAGGGGCTGTCCGCGCCCGCTCAGCGACCCGGTGCTCTTACTGGACGAAGAGCGTCCGCTGTCCGAGTGACCGTGGCCCGCCGTTCCACCTGAAATGTTTCTCACCAGGACCTGCCCTGGCTCCATCTGGCCCCCGGCGCCTGACCCAGAACTGGAGCCTTCACTGGCCGCCAAACTGTAGCCGGTGCTGCTGTGAGTGGGGAGGCTGGAGAGAGAGTTCCTCCCGGAGTCTGACATGGAGCATGACTGGCTGCTCCGAGGGTTGCGCCCGCCGCAGTAAGAGTCGCGCTTCTCCTCAGAACCCGAGCTGCTGCCGCTGGCCGCGTTGGCGCCGCTAGACGAAGCAGAGAGGGGGAGGTTGAGTCTGCCCTGGCTTTCTGACAGACCGCCGCCCCCTGGCCGTGGACACAGGTAATGCACCGAGTGGCGATGCTTGGGAACGACGGGTTTGAACGCTGTGGGACGAATCAGAACTTTCTCCATGTTCTGAAAGAAGAAAATGGGCTTTAGTGTAGAAGACCACACAGCACAATTTCTTTGAATGCATCTTCTGAAGAACTTGACTTGCATTTTGGTTCATTTAGCTTTTTTATGCTGGAAAATGCTTCATTTAGACTACGACTGCAGGGTAAGATGCCCATTTCAGAATTTTGTTTAAAAATCCGATTTTTTTATGTGGTTTTCGGCGTTACCAAACGCCACTTGCATTTCCGTTTTTCCCAGCGGGTGGAGGCGGGGCGCTAGCGAGTGTACACACATAGTGCTGCGAGTGAGGGTCACTAAAAGTAACAAGCAGGCAAACACAGTTGGGTGATTCTCCTGAAAGTCGCCCCAGCGAATGAAAGTATAATGCATAGATACTAAAAGTCACAATTCATGTGCATGTACAAGTTACCTCTTTTTGCACAAATGTTAAATAATCAAAGAGGATTTTCTCAGAATGGGGTGCCAAAATGAAAAGGAAATATAAATAGAACCAATAATGGAAAAAAAAAAAATGTAGTCATACTATTTTTCCACTTTGTCTTTGCTTTTTCTGTATCGACTTTGTCCTTTCCATTTGCTTTTTTTAAATTTTCTATTGAATTTCTATTGACTTTGCTTTGTGTCGTCAGCTTGAGCCATCCGGTAAATTCAATGAGAAGAAAATGGAGAAAAAAAAAAAAAGACAAAGCAGGAAAATCAACGACAAAATGGAAAAATCAAAGACAATACAGAAAAAGCAATGACAAAATGGCAAAGAATATGTACATAAACATTTCTCTATTTTTCTGTTATTCTATTTATACAGTACAGTATTTCCTCCTGCACTCCGGTGATTCCATAGATGTGATTCTGTGTGCAGTTCATTTTATTTTTATTGGGTTTTTTTGTTTGTTTTTTCTTGCTTGTTTATTGTATTATGTTGTTTGTTTAATTTACTTCATTAAAAAACTCCCGCCATTCCAAGTGAAGCGTGAAATACTCTCGAGGAATTGACGTTTATGGCTTTTGATGCAACGTACTCACATTATTATTGCATCCATGAGAAGGAAATATGGTCTGAGACCAACGTCATCCATAACACAGTCTATCATTTGTAGGACAATTAATGTCCAGCAAAATGTGTTATTGGGACAGGCCTGCATGTATACGAGTGATTCTGTGTTTGTACAAAACGACCTTTGAATTGTGACAAAGCTAGATATTGGCTTGGTCCGAGCTGTTTTTTACACCATTATCGGTAACTAGCCAGCTTGCTGGCGGTGTTTTGTTTTTTTGCTTTAAAAAAGTGTATTTGGAGCCAAGAATGAACAGCACCTTTCAAGGGCAGTATGTGTGCAGACAAAAGGCTGAGATGCATAGAAACAAAACCTTTTGAAAGTGAAACTGAAAGCATCATTTACTTGACTTGCCTTCTCTAACTGGCCAGAAACTGGGATGAGTTTTGGCGGAGGTCCTCCAATGTTCCCGTTCAAAGTCCTGTTGTCCCTTTGGTCCTCTGAGTCGCTGCAGGGACTCCAGGCCACGACCAGGTTGTCGTTCCAGTCTCCAACCGGCGCCTCACTGCTCGCACACCCTAAGTTCTCATTCACTCCCCCAGCCGCCGTGGAGTTTCCCGGCCGAGGCTGCTTCTTGGTGGGCAGCGGTGGAGGTCGAATCTGTGCCTGGGGCTGCGCCTGGTTGCCGTTGAGCAGAAGTTGCTCCAAGGAGCTCCCGCTGCGAAGTGTGTTGTCCTGCAGCCGGAAGCAGCTGATAGCCGGCGTGGAACGTCGAACCTTTGCCGTGAATTCGCTGGCGGCTCGGCAGTGTCTCTCTTGGTACGTGCGGCCCGATATGAGACTGCTTACGGAACCCATAGTTGATGCGGTGCTGCAGGAGGCGGGGGGAGAGTGAGATGATGGCTGGCACTGCTCGGCCTCGAGACCGGGATTAGGGTGGTCAGTGACAGGAGGAGCCTGAACGAGAGCCATGGCGCCCTGATGGCGTTAGCCACACCACGCAATCTGAGTGAAGAGAAAACATATTAAACTTACCTTTCATCCAATTCAACATTCAGAAAAGATGTATCAACTTCTATTTTGTTTGTTGTCCGTTTTCAAGAGCAAACGGTACATTTGCAAAAATGACATTTACAGTTCACGGCTAGCTCTCGCTTTTTCTGGACGGGACCGCTCAGCTAAAGCAGAGCAAACAAACACTTCTCCAGGTAGATCGTCGACTTGGTTCAGTATGTTTCTCACCCAAATCGCAGTCATGCCAAACCCGTGTGTGGCTGCTGGATGTTCACAGTCTCCACGTGATATTGTAAGTTTGTTTTCTTTTCCAAAAGGTTTAACACAATCATATGAGGAGAACGTGAGACAAGTGGAGGCCCACCTTTGAGTTCTGGTCTCTGCATTTCACTTTTACGAGAAGCATTTGGCTTGAAAGTAATCTTTTGTAAATAAATCCAGTGGAACATTGGCTAGCATCAATAATTTGTTCCAGGATGTTCCAAGAGAACTGAATCCATTTTCCCCCTAAACAATACAGTAACTCCCATTAATTCATTCCAGAAAGCCCAAAATTAGTATTGCAATTATGGTTTTACATGCAAAAAACAATTCTACATGCGTGTGAATGATGAATGAAAAAGAGACATGAACATTAAAGGTGATTCCTCATGCGAGTGTACTCAGAGACAACATGGCATCACCTTCCTGTTTTACCAGGAGTTATTTCTTCAACTAATTAATGTTTCTCACCTTCGCAGGCCAAAAGAGAACCACACAAAGTTCCAAGTGCCAGCATTTTGATATATCCGGTGAAAATCACTACTGAATCGAATTGAAATCAAGAAATAACTCATGTCAAAACCGGAAGGAGCTGTCCGTGTTTAAAATTAGTGTCTGCGTGTATGTACAATATGTGTTTTATGTTAACATCTGTTGAGCGTGAACTGCTGATGACATCATAGACTTCCAGTGCTATCAGTGTATTGATACAGTCAGTGTATTGATAACACGATAATACGTATTGTACGCTTAGTGCGTAAGCTGAGACAAAATTTTGGTGTAAATTTAAAACCAAGGTTTCACCGTATCTGCAAGTTTTGCAAGACACAATTGCTGGGTTTTTAGTTTCCAGTAGTTTGGCAGTCATCAGATATAAAAAATATCACCAGTTGCGGGACTGGAGTGTACGTGCATTATTCATTAATAACGGGAACAACGGCAAAAATACTTTGTTGACAAAAACACGTGGACATGTGAGCACTTTGTTTTTTCCTCATTCAATTTCCAATGCTTATTGACATGAAATATAGTTTAAAAACATATTTATTATTTTTTTTTAATTAAAACGGCCTTTTTATTGATTAAAACTTTTTTTTGTTTTCAGTTTTCGTCAACTAAACCTGGACTAAAACGATCACATGCAGGAAATGTTCATAAAATTAGTCTAAAAATAAAAGAACTGCTCCATAGTCCTATCTGTGATTAGTGATGCTCTTGGCAGAGGTTGTGTCTTATTCTACTCGTAAACAATTAGAATGACTACGGTTTGATTCCGGTGATGTGATCAATGTCGGTGAAATTGGTTTTTTTGTAAGAGAGTCCGGTATACATGAATTATGGACATAAACGAAAAGGTAAACAACAATTCATCAAGCAACGCCTTCTCCGGCACATGCCAAAGATTCTCAACGGGGTTAAGGTCTGGACTCCGTGTGTGCAAATTATGTCTCATGCTCCCTGAACCACTCCTTCACAATTTGAGCCCGATGAATCCTGGCATTGTCCTCTTGGAAAATGCCCGTGCCATCAGGGAAGAAAAATCCATTGGTGGAATAACCTGCTCATTCTGAAAGTTCAGGTAGTCAGCTGACCTCATTCTTTGAGCACATCGTGTTGCTGAACCTAGACCTGACCTAGAACCTCGTACCTGCTTGCTCAGTTCCATCCAGGTGGCCACTTTTTCTTTGGCCATGCAGGGTATATAATTAGTAATTATGTATATAATTGCATTTTGTTCATAGTTAACTCATAATTAACCAGAATTAATCAGACAAAAGTACGTTTTAAGTAGGGATGTAAATATTTTTGTGGTAAATAATTTGATACGCAACTCCAATGATAACTACATCAAATTTTATGTAAAGGGATATCATAACATATGGGCCATTGTTTTATTCAAAAATATAATATACAGTTAGAAATCCCATCATTTTTGCATGTTTAATTGAGCAGCGTTTTGTCCCACTTTGTGTGATGGACATGGAATGCACCCCTTCAATACTACGTGGGAACGTCTTAGCTTTAGACAACAACACCAGCAGTGCTCCGGTGGCTTCTCGCTGCTCCGCTACCGCTTGTAGCTCCACCGTTACCGTTGCATTGCTCAAGCAACGATGTGGGCCGAGGGTCGGGACGTAAAAACAGAAACGTCTGTGACGCGTTAACGGTGACAGCCCTAATAATAAACTAATCCCTGCAACAAACCCCCAAATTATAAAAAAAAAATGTAAGATCAACTGCTGCATACATTTGCAATACACAGTAACTCCCTGCTGCTAATTACCAATTCTATTAACGAGGGAGGAGGAAAAAAGTCTGGCTTTAGTGACGACACAGACAGAGGTTGAGCGAATGGGTCACAATCCTCGCAGCTGCTGTGTGGTTTTCCACAGTATCCCCGTCTGAACCCGATCAGCCGGCCGCTGAAATCTCATCACTGATCACGGTACGCACGCACCAATCAAATATTGCCATGAAACGACGCTAACTTGCATGGGGTTTCCATTGCAAGTGTGGCAGCAGATTAAAGTCCTTCTGTTTGCACATCACTGATGGTGAACATGGGGGTGATGGGGCAGCCTCGGTCTGTCGTGCCAGGCCTAAATCCGTCTGGCCCGACGGAATAATCCACAGCAGATATAAGCGCATACAGTCTGCCAGGACTTGCTGCTTTTACTCTGTTGCAAACAAAACTGTGACCAAAAATGGATTGTAATAGAAATGCTGCTCTTTTATACAGTTGAAAAGACTGCTTTTCAAGAAATGCTGCAAATGTTTGATAGTACAAATTCGCGCGGGGAAAATACATGCCACAAATACAAATTCCGAACCTTTACAGGGTGAAAGATGATATATTCAGGAAAATATTGCACAATATCATACAAGTGCTTGATTTGTCCTCAAAACAATATTTTTTAGTGTTAATTTGTGAGACAATAAACATTTCAAAACACACCTGCTTTGTTTTGCGACTCGGTTAAATAAAAACGTGTTTGTCCAGTCCTACTTTTTCATTGTACTTTAAAGTGTATGTAAAAACATTGTCTCGTCTCGTGAGTTCGGTGTCTCATGATACCGCTACAACATCGCTAGACCCGCTAGATCTGGGATGGGCAAACTTTTAGACTCACAGGCCTCGCTGGGTTCAAAAATTGGCGTAGAGCCTGTATATATATGATGGTCATCAAACACAAACAAAACCAAAACAACTACTACTAAGTAGGGGATAAACAACAACTATGTACTACACATAACACAAAACTAACACTTTTATATCCAAATGCCTGCAAGGCATGCTGGGTAGTCACGTGGCAACAACTTTGTGAACTATGAACAACAAAGCACTGCATATGAAGAGTATGTTAATGTCCCTCTTTGTTTACTTCTGATGACCTTGTGAACGTATTTTGCAATCAAGAAAAGATGCGACATGTTTACACAAGCTACCCAGCATGCCTTGCGGCACAGATATATGGGTGTTTTGTTAGGCATGGTATTGTGCGTGGATATTAACTTGTATGCCCACATGGTGCAGTAGGTAGGGTACTCTGTCTGGTGCGTGTGTGTTGTCAAGCTACAGATGGCATCGCCTATTTTGACGACTCAAGCATGCCACAATAGCAAAGTCATGTTTTTCCGGCTACAGTTTTGATGTTAAAGGTTTAGACGCTTGGTGGGCCTAATGTGGCCCACAGCCCGTATTCTGCGCACTTCTGCTGTAGAGGTTATATATTATTTTCACTTTTGCGTCTCACAGCAACTATGGTGCATTCAAGGACCAGTGTAGAATAAAGACATAAATAACACATTGTGGGCTTCTTTTTTTGTTTTGTTACAATGGTACATGTACACTGTACCTGTAATATCACATATTCATAAGTTATTGCCAACTTTGGGTGAATGAAAGCCCATTTCAGAGAAACAAAGAAGAAACTTTTGCATAAAAGTGACAGATTTGACTGTTTTGACGACTCAAATGTGCCACAATAGCACTGTAAGTTATCTTGCCGGCTACAGTTCGGATGTTAAAGGTTTAAATAAAATATTTGGAAATGACTGCCAGGCTGGATTAAGACACTTGGCGGGCCTGATATGGCCCTCAGACCGCAGTCCCCCGCCCCGTACTAGATCTATCTCTCTATTTGGTTAAGGACAAATGTACAGGTAGAGATTGTCATGTGCAACTTTTTTTTGAGTGGTTCTTACCTCCAGGTGCTGGATCACTTCCTCTTATATCATAGAAGCAGTATGGACCCGGCCCGTGCCTAATCGTGACTAACTTGCCAATATGTGCAGTGGTGTGAAAAACTATTTGCCCCCTTCCTGACTTTTTATTCTTTTGCATGTTTGTCACACAAAATGTTTCTGATCATCAAACCCATTTGAATATTAGTCAAAGATAACACAAGTAAACACAAAATGCAGTTTTGAAATGAATGTTTTTATTATTTAGGGAGAAAAAAACCCAGTGTGAAAAAGTCATTGCCCCCGCACCTAATAACTGCTTGGGCAGCCTTAGCAGCAATAACTGCAATCAAACGTTTGCCATAACTTGCAACAAGTCTTTTACACGCTCTGGAGAAATTTTGCAGAATTGTTGTCATTCAGCTTTATTTGAGGCTTTTCTAGCATGAAGCGCCTTCTTAAGGTCATGCCACAGCATCTCCATGGGATTCAGGTCAGGACTTTGACTAGGCCACTCCGACGTCTTCATTTTGTTTTTCTTCAGCCATTCAGAGGTGGATTTGCTGGTGTGTTTTGGGTCATTGTCCTGCTGCAGCACCCAAGATGGCTTTAGCTTGAGTTGACCAACAGATGGCCGGACCTTCTCCTTCAGGATTTTTTGCTAGACAGTAGAATTCATGCTTCCATCTATCACAGCAAGCCTTCCAGGTCCTGAAGCAGCAAAACAAGGCCAGACCATCACACTACCACCACCATATTTGACTGTCGCTATGAAATGCTGTGTTACTTTTACGCCAGATGTAACGGGACACGCACCTTCCAAAAAGTTCTACTTTTGTCTCGTCAATTCGTCAATGTTCAATGATGTTATCTTTGACTAATAGTTTACTCTTTTTTATGAGCAAAAACAGTTAGGTGTGACAAAAAGTCACAAATAGTTTTTCACACCTCTGTGTTCATTCCAAAGTTCAACAATGGTTTGTTTTAGCTCTCCTAGCCTCACACACTTAGCTTGGTTGTGTTGGCGAGATGCATATCGTTTTTTTAAGTATGTTGCATCTTTCCAGCGCCGTGCCTTCCAGGGAGTTGGAAAAGTGCAAACGGCAGCCGCTATTTACGTCGATGCACTGGAGGCCGACGTTGGGGGAAAAACCTTGCTTTGTTGTTTTCCGTTGAACACGACATGGACTATAATAACCACAGGAAGGCGGGCGACTATGCGGCTTGTCAATGATCGAGCAACTGCGTCTTTCATTTCTTTCATGTTAGGGAGTAGAAGGGGAGGCGCTCCGTGACGACACGGGACCCACAACGATTACAGATGTGATCACTTCCCAGAGCCGAGACAGTCCTCCTGTTACCTTTTATCCCAACCACCATTTCGTTCCTCTTCTCCCCCGGCCCCGACGAGGACTCTCGGGCAAGGATAACAGAATTAACAACCCCCTAAGTGTGACTCCCCCTGTCGGCCCCTGAGGAATGGATGCGAGCTGCCCTCCCACCACCGTGACCTCCAAGGGTCTGGTTTGGTTCCAAGCACTCGGGCAATAAATCTCAAAAGCTAACTTCCCCCTCTGATGTTGCTCACTGGTCAAAGTGGGTGAAATCCTCTCTCTCTGATACTTTGAGAGTCCAACTCTCCTGTAACGTCCTCCTCTGGTATCAGCACAGCAAGACGAAAAAAAAGAAAAACAACATTGCCATCGCTCCTGAAATAGAAAAACATCGCAAGAGCCTCAAATGTTCCTCTTTCATCAGATGTTGCTCTATCGTTCTCTCAGCGAGGCATTTGATTCGCTGTTCAAAAATAAACTCCAACAGCGTCGCAGCCAGCTATCCGGGTCAACCCGGGGGCACGTAACACAGCACGCTCTAAAACTATTAAATGATGCCGAACGGCACCGAGGCAGGCTTACCGCCGCACACAGGGAGTGAAAGTGCAGGTGACGGTGCGCTCCTCTATTCGGAGCTCGCCAACTGGCCCGGGGTGGCGCCAGGGAGGAAAGAGCTTCCCAGGTAGCACTCCAGCAAGATGTGACGGGGAAATAATCCTGTTTTTATAAGACTGTTAGACGCATTATTCCACAGGAACACATCCCGCAATCACACGCAACCTTCCGAGCCGGGGTTGTTCCGGGGGCGCGGCGGGATGAGGCTTTCAGGGATGTGGAGACAAAGGTGGAGGTCACGGTGAGGAAAGGGAGAGAGTATGGGGTTCAAAGGAGTTCCACTACCTGGTTGTCTAAAAAGAAACTCCACAGAGGCCTTGGGAAGCGGGACTAACGAATAATCCCGCTTGGTGGTTCCTTGGCGAGCGCTTGTGATGGAACTCAATTGTGATATAAACACGGCCCTCTTTTTCTTATCAGGCATCCGCAGAAGCACAGACGGGCAGATATTTTTAGCCCTGAAGTATGACTAGAAATCAGAGATTGGTGCTACAAGAACGGGACGAGACACGGTTTTGACTTTACCTTGACTAGCCCGGTCACGATAAACCAATTAACCACACCGCGAATCCAAATGAACGTCATCATTTTGCGGGCCATGTGCATGTGTGTTTGTCCCCCCCCCTCTCTCTCTACCAAACAGGCCGGATGACAAGAGCATTCACTCTGTCGCAACATTCGGGCACGTAGCACAAAGAACCGAGTGAGTGAACCCTCCTGTCCATAATCCATGATCAAATACTTTCTTGGTGCCCGCTGTGTATGACACTCCACCTGATGTCAATTTCCGTTCATCACCGCTTTGCGACATGAAAAACATTTGTGACAAAGATAATGAAATAAATACAGTGGATCCTCAAGATACGAAATTAATCGGTTCCGGAGGGGCTTTCATATTATGAGACAAGACTTACATATAAACGGCCTAATTTGTTCCAGCACCTCCAAAACAGTCATATAAAATGTCAATATTGTACCCACCCGAAAGAAATATGTTCATTAATGACATTGACAACATAATCCTTTGCATGATTTACAGGAAAAAAAACAATAAGAAAATCAATGAAAAATTATAATAAACGTTGTTATGAAAAATGACACTTTACCATTAGGGAAAAATCATACGTAGGTTTACATACTGTACTAGTACACTACATTTCTTTATATTTTATTTTTAAAGTTTGGAGTATATTTGAAGCCCGATTCGTGCTATGAATTTTTCTTATTTTGTAAGTCAAGATTCCACTGTAATACAAAACAGGAGAAGTTTCAGCCGCCGTGATTCCCCAAGTTAAACACCTCATTGTGCACGAAAGATCAGCTACACCCCAAACTAAACGTTACACCCTATTAAACATAAACAGCACATTCCACACACAATACTGATAACAGTAAACCAAGGAAGTGTATCGTTCAGAGTATTTCGGGGTTCATTTTCCGTTTTTAATACCAAAACTCATTCAGAATTTGTCTTTTTAATTTACTATGTTGTTAGTTGAATAAATTTGATTCAAAAGCTCCTGACAATCCAGCTAAAATGTAAAATACTCTTGTGAAAGTATAGATTTTTAACTTTTTTTGTCTTGTCCAGCATCATAACAGCTGAGTAAAAGTAAATTTTGCTGAAGCCCGATTCAGCAATTTTGCTGAGTAAATTTTGCTGAGCAAAATTGCTTTGCCAAGGGAGATTTCATAATCAAATTGAGTCTCCCTTGACATTTAAATGTGTTTATTATGAATTTTGTTGCGCCACATTTCGATGCCGGACCTGACCTGAAAAGGGACGGGTGGGGGGTGGGGTGGGGGATATAAGAAAGGGTGTGGAAGAACCTCACAAACATATTTCAACCATATTATAAACAACCGTGATAACCACAATTTCAGCAACAACCAGAACAGTCACAGAGCAAAATGAGCAAAAATACAGGAAAAGAAAAAAAATATATATATACACATATATGTATATACATACACATATATGTATATACATACACATACATACACGCGTACATACACATACTGTGCTCATACACATATCCATGCAGTACATACATACACACACATAAAGTGTGCATATATATGTATACACACATACATACATACACACACATACAGTGTGCATATATGTGTATACACACACACATACATACACATGTACTAATAATGATAAACATACAAGAAAAACAAGGAGAAAAGAAACAGAACCTCTTGAACAAGGACCATCCAGATGACACGTGCAACAAATCTACATGAAATCTACATTACTCTGCAGGGACAGGATAACTACATCAGAGTGAAACAGAAAATGAGGAGATGTTCGTGGTGAACACAGCCATGCATCCCAAACCACACTCCCTCCAAAATGTAGGGTCTGACAAGGAAGCTGCCAGAGCCCGGCCCCCCAGCAGGCACCCCAAAGAGGAACCGGCCGGACCCGCCCCCCCCCCAAGAGGCAATCGTGAGTCCACTCTGATTAGGTGCAAGGGAGACCCCTCGGCAGCCGAGCACGGGCTACCGGGGGCCACGGACGCCAACCGCCGGAACACCTACCGGGGGGCGGCCAGCTACGGGCAAGCAGGGCATCCGCCCCTAAACCCCCGGGCCCAGAAGCCACTCACCCCCCAAAGCAGGGGCCACATTCAACACCCTGGGAGCTCCAGGCCGCCCCAGACACAACTGCAGCAGGCCATCACCTACCCCGAAGCCAGAGGCAGGCACCCGTAGAGGTCCCATGGGTTTTCCCCCCGCAACAGAACCCCGTCCGCCCCACCCCCAGTGCTCACACACCCCAGCCCCAATACCCACCCCAAACCTGTTCCCCCACTCACACATGCCCACACACATAAACACACCCCATACACCTACATGTGAAAATATAGATTATTGCATTTAATACAGTGTATTTGCATCATTATGCCATATATATGCCACTTATATAAAAAAAAATGTTGACAATGATATCGTTTACCGGCAAAATTTTGTGGGACAATTATCGTCCAGTAAAATTTGTTATTGTGACAGGCCTGACCTACTCATTTTTACTACGTTACATTATTTTGCACTCTGTGTGTATGCTATTGGTCCTGCCTCCACACACCAAGACAAAGAGACTGACTCACTCCGTTCATGCCACTGTTCAATGGAACAAATGCACAGAGATGCTGAAACCAATGCACAGAGTAAATCCTCTTCTTTCCTGACAGACACCCTTGCATGTGGCAATATATTGAGGCCGAAAAAATTATCCAGTTCATTCTTATTTCCATCCATCCATCCATTTTCTTCCGCTTATCCGAGGTCGGGTCGCGGGGGCAGCAACCTAAGCAGAGAAGCCCAAACTTCCCTCTCCCCGGCCACTACTTCCAGCTCTTTCCAGCGGATGCCGAGGCGTTCCCAGGCCAGCTGAGAGACATAGTCTCTCCAACGTGTCCTGGGTCTTCCCCGAGGCCTCCTAACGGTTGGACGTGCCCTGAACACCTCCCCAGGAAAGCGTTCGGGAGGCATCCTAACCAGATGCCCGAGCCACCATCTGGCTCCTCTTAATGTGGAGGAGCAGCGGTTCTACTCCGAGTCTCTCCCGGATGACAGTGCTTCTCACCCTATCTCTAAGGGAGAGCCCAACCACCCTGGGGAGAAAACTCATTTCGGGCGCTTGTACCCGCCATCTTGTCCTTTCGGTCACTACCCAAAGCTCATGACCATAGGTGAGGGTAGGAACGTAGATCGACCGGTAAATTGAGAGCTTTGCCTTTTGGCTCAGCTCTCTTTTCACCACGACAGACCGGTGCAGAGTCCGCATCACTGCAGACGCTGCACCAATCCGCCTGTCCATCTCGCGTTCCATCCTTCCCTCACTTGTGAACAAGACCCCGAGGTACTTAAACTCCTCCACTTGAGGCAGGACCTCATCCCCGACCCGGAGATGGCATTCCGCCCTTTCCCGGGAGAGAACCATGGACTCGGACTTGGAGGTGCTGATTCTCATCCCAGCCGCTTCACACTCAGCTGCGAACCGGTCCAGTGAGAGTTGAAGGCCACTGCTCGATGAAGCCAACAGGACCACATCATCTCCAAAAAGCAGAGATCAAATCCTGCGGCCACCAAACTGAAACCCCTTTAACGCCCTGGCTGCGCCTAGAAATTCTGTCCATGAAAGTAGTGAACAGAATCGGTGACAAAGGGCAGCCCTGGCGGAGTCCAACCCTCACTGGAAACGGGTCCGACTTATTGCCGGCAATGCGAACCAAACTCTGACACCGGTCATACAGGGAACGAACCGCCTGGATTCGGTGGTCCGATGCTCCATATTCCCGGAGCACTCCTCACAGTATTCCCTGAGGAACACAGTCGAATGCCTTCTCCAAGTCCACAAAACACATGTAGACTGGTTGGGCAAACTCCCATGCACCCTCAAGGACCCTGCCGAGAGTATAGAGTTGGTCCACAGTTCCACGACCAGGACAAAAACCACACTGCTCCTCCTGAATCCGAGATTCGACTATCCGGCGGATCCTCCTCTCCAGAACCCCTGAATAGACCTTATCGGGAAGGCTGAGGAGTGTGATCCCACGATATTTAGAACACACCCTCTGGTTCCCCTTCTTGAAAAGCGGGACCACCACCCCGGTCTGCCAGTCCAGGGGCACCGACCCCGAAGTCAACGCAATGCTGCAGAGTCGTGTCAACCAAGACACGCCCACAGCATCCAGGGCCTTAAGGAACTCCGGGCGGATCTCATCCACCCTCGGGGCCTTGCCACCAAGGAGCTTTTTGACCACCTCGGTGACCTCAGCCCCAGAGATAGGCGAATCAGACTCAGAGTCCCCAGGCACTGCTTCCATGTTGGAAGGCGTGTCGGTGGAATTGAGGAGGTCTTCAAAGTATTCCCTCCACCGGTCTACAACATCTCGAGTCGAGTTCAGCAGCACACCGTCCCCACCATACACGGTGTTGACTGTGCACTGCTTCCCTCGCCGGAGACGGCGGATGGTGGTCCAGAATCTCTTTGAAGCCATCCGGAAGTCGTTTTCCATGGCCTCTCCGAACTCTTCCCATGTCCGGGTTTTTGCCTCAGCGACCGCCAGGGTATGACAGCCCCCGACAACTTAGCTCATAGGATCATTGGGACACGCAAACTCCTCCACCACGATAAGGTGGTGACTCAGGGAGGAGCGTTCTTATTTCTTGGGTGATTATTTTATTTATATATATATATTATATATATGATCTGATTTTGAGCAGATATGAGAAAAACAACCAGTAATGGATTATTTATAACGGCTTGCATCTAAATTGTCCAACACTGGCACTTAAGCAGTCGATTCCGGATGCCGCCCCAGCACATCTATCAAGCAGCGGCGGATAGAGCCCTCATACCGGCAGAATACCGGCTCTTCTCCATTGTTGTCCTTTGTTTACAGTGTAACCCTCGTCTTTGTTCACCCATTGCCAGGTCACGTTGCTGTGATGTACACCCTAGCATTGGGACAACCAGCCAGATTAGCTTGTACTAGGGATGTCCCGATCCAATCTTCAGTATCAGTATTGATTGCCGATCGTCTGTATTTTGAACATTGGAAAAGATCGGCTTCCGCCACGAGACCGGGTCGATGTGGTTGCCATGATTTTGGGCCGCACTCCAACATGCCAGGTGCGGTAAATGCGCCGCAAAGCTGGTTACCACTCCACTCCCACCATCCGGATGAAGGAGAAAAAGAACTTGCAGACGTGCCCAGGGGGTACTGTGGTTAAGTTAGTCTCACTTTGGACTCTGGATATTCAGCTGTGTACACAGTGGTTGACTTCCTTCGCTGTATCCTCTGTCATGGTGCTGAGAGCTCACACAGGAAGTACTGCTTTAACCACCGGTTGTTCTAAATCCCACCACAAATTGATGTATAACCATGTCAGATTTGTCCTACCCTAAAAGTATTGTAGTAGCGGCAGAGTAATTGCACGTCAGGATGGCTGTAATTCAGTTGGAAAGCTCCTCAAATTCATGTCTGTAATAAATGTTAATTATTTCAAAAATCGTATTGGCAAAACTGTAAAAAAAAATCAGATGCCAAAATATTTGGATTGGGACATCCCTACATTGTACCGTCCCAAACATTGTACTGGGGCGGCTGACCCAAACCCAAATCTCTTTTCAAGACACCTCTTGAGTTTGCTGGAGCTGTGATTCATTGTGCGCAATAAAAGAAAACTCAATCTAAAGCTCTATGCTCACCCAGGCGGTTCGATTTTCAATCTGCTTCTGGAGCCGTGACCAACTGTGGGCAAAGCCATAATGCAGAGGAGACGCCCCCACTTGAACAACATATCAAGAACCATTCCTGGCATGTGTAAAATGTTTTGTCATTGATAAGAGAGCTTCAGAGCAATTAAGCCTGGTACTGAAAAATGGACTTGGGCACTGAAATGGGGGCAAAAAGTCCACTTTTGACAGCCTGGGTGATGCCCATTAACCGCGAGAACAAGTCAACAGGCTAGGAGGTGAGTCACGCAAACAAAGAAAGTTGGGCTGGTACCGGCAAAAGGCCCATCAACACAGACAGCACCTCAGCCAGCCAATCACTCCCCACCTTGTTTGCCGTCGCATGCGAGCAATGGAGCCGCCATCAACCAGGGGAGTCCTTTTCAAGTCTCACCAGAAGACTTGAGGTTATATTGTTCCGTCATTCCAACAGAGCGACCATCTTGTCTGAGAGGCCGCTCGCTGTCACCTTCCCCCCACATGGCCTCTCGCTCTTGAGCCGCGGGCCTGTTGGGCATTGCAAAAACCGGCGCCATGGGTGCCAAAGCTCTCTTTGTCCAGTTTGGCAAGGGAACATGCTTGATTGCAACTTTGAACAAAAGCTGTGCGAGATCAAGCATCCAGGCGGTGAGGCTCTGCCGGGACTTGATTAAGCGGCCTCAGTGCGATGAAACGAAGGACTTAGGTCTCTAAAGAGAGTTTATTGGTAGTAATTGGCAACAGACACACTTTTCCCCCCCTCCCAGCTTGTTGCTGGCTCTGTACTTTTCTCCCTCTGTTTGCAAGGTTGCCATGGAAGCGGAGGCCCACATTGTTCATGCACAAGTCGAAAGGAGATAAGGGGAATGGGGGAAGCACTTGCGAGCTCACTGGCTACTTGGGAAGACGGAACTACGGTCGGTAATGTGTGACCGGAGCGTGAGAAAACACGACAGAGTAAATACTCGGATTTCTACATTCCTGCTCCGATGGGCTGGCTAAAACGGATCAGAATCACAAACAGTACACAAGGCTTCTCATCGTGAATCAGAATTTGTTCATTTTATTTGTTCCATTTTGCACAGTTGCTGACTGACGGCTAGACGGTCTGCGCTTGTATTTGAAGACGTGTAGTGAAGTCTGCTTTTTGTCCTTCCTGAAATGATGGGTGGAGGCTGAGGAAAGCCAGAAACCTAAAAGTGACCTTTTGAGCGCCTCATCTACTCAAAGTGGAGCAAAGAAGTGGGGGGGGGATGACTTTTTTTTGGTGCAAACAAACAGGCTCTGGGCACACTATTACATATTTAAAAAGTCCATTTTGCATAACCGGGGGCCTTTGAAAGAAAAGAATAAAAAGTCAAATGTAAATGAGTGAAGCCGTCACAGCTGGCCCGGCTTCCTCCTTCACTGTCCCTCGCATCTCAACAATCACAAGCGTGAGATAACAGCCCCTTTCTCCCAGCTCTCTGCCCTCTGTTCAACCCAAACAATGGACCTCCGCCGTGCACACAGCCAGGGGCCGCAGGGGGTGAAGGGAAGGAAGGGAAGTTTGGGAGGGAAAGGTGGGACAAAGAAGTGAGAAAGTATCTAAGATCAAGGGAAACATCTCAAGGGGTATCATCGATTCTTGAAACGGTCTCGGTCTTTCCACTGCCTGTCTCACCGCCGCCGGCTAGCTGGAAAAACTCCTGGAAAACACAACGTTTCCAAAGAGATTGGGAATTGAAGCCATCGTCCCACTTTTAACATACCGCCACCCCCATGTCCCATTTTCCCCCCACCAGCACCTGCTTACTGGAAAGTGCATCAGCCCAAATGAGGTCTTTGTGAATCGGGGCTGCAGGTGACAGCAGTTAAATTAGTCAGACAGTGTTTTGATAAGCAGTTTGAGTGTTTTCCTTTGCAGGAAATTGGATTACAGACCAAGCTAAATGTTATCTTGGCCTTTTTTGGGGGGGTGGGGGGGTTGGTGCAACAATCTTGCATATAATCGAGGCTAGGATAGCTGCTCCACACACATTTCATTTAAATGGAGTTTACCTTTGGCATTGAAACAAATGTTGGTCATTTCAATAAAATCCAAGCTTTTTAAATAATTTATGGGGTATGATGGGGAACTCATCACTTATTTTTGCATGGGAAAAATATCGGCAGTATTTAAATACGCACAGGCAACAGGATCTGTTGATTTATCTGTACTGCACGGACTCAACTCAAAACCAGGAAAATGCATCAAAATGAGGAACAGTGAATCGATACAGTGAATTGATACATGTTGGCAGGTGAGCGCTGCATCTCACGCCCTCCCGACTGCCCCCCTAGGGGGGCCCTCCCGCTATTTGAGAAATACTGGTGTGAGGTAACTTGGCAACACATGCCGCCCTGTTGTTTTGTCTGTTCTATTCTTTTTTTAGTTTGACAGCCTTGCTATGCTCCAGTTCTGACACGTCTCAATGGGCTCCACTAAAAGCCCACTGTAACTTTCGGGCAGATGTGAGCCAACACATCAGGCCCACCGGGCATTTCCAGGTTCCATTTCTTAAAACTTTAACATGGAAACATGACTGTGGCACTGCATGTCACACTACCTACACACAATACCCGTGCCAAAATACCCCACCCATATATTCCCACCGCAAGGCATGCTGGGTCGGCGTGTGGTACTCTTTCTGCCAATATTTTGTTGCGTTTCTGCTTGATTGCAAAATATGTTGAGGAGGTCGTCAGAGAGGTGACATACGTTAACATGCAATGTTTTGTTGTTCATGTTGCCGTTTGAAAACAACAGTTTTACATTACATGTTATGTTTAGCGCTTAGCTGCGGTTTATGCGGTTAACTCGCTGCGGGTGCGGTGTGTTTTCCTGTCGTTGCACCGTGAGCAAGTATGTTGTTCTGTTGGATGACGGCCCCTCCCCCGAGTGTTGAACCCGAAATGGCCCACGCGTCAAAAGGTTTGCCCACCCCTGATTTAGGGTGTGAAAATCACCACAACGTTTAGTGTGCACATTGGGGGGATTTACAAGGCAAGTCTGTCAAATCTGAGCGAAACAAAATGTTATGGGCGGGACTTAGCAATTAGTTGCCCATAAGACTATTTGTCTAATGATAGTGTGGATAAATACGGGTTAGACTGCACTAACGCCTTATTAAGACAAGGCAACGTGCTAAAAAGCGCCAAGGGCAGTCAGTCCACACTTAGTTGACCGGACTAAAACCAGATGTTTCGTCTGCTCTAATACTTTTTCCTCGACAAGCTGTGCTTCTAACCTCATTTTCCGAGACGCCGGCGGGACGAGTTGCTTCAAAATGAGCCCATAAATAAGCAGTTTGTGTCTCGTGTCTAGTGCATCCTACTTCTGTAGTGAGCTGGCTGCTCTGGCTGTCAACCCCCACAGGGGCATTTGGAGTGTCCCTTCAATGGTATCTAGAGGGGTTCACTCCACACCCAAGAGCTCTCACGTCCAAGTGAAAAATGCTGTAGCCAATTTCTGGTCGGGTTCGCCCCAATGCGGATCGGTAAAGCCTGATCAGTCTGAGGCTACAATGCAACCATTGACTCTTTCGATACCAAAGACATATTTTTATGTTTTTACGCCCGATCCCAAAGACGTATTTATACGTCTTTTGCATTTCTTTTGCGCCAGAGGCAAAAAGAGGTGATAACACAACTGCGCACAGTAATGGATGTCAGTTTTAGAGCAAATTTAAGCCATAAAAATGTGGCCAAGGTCTTTTCTGTATAAAAACACACTCATGAGCAAGGAAAACGTGGAAGAGCATGGAGGAGAGTGCAGAAGGTACTAATATGAAGGTACTAAATTTGCTACAGATCCCTCACTGTAATTTTCTATGCCACTTATCCTCATTAGGGTTGCGGGGGTATGCCGGAGCCTATCCCAGCTGACTTTGGGAAAGAGTACACCCCGGACCGGTCGCCAGTCAATCACGGCACAACCTTTCGACAACTTACAGTCGCCAATTACGCTGTGGAGTGTGGAGAAAACTCCAGCATGCACGGGGAGAACATGCACACTCAACACGGAGATTCTCCTGAGTGTGAGGCTAACCACTCATCCACCGTGCGGCATCCCTAACTGTATGTGCAACATAAAAAAACAACATACAAAACCTAATAAAGTGCACTTCCTGGAGCCACACACTCCGAGGACTAACACCTATCATTGCAACCTTTGGAAGATTTCAGCAAAGAGGATGCAGCTTGGCGAGTCCATGCTAAACCCGATGGCACCGCACGCAGCCAGCCAAACGGCTCGCTATTGCATAAGCGGCAACGCCGCAGCTCCACTGCGCTAGCCTTGATGTATAATTCACACACTCATCTGAGGAAATATGGCGGGGCGGCATAAGCGCCGACCTACTCAAGTGTTTGGTCGCTGGGAAGTGGAGACGGATGTGGGGTGGGGGAGCGGTTTGGAAAAGTCTCATTCAGCAAAGTAAAGAGAAGCCGACTTGTAATGGCTCACTGTCTCCTCCCGCTCTTAGTGGTCCCAGTTAGGCTTTACACAAGGTTGAGCTGGGCACAGCAAACCTTGAGGCCCTTGGCAATGTTATTACCCTGCACTTGAGTCCATATATGAGTCAGCACGGCACGAGGTGGGGCAAATAACGTGTTCCGTGCGACCCGTGCACGTTCACATCACTGGCTCAAAGGGAATGAGGTAACCCACCTGGTGTGAGTCAGGCCATCGTTCCCATTTCAAACCTTACATCAGCTTCTCGGCACCTGCCCATTTATGGCAGCCGTGTTTTCAAAGAGCCCGCCGACGTAACCGCTGCCTTCGCTCCGAGGAAATGTCAACACGCCGCTGCGACTACTACAAAGACTTGCAGGCATACGCAGCTTCCGAGCACGCCGACTAGAAACGCATCTGCTGACATACCACGATATGGAACACGCGAGTGCTCTCGTAATTACACACACCCCCTGAAGTAACACAACTTTTGATACCTCTGGCTGAAATGTGTGTTGCATTGGTCATGTGACAGCAAAGACTGGTCTGCTACCTGTGGCGTCACTCATGCACCCTCTTATCTTCATGTGTGTCTCCGTGTGTGTATGAAGTGCTTCGAGAGAGTAGTGCTGGCAGCAACCCCTGAGAGATACCCCAGACCCCCTTCAACACACCTACCCCCCCCTGCTGCCCTCCACATCTACCTCTCCCACCAGGAAAAGAAAACATTTGACACCTGGCAGAAAGTGAATGCAGCGGTTTCCCCAGTGAAACAGACAAACCTGCACTCCGACTATTACACACTACCAGAGATGTGAACGCGATAGACAATCTGACATACACGGGTTTTGATACAACATGGAACGATCCATGCAGTGCAAAAACGCTTCTACAGTTACAGTCACTGACACTAATCTTACATTTGAAAATAAAAAAAGCCAATTCCATAAACGTGGTGTTCTTACATCAGTCATACATTCATCCCATCATATCAACAACGTATCGTATACAAACGTTATGTAAGTTGATATGCATTTTGGATATATCGGCCATTATTTTATTTTAAAAAATACACAGAAAACGTTTGGCATCTTTATGTTGTGTGTTGTGAGCGCCGCCGACCTGTCCCACTTTGCTGACGGTCCTTGAACGCACCAGCAAACGGTCTCCTACGCTGCAGAGATGGACTTGCACCAACATCTTTGGAGCCAAATGCTATTCCCGGGGCTGTAACGATTCATTCACCACGTCGATGTGTGCATTTATATTCTTGTGGTCCAACTGCGTCGATGTGTGTTCACCAAATCGCCGCTCCAGACCACATATATCCATCTAACGTCGTTTGAAAGGATATAGGAAATAAAGCACTGGGTTTAAGCACGGCCGGTTTTGTGTGTGGCTTTTCGCTGTTTTAATGCTGAAGACGTTAAACGGTACCCTTGTAACAGTTATGTGATTGTCCTAACAGTAATTGTCCGGTATCCAACTATTTATTTCACAGTCAAACTGGTTGAAACTTTGGCTAAAACGCTACTGAAGGAATTTACATTACTAAAATACTAATTAAGCTTCGAATTGGGTTGTAAGAGAACCAATATGGTCCTTGAATGGAACCGGCAACCATGAATCGTGATACAAATTGAATCGTTGTTGAAACTGACGGTAACACCGCTAGCTGACACTTTGTGGGAATGCCAAAAGATCAAATGTGATGACCTTGTTGAGTGCTAATGTGCATATCTCTCTCAATTGTTCCGACACGCGAGTAAATGGAGTTACGAGCTGGGTCTGGGAACCCATTAAATATGGGATACGATGCCCTGGATACGAAAAATCCGGGATACCAAAATACCTTTCTGATTTTTTTTTTTTTGCTTCGGCTTACAAAAATGTGTTGCCAAAAACGTGCTTTTTTGGGAATTTTTCTGATTTGGCGTATTTGAAGGCGCATGCTAAAGCACGCGGCCTATAAAAAAAGGCAACGGAAGCAAAACAGTTGAACTTTATTCTACTACTTCACAGTACACTCTCTATTTTTTTATCTGTTTCTTAATCTATTTTTAAAAAACGACGCCGGCTTTCGTGAAAGCTCGGACAAGAGTCGACGCGGATACTTAGCCCAATTGTGTGAATCACACAACCAAAAGAAAAATGCCTGAAAAAAAACACTTTTGGGAAGTCTTCAGCCCTGGACAGAACTTTCCAGAAAATTATTCGAAAAAGTGTCGAAAAAAAAAGCAGCTCGAAAAAAAAAATCAAAACAGTCTTTTTTAAACACGAGGAAAGTGGAACTTATGTATTTAAAATAAATGAATTCTTTTGGAATAAATAAATACAATGCAGTTCTCAGTGGCTAATCCTGCAACTCAAGTCCCAACACAGTAAATGTTTTTGTAGTACATAAAATAAATAATAATAAATGCAATCAAATGGCTGAAAAACGGCTAAGATAACCCCCACCTCGTAATGTTACGTTATTATTTCCTCGTAGCGGGTCGCACTTTTCCACAGTCTTCCGTTCCTGGGTCTTGTGGTTGTTGTTAGTAGCAACTTAGACGTTGTCAAAGGGTCACCAGCATGATTTATCTTCTTTGAACAACTTGAAGAACATGGACTTAAGCCTTAAGACATGGAGATGAAGATTGGGACGTGTAAATTACTCGGAGTTCAATTATTGTTTTAAATCGGCTTCTTAATGAGTGTATAAGTGTAGTTACGGCCCAATTTATTTCATACTTTGACGACGCCCCCTCTGTTTATATAACATGTGTAATGCTTTGCAGCCTTGTCGCGATGGTGGAATAGTGTCGAGAATACAATATGTAAACAAGACATGACCTACCCATTGAACAACTTTGAAGCAGTGGTCATTCTAGGGTTCTTCTCTCCTGTGTAGCAGTCAGTACTACTTTGCACTCTTTTTGAAAATGCATCTATACATTTATACTGTACTTCAAGACAAATGCAAACCTTCCTCGTTTGCAAAACAAACTTACAATATCACTCAGATACTGCCAACATCCAGCAGCAACACAACATTTTGGCATGACTGCTATTTTAATAAAAAATACACCAAACAAAGTCAACAATATACCTCTAGAAGCATTTATTTACTCGGCTTTAGCTGACACCCTGACGATGTCACCTCCAGAAATGACACTTTGCCGCACTGACTTCGTCATGGCCGCCACCATTAACTGTAGATGTGATTTTTGCAAATTTAGCGTTTGCTTTGAAATAACGAACACTGTAGAACATAACAAAAAACAATAACTGCCATACTTAAGCAAAGTGACCCTTCAGTTCAGCAATGAGTTGTACCGGCGCCGCCCAATGCTAACAAGGCAGCTAAAGACTTTGGGCAACATCGAAGTTTAGTTCCGAGTGCAGAAAATAAAACAGGATGGGATATTTAAGTATTTCGACTTAGTGGCCGCAACGGACCTCAGCTTTGTCCGATATCACAGAAAGGGCGTGCCTCTCTAATTTAGTGGTTCAGAAACCCTAACTTTTCCGTAACCTCGTATACCTTGAACCCGGTAACAGACCCAGACACACGCACAGGTGATGTTTGCTGTAAAATAAACTAATGAGAATAAACGAATCATAAAAAAAACTGGCTTTTCAAAGTTTAGCTACTAATGTGAGCGACCATTTAATGTGGAGCTTTTAGAAAGAGCATGATAGAAAATAGTTTGGTCGCTCTTCTGAGACTGCTTTTGTGTGTGTGCATAACCAAAGGGCATGTACGTGCGTGCGTCTACGCAAGCGACAGCCATCTTTATTATTATTATTTTTTTTACAATCTGTCTGAATTTTTGTCATTTGGACTGAGTTGCAAACTAAATGACCTCAAAAGGCGAATCCATTACACAGGGAAAAAAGACATATATTTTTTAAATGCATTGTCCCAAGTCCAATTGCTGCTTGCGCTTCCCAACATTCATAATTGAATATCTGACATCAGAGCTTACTTAAGCATCCAGCTCCCAGTAAGTCCATTAGGAATGTGTGAGTGCTCCTGCCAAGCAACTTTTGAGTGCAAGTAGCTCACCCCTCCGTCTGTGGCCTCTCCCCATAACTCATCCACACACACTTTCCACATGATGCCCAAACAGCAGGATAGTGACCTCATAAAAAAGGCAAGCCTTCACATGATGCAACTACTTACCCCAGTGAGAGCCTTGCATCTCTGCCTCCACTTGGGTCGCTCTCGCCTCTCGTTTTGGGGTGGGGGGAAGACTCAAGCGATCAGTCCGGTGTTTGTCAGCCGCCCGCCGTCTAACATCAGTCCCACGCCGCCGCCCTCTACGAGACTTCTTCATATCCCCGACATGAGGACTTTGAGAATGGACACCCCCGCCTTCTTTTCCTCTCACTCCTTTCTGCTTGTCTACATTAGCACCGCCTCCCCCACTCCTCCCTCCCCTCGCCCTCACTTTTGTCTACCAGCACACCCCACCCACCCAAACTCCCCTTCTCTTTTTAGCTCCTTAGGCCAGCCTCCATTTCCATGCAAAATCCTGCACAGGATTGAGGTTTTTTTGTGGCTGTGCATGAGAGCAGATTGGCCCCTTTTGGCAAGAAGGCAACACCCCCTTTCCCCTCCAATCGTCAGCATGCGGCACATTCGTGTGAAATTATTAAACAAGCATCAACTGCATCAGAAACTGAAGCAGGCGGGACGGTTAACCCACGTGAGTTAAGTTACGTAACGTGTTTGTGTTTCATTTTCACAATGGCGGAGGGGAGTGAGGGTGTTTGTTAGCAGGTAAGGCATACCATCGCAACGCACTGCGAGGCTCGTTGGGGGAAAGAAGCTAACATCGAGCTTTTCGCAACATTATCCCCCCGTCGGGATGGTTAAATGAGGTTGACCCACGCTAATGCACATGATTAATGCACCAACTGCTTCAGCATCAGGCTATTTAAAGATCTCGCGCACACACACAGTTGTTGGGTGTGCCAGTGGACAGTCGGCATGCACCTCCAAAACTTATGGGTTTTTTCCTCCCGTCAAAGTGCCAAAAAGGCTGTCAAAAAAAAAGAAACTAGCGGTGGGGATCCAGTAACGATATCGAGGTCCAATGCAATAGCGGTATAGAGTTCTGATAACAATGTAATTGCCGATAGCAAAGTGCCGATACCACCTGCAGATATTTCCGATCCATGAGCCACGTCTGTGCTTCAGTGTTGTCAGCAAAAGTTGCTAGAACAGTATGAGCAATCATTGTCGACTGTCTCAACAACCTAGACAGAAGAATATCTGCAAACCTAGCGTGACAGGTATCAGCAAACGTAGCGGGAAGAAAACACGGCCAAAAGAGCATCAGCAAACATAGTCAAATGAGTATTAACAAACGTAGCTACAGGAATATCAAGCAAAGTAGCTAAAAGAATATCAGCAAATGTAGCTGAAGGAGTATCGACAAACATAGCTACAGGAATATCAGAGAACGTAGCTAAAAGAATATCAGCAATAATAAACAGCATTATCAGCATTATCATTATCATTATCATTATCAGCATTATCAGCAATCCTATCTATCATATATATATACATATATATCAGGAAACATAGCTACAGGAATATCAGAGAACGTAGCTAAAAGAATATCAGCAATAATAAACAGCATTATCAGCAATCCTATCTATAGGAATATCAGGAAACATAGCTACAGGAATATCAGTAAATGTAGCTACAGGAATATCAGAGAACGTAGCTAAAAATTTCAGCAGAATTATCTACCGGAATATCAACAAACGTAGATACAGGAATATCAAAGAACGTAGCTATAAGAATATCAGCACACGTATCCACAAGAATATCAGCAAACGCAGCTACAGGAATATCAGCAAACGTAGCTAGAAGAATTCCAACAAAGCCTCAATCTCGCTGCACACACACACACACACGCACACGCACGCACACACTGCCTGACATGCACACAGTCACACAAAACAAAAGTCAAGTCAAATGTCAAAAATTCCATTGAAATGATGAATCTAAGTCTTTGATAGTCTGAGGTCTATTCATTTATTTATTTATTTATTTATTTCTTTAGGGAAAATGTGTGTTATTATATTTCTTAAGACAAGATAAGAGTACACAGTACATGAGTGTGTGAGTGTTTGTGTGTTCGTTATCAAACTTTTTTCACGTGCTACTCCCACGAGTCCCTGGGTGGTCAACAAGTGCGAAGAAAGTTCACTTCAGCTCTCCCGACTCTGCACTTTGCTGCCATTAACAGCCGGGCCCGGCCACCTCACCACACTGGCAGTAACACAAAAAAGCTTTTGAGCCGTGCACGCGTGTGGAGAGTGTGTGTGTTTTTAGTGTGAGTCAGCACAAGTTGTTT
Organism: Oostethus manadensis; assembly: GCA_024372805.1. Classification (NCBI taxonomy): domain Eukaryota; kingdom Metazoa; phylum Chordata; class Actinopteri; order Syngnathiformes; family Syngnathidae; genus Oostethus; species Oostethus manadensis. The sequence goes on along the minus strand of QODF01000229.1, from coordinate 22,263 downwards.
TTTTTTTTCTCCCAGCATTCAGACATGTCAAGACAAATAATCTCATAAGCTAAATGGGAGCTAGACGTGCCGACAAGACCCGATTGAAGTCGTTTTATACAGTTTTCTAATGTGTTCCATGTAAGCCTCTCCCCAATTACCGCCCCATCCTTTTGTGTGTAAGTCATGGAACACAACAGCAGTGTATCAATCCACACTTCACCTTGCATTTCATGGCCAGTAATGGACATGTCCTTCTCCATTGGTGTTTAAGATCACTGTTTTCAGTACAGCACACTAAATCCCTGACATATGTTCCACACCTGTCCAGAAAACGGTGAAAATTCACTAAGAATCATAATAATAATAATCTGTTGTTTTGTTATTGTTGTTGCAATTGTTGTTGCTGGTGTTGTTGTCTCTCTTTGTTTTGTCCCTTCCTCTCCCCCTCGGTCTTCTTCTTCTTGTCTATCCCCTCCCGCTCCGCTCCGGCCACCCCAGAATTGAATAAAAATTAAATATGTAGTAAAATCTGTTTAGCATGTAAGGGCATCAAGTTCATGCCTACTATCTGCCATAATGGCTGCACAGGACCGACAAAAAAATTCACTACTAATTCTCATATGCTCATAAAAATGTCGACTTTTAAACTCACTCCTTCCCCTACTGTCTAGCTAGCACGACATTCTCCTCCCATTTTGAATCAACATTTGCACGCTATGACATTAGATTAGACCTGTCACGATAATTAATACATCAATTAAGGCAGGATTAATACATAATAAGTCAATCATTTTGCCAGCCTCGACTTTATTGACACATGCATGTGTGTTTGTTTTACCAAACATGCAAGAGGGTTCACTCTGTGCACGATTAGAAAAGTGACACGGGTTATGTACATTTCCTCTGAATGATCACATATTCATAAATTATGGCCGACTCAGGGTGAACGAAGTGTTTTCTGTGAATAAAATGGTCTATTTTTGAGTTTTGTTTTGTTTTTCACCAAAAATCCACTAATTTGTTTGGTGGTACTGCACCTACTAAGCACATACACGTTTTGTAACAGTAATTCAGCCAAGTTCCAACACAAATACTGCAATGAATTATGGGCCACAGGTGGCTAACTGGAGGGTTTGGCTAAAAGGGTGAAACGTATTCCAGTACCTAACTTAAATGGTCATTTTAATAATAAAACCCCACGGCTTTTGGGGGTGGACGACACCTCCAGTTGAAATGAAGCCCATCAAATACGACCCAAATGACCCGTTTCTGGAAAAGGAGGCCACACACCAAGCAAAACCAAGCTGGTGAATGTGAGTTAGTAAGGGACGGGGACAGCTGGGGCCCGGACGAAAAGAAGGAAGCCGCTCATGGTGGAAATGAGAGGAAAGGGGAGAGGAAGACAGCTGCTGCTGTGTTGTTTCGCCGCACATTCTTATCACAGCACACATCCCCTCAGACACGACAGGGTCGGGGTCTGCCCTCAAATGGGCGCGGGAGGCTGTAAGGAAAACCAACTGAGGATTGTGAGGAGGAAACGTGTTCAGATTGAAGTGCGGCCCAGCGGGAAAAAAGGACGCACCTTGTCTGAGGTAACACCGGGTGTCATAAGAAACTCAGCTGTGGATTCCTGACCCCCTTACCCTTCCAACCCCCTCCACACCTATAACCCGATCCTCTAAACTGCGTCTTCAGAGACAGAGGTCAAGACCTCCATTTCCATAAATATGTCACCTATAATGGACTCTTGGGGTTGAGTCTTAGTCAGCGATGCTCTTTACCTCACGCTGCGGCCCGACGTGCTCCTCCTGCAGGTCCTGGGGAGACGGGCCGATGTCGGACGGATCTCATCTAAGGATAGAGCTCATGTCTGGGCCTCCACCGAGCCTCCAGCCTGGAGAGAGACAAAAAAATCACACCGATGCATGTAAAGTCCCGGTCATTCCGAAGCGTCGTGCCATTTCCTAGAAATACTATATCTATCTGACCGGCAGGACAGTGCTCTTCCACTAGGTGGCACAAGTCACCTGCGCATGCACCTGTTGCCATTCCCATGCAATGTGCCTTGGCCAAGGGGGGAATACTGCCCCCCCTCTACTGACACACGGTGCGGATGTTGCCTGTCAAGTATGCATTTGCACCCATGAGCAATTTTTAACTCTATCCAGGCGCCAAATGTTTTCATTGCCATGTTGAGCTGGGATAGGTTCCGGCATAAGCGGCATAGAAAATGGATGGATGAATGGAATTTCATATTGTTATAATTACATATATTTGTTATAATTATTATTACAAATATATTATATATTATAAAATTATATTGGGCCGATATCAAGAATTTACGACATCATACCGGTAAACCTGATAATATTACTTTAAAGGCCTAAGTGAGGCGAGATTACCTGCACTGTGAGGGTGAGCAAATCAAGCGCTCCTTTTAGTTCATGCCTGTGACGCTAAGGACCTGCCGCAACTTCCTCTGAGCTCACTTGTAAACAAAGTAGGACTGTCAATCGATGAAGATATTGGATCGTGATTAATCGCATTTCCCGCCACAGTTTACTCATCATTAGTCACATTTATTTGCAGATAAAATATGTTTCTATCTAAACGTCAGGGTGTAAATCTCTTTGTGGTAAATGATAACTACGAAAACACCAAATTTTATGTAGAAGGATATCAACGTTGGAAGTATGTGCTGGTATTTTCTTCAAAAATAATATACAGTTAGAAGTCCCCCAGTTTTTGAATGTTTAATGCGAGCATGCGATTTGTCCCACAGTTTGACAGTCCTTGAACTCACCACCATGCTGCACAGATAGACTACATTACTGTACCCCTTTTCTTTCCCCTCCCAAATGCTGATACCATGTGAGAATGCACAAAGCTCAGATCTGGTGACCGTACCGAATGCTAATGTGCATATTTGTGCTACACAACCTCATACTGGTGGATGGTGGCTCTGTATTCATGTAGTGCTTTTAATTTGAGGATTTTCCTCTCATTGTTTTGCACATTCCATAATAAATAAGATAAATTAGATCACTATAATGTACGTACAATCGCTATAATGCTAGTGGAAATGACCTCCGTGACGTCACACCGGCTGCTCGGAGCGTGTGGCAGAATACAGTGCACCTAGCTGGGCCACGCCAGGTGACTCCTCCCGCTCTATACCCTGGTTCTCCAGATAGTAGCGATGATGTCATGATATTTGACTAGGACCAGACAACATATCCATTTCCATGTGACACCAGTATTGATTTTGGTGTGGCGCAGGCGGGGAGGGGTTCTGTCTGTCTGGACAGAGCACAGTGACCTGCCTTTGGGAACCAGACGCGGGGTCGCCAGCGGTCTTTTGTGAAAAAACAAGGGAGGGCTGTCTTGTGCATATTATGTGTTCCAAGTTGAACATATACTTGGGAATGATGAAGAAGAAAAGTGCATTAAACGCATTTGTTACAGGTACTGGTACGCTAACGCGGTGTCCCCGAGGGCCCCAGATGGTCTGGGTCCTCCCTAAAGGACACAGCAGGAGTCCGTTTAGGGAAGGAATTGGCTTTAAAAGGTTGGGTTACATTTAATCAGATGCTAGCAAGTTTAAAAATGACACACACTCTAATCTAATGACCCTGCGTGAGTGTCTGACAGCAACGCCCACGGCTGCAGATTAGACAGGATGTTAATCCCAGCACTAGCTACCGAGGATTGCAAAGCACAGGCCCTCACGGCGGGAAGCACACTTGATGTCAGCTTCCACCCACTCGACGGGTCATCAAGGTTACGCCGCTCATTTTTTTTGCTGTGTGAATTATTTCCACCCCTAGATTGTACACATGCACTTTGCAGTGACAAGGGTGTCAAAATGAAAAGGAAATACATGTGGAAAAACACTAATGTAGTCGTATTCCTTTTTCATTTCGCCATTGCTTTCCCCATTTTGTTGGCAGGAAGCGCTTCCTCGCGCGGTAGAATACGACGAGGCAATGAAAGAGACGGAAAACAGCATGTAACAGACAGACATAGTTGTGAGTAATGTGCTCCACTACAGAAGGTGTCTTCATCTGACTTTGCGACAATTTTTGTTTCATTTGAAGAAAATCAGGAGCAGGGTGAACTTGAGTTGACATTTGTAATAAGCGTAATAACTAAAAAAACTAACATAGCACAACACATCTTTTTACCAAACATAGCACAAATGATTAAAACTATTTTTGCGGATGTTGAGGGTCTGATGACGTAATCAGGACACTACAACACAGCACCCAACAGAACCCAACAGCACAAACGGGGACGGTCAAAATGAGACCCTTTTGGTTTCATCCGGAGCTTGTTGAGGGGCCGATTATGTAATAGCCCAAAACAAAAGCAGCACAAAAATTCATTTTAAATGCACAAAATAGCACAAATGCAGCACAAACAAATGGGAGTATGTTGGTTTAATTTGGAGTGAATGGGGGACCTGGATGAACTTTGGTTGACCTATAAAAGAGACTGTAATAACTCAAAAACAAAAGCAGCACAAACGTTCATTTTAAGTGCACAAAACAGCACAAATGCAGCACAAATAAATGCGAGTATGTTGGTTTAATTTGGAGTGAATGGGGGACCTGGATGAACTTTGGTTGACCTATAAAAGAAACTGGAATAACTCAAAAACGACAGCAGCACAAACGTTCATTTTAAGTGCACAAAACAGCACAAATGCAGCACAAACAAATGGGAGTATGTTGGTTTAATTTGGAGTGAATGGGGGACCTGGATGAACTTTGGTTGACCTATAAAAGAAACTGGAATAACTCAAAAACGAAAGCAGCACAAACGTTCATTTTAAGTGCACAAAACAGCACAAATGCAGCACAAACAAATGGGAGTATGTTGGTTTAATTTGGAGTGAATGGGGGACCTGGATGAACTTTGGTTGACCTATAAAAGAAACTGGAATAACTCAAAAACGAAAGCAGCACAAACGTTCATTTTAAGTGCACAAAACAGCACAAATGCAGCACAAACAAATGGGAGTATGTTGGTTTAATTTGGAGTGAATGGGGGACCTGGATGAACTTTGGTTGACCTATAAAAGAAACTGGAATAACTCAAAAACGAAAGCAGCACAAACGTTCATTTTAAGTGCACAAAACAGCACAAATGCAGCACAAACAAATGGGAGTATGTTGGTTTAATTTGGAGTGAATGGGGGACCTGGATGAACTTTGGTTGACCTATAAAAGAAACTGGAATAACTCAAAAACGAAAGCAGCACAAACGTTCATTTTAAGTGCACAAAACAGCACAAATGCAGCACAAACAAATGGGAGTATGTTGGTTTAATTTGGAGTGAATGGGGGACCTGGATGAACTTTGGTTGACCTATAAAAGAAACTGGAATAACTCAAAAACGAAAGCAGCACAAACGTTCATTTTAAGTGCACAAAACAGCACAAATGCAGCACAAACAAATGGGAGTATGTTGGTTTAATTTGGAGTGAATGGGGGACCTGGATGAACTTTGGTTGACCTATAAAAGAAACTGGAATAACTCAAAAACGAAAGCAGCACAAACGTTCATTTTAAGTGCACAAAACAGCACAAATGCAGCACAAACAAATGGGAGTATGTTGGTTTAATTTGGAGTGAATGGGGGACCTGGATGAACTTTGGTTGACCTATAAAAGAAACTGGAATAACTCAAAAACGAAAGCAGCACAAACGTTCATTTTAAGTGCACAAAACAGCACAAATGCAGCACAAACAAATGGGAGTATGTTGGTTTAATTTGGAGTGAATGGGGGACCTGGATGAACTTTGGTTGACCTATAAAAGAAACTGGAATAACTCAAAAACGAAAGCAGCACAAACGTTCATTTTAAGTGCACAAAACAGCACAAATGCAGCACAAACAAATGGGAGTATGTTGGTTTAATTTGGAGTGAATAGGGGACCTGGATGAACTTTGGTTGACCTATAAAAGAAACTGTAATAACTCAAAAACAAAAGCAGCACAAACGTTCATTTTAAGTGCACAAAACAGCACAAATGCAGCACAAACACAAGGGAGTATGTTGGTTTCATTTGAAGAAAATGGGGGGCTGGATGAACTTTGGTTGACCTATAAAAGAAACTGTATTAACTCAAAAACAAAAGCAGCACAAACGTTCATTTTAACTGCACAAGACAGCACAAACAGATGAGACTATTTGACCAGGGCTTTGCGTGGGGTGGTGGGGCCAACTTCACTCAGGTAAAGACAACACATCCACAGCAAGTTAACGCATCACATAAATCAACTACTGCTACTATGTGGGTGATCAACTAAGCGCTAAAGCTGTTATTTCCAAATACCTGCAAAGCATGCTGGACGGTCAAGCGGCAACAACAATATGAACTATGAACAGTTAAACATCCTTCTTTACTTCACTGACACCCTCCTCGACGTGTTTTGCAAACTTGCAAAAATGTGACAACACAGCAAAATGTGAGAATGAGTACCACGAGCTACCAAGCATGCCTTGCAGCGGGAGTATAGGAGTGTTTTTTTTGGCACGGGCATTGCGTGTAATTGTTTGCAGTAGAGTACTTTGTTTGTTATTTTGCTACCACACAGACACGTCATCCAGAATGAGTGAATATACTAGCACACTTCCCAGCAGTGTGCCTGTCAGCTCGCGCCACGCATTTGTTGAGATGTTCCTACGCTCACTGACATCAGCAGCACACCCATCATGCATTCAGTGGAGGCTGCTTGTCAAGCTTCGATGTTCTTATAATTTGCCGCCGTGTGATTCTTGGCCCACTTTTCGCCCGCGCTCACAACACGATTTGCTGCCTCCATTTTGGACTTTCGTTCGTCGAGGACTAACGCGGCAGACGACACCCCGGTAGTCAGAAGCAGCGAAGCGGAAGAGAGAAGTGCAGCAGTGATCTTCTGAGAGCGAGGCTGACCTCTAAACTTACAACAAAAGACAAATGGCAGTGATTAATGAAAGCCATTCATCCTGGAGGGGAAAAAAAGTGCTACTTTGATAAATCCATTTGTAGGTTATGTTTTACCCCCGTCCTTTACTCCTGTGACGCGTCACCGCTACAATATAAATGAATGTGGCGCAGTTTCACCTTCAGCCACTAGAGGGCAAAAATGTGTACTAGCTCAGGAACACAGTTTTGCAGCCCTGAAGTGAAATTTGAAAACATCCTCCGCCGAGCAACAGTGTTGTTGGATGAAGGCGTTAATGATGGTAATCATTGCTCAAAAAATCCTGTGCCTTATTTTCAAATGCAGATAAACTCGTCAGTGCATCAAGGAACTAATTACAGTCTTGTAGCGCAGAAAGTGCAGTAATTAAGCTTTGATGAAATCCTCAAGATTAAACACGGCAATGCACAACACAATCATCAAACTTAATTATTTGTTCACATAACGCACACCGAGTAACTGGACAACTTCATTCTCGCTCTACTTTCGTCTGCACTGTGCAAGAGAACAGTGCCCCGTTCACGTGAGGCGTTCAAGCACACTGTGTAGAACTGAACAGTTTCGCAGTTATTTTTTACAACCTTGTGCATATGATTTTAAGCATTATAAGAGCCCTCTGGACATGAAATAGCACCCCTATAGTCACCTACACCCCTATTAATAAATACAGTAAGTGTTCCAGTGCTGAGGGAGCTGAGTGGGGGAGGCCCCCGGAAGTGGTGTTGGGGGTTTAGACTTGAGTTTTAGCTTGGCTACGACCGCCTGCTTCAGGGATTTGTGTGTGTAAATCCGAAAGTCAGACAAGTCGAACGGCAATGAGATTGAAAGGGGCACGTCCACACACGCTGGCATCGATAGGCTTAGACTGTGACAAGCTGTCGTCAATTGACTCCACATTGTACCACTACAGTTTTCAACTCTTTGGTTAACTGGTTCCAGACCCGACCACGATAAATTCTGTGGTATAGCAGTCGATGTTAATAAATGGAATATTTTCATGGCATAGATCCCTTGTTCATGACTTTCTAAATTAACTTTGCGAGAGGCCTGTAGACATAAGTAACACCCCTATAGTCACCTTTACACTCTGTTTATTCCTGGTTTACAACTCATTGCTCAACTCTTGTGCTGCAGGGACTTGGGACAGCCGCTAGCTAGCAAGCTAGCCAGTTAGCCTCAAATTTATTCCCTCTAAACTTGGGAATCCAGACATTTACCACTTCCACACTGAATGGGAGGGGAACTTTTTTCATTCTTGACCTGCCGTGGTTGGCTTTATGACTTAAGGTAATGTCTCAATGTTTTGTCTCATTACTGCCGCCTAGTGACCAGACTTTGCTATTGTTGTCCGTGAATGGCTGAAGACATTTCCATAAAGGAAATAAGTATTTGATCCCTTTGAAAAAGGTGCTTCAGTACTTGGTGGCAAAACCTGACCAGAGGTCAGCCGTTTCTTGTAGTTGGCCACAAGGTTTGCACACATCTCAGGGGGTTTTGGCCCACTCCTCTTTGCAGATCCTCTCCAAGTCATTCATGTTTCGTGGCTGATGTTTGGCAACTCCAACCTCCATATTTGACGTTGGGGACGGTGTTTTTGGAGTCATAGGCAGCATTCCTCCTTGTCCAAACACGGCTAGTTGAGTTGATGCCAATGAGCTCCATTTTGGTCTCATCTGACCACAACACTTTCACCCAGTCTTCCTCTGAATCAGTCAGATGTTCAGTGGCAAACTTCAAACGGGCCGGTAGATGGACTTTCTTGAGCAGGGGGACCTTGCGGGCACAGCAGGATTTCAGTCCTTCACGGCGTAGTGTGTTACCAACTGTTTTTGTGGTGACTATGGTCCCAGCTGCCTTGAGATCATTGACAAGTTCCTCCCGAGTGGTTCTGGGCTGATTCCTCACCGTTCTCATCATCATTGAAACTCCACGAGGTGAGATCTTGCATGGAGCTCCAGACCGAGGGAGATTGGCAGTTAATTTATGTTTCTTCCATTTGGGAATAATTGCACCAACTGTTGTCACCAAATGGCGATGGTCTTGTAGCCCATTCCAGCCTTTTGTAGGTCCACAATCTTGTCCCTGACATCCTTGGAAAGCTCTTTGGTCTTGGCCATGGTGCAGAGTTTGGCATCTGGATTGATTGATTGCTTCTGTGGACAGGTCTCTTTTATACAGGTAACGAGCTGAGAGGGCTGCCAATGTCAGCTCGTTACCTGTATAAGATCCACCTGGGAGCTAGACGGATAGGGGATCAAATACTTATTTCCTTCATGGAAATGCAAATTAATTTATAACTCTTTTTGAAACGCATTTTTCTGGATTTTTTTTGTCATTGTTGTCTCTCAGTGTTCAAATAAAGCTACATTGAAATTATAGACTGATCATTTCTTTGTTAGTGTGCAAACTTACACAATCAGCTGGGGTTCAAATACTTTTTTCCCTCACTGTATATCACATATTTCGATGTTTTGACTAATAATAGACTATTGTCCACCATGAAACAGCGGCCATTAATTAAATAATTAATTTCTGAAAAAGCGCAATATAGCGATAATCGAACCGCAATAATGCGCGGGACGACTGTATATTATTTATATTTACAGGTAATCAGGGTGCCCCCTGTCAACTCGCTGCGGGATGAGTGCTTTATCTTGTGGCACATGTGGGGGTAAATGAAAAATGTACTCTCATTGTCTCACATTTTTGTCACAAAATGTGACCATTTCGACACAGTCTAGCCCTGAAGACAAAAAAAACGTACCACTTCCACGGGTAATGCGAGGAAATGTCTCAATGTAGCATGACCAGTGACCAGCGTAGAACAATATTTTTGACTTTTAATAGGCCTGAGCAACCACAAAACAGCAAACATTTACTTTATTAATTCATGAATTTATTGAAAAAAACAGCGTCGAGTGAGGGTACCATGTTGGAACAGCCGAGTGGCGACTGCACCCCACTTTGAGAATCTAGGTATCAGCCGATACCATATTTGGAACCATCTCACGGTTTAACTTGGTTTAAGTTGGTTAAATTCAATTGTATTGTGGCCTCATCGTGCTCTGCTCACTATTTGAATGCAACCGGCTCAATCTCCAACCTCCAGGTCCATTTTCCATCCTGGTGGGCAAATTAGGTGAGATAACGAGGTTGTGCTTTTTTCGCCTATTTAAAAAAATAAATACAAAGTTGACGAAAATCCCTTCTGGAAAGAGAATGATCTTGCATATTCAGACAGCAGATGCCTTCAGCAAGCAGGGTAGGGAAAAAAATTTAATTCACACACTCGCGTGTCAAAAGCTTTATCTTTTCTCCAAAGTAGCTGCTCATTCATTCACTCTGCGTCTTATATTCTCTATTTTCTCTGCCTGGAGCTTTTTCCCTTCCTCAACTCCAAAAGTAAAATGGAGTGCACAGACCAAGTTGCCATCGGGCTGCTCCAATCGCTCAAGTGCGCCATCTGCCAGCATCTGGCGCCAGTCACCGGGAGGAGCTTTGAAAAAAGGCGCCGCCTGAATGGGACGACCTATTCGCGAAGTCACCTTTGCCTATAAATGCCAACACAAGAGCACGTGGAGAATAATTCCATTCGTGAGTCTTGAGCGCGACGCGGCAAGGCGCTGTGCTGATGAAAACCAGACGCTCCTTCCTCTCTGCATGCACACAAAGGCAGAACACAAGTTGCCAACGCTCGCATTTGCGTACACACCCCGAATTCGTCGCCAGCCAATCGCGCGGCACAAATAGACAATCATTCACACCTATGAAGAATTTAGAGGCTCCAATTAACCAAACAGGCATATTTCTTCAATGGGGCGGACGCCAGAGTACCCGGAGAGAATCCACCCACGTACGGTGAAGGAGAACATGTAAACGCCACTTAGTGATGTTCCAATGGAGATACAAGGAAGCCACGGCCTCTTGACAGTCAGTCATCAACATTACAGTAAAATGACTGACACCTAGTGAATACCTTCTTGGAATGTGTCTTCTGAATGCCTTATATTTTCATTTGACTTTGTTTGGCTACTTTAACAAATACATAAAAAATGCTAAAAGGAAAAATGCACAGGTTTTTTTTTTATCAATCATCCACAATCGTTATGGGAGACACGTCTTTGTCTTTTAGGAAAACAGCTAAGCGAGGCAGCTGGGGACATCCCGCTAGTAGCAGAATTCGCCACGTTTGGTGTGCATAAACAAGCACACATTCCTGTCAGATCCTCATTCCAAAGTCTGTTCTGCATTTAAAACTACTTCTATGTGCGTCCCGCTAATGCTGCATCACACACACGCACACACACACACACTGTGAGGGCTCCTTTAACTCACAGCTGAGTGGCAAAGGTCAGTGCTCCCACGCTTGCGTGACAGGCCTTTTTACGCCCTTGGAGTAAATATGTGTGTGTGTGCAGCGCTAACGGAGACTGACATGAGGACTGACATGGATGCTGAGCTTTGATGCGCCGGGCCAGGCGGTCCACAGCCCAACAGCAGGGATCAACTATAAATAGAGCATCTCATCCTCTTCCATCCTCCCCATTTTTCCCTCCTTTCGCTTTCGCTACACACCTCCCCGTGCATCTTTTCTGGCTTCACACACACACTCGGCTCATCCTCCCCAGCCCTTCATCAACTCCAGCCTCCAGAAAACATGCCGGAATAACAACAATTAGGCCAACACCAACCTTGTGGTCTTGAGGGAAGGCAGGGGGGAGAAGGGCTTGTTAAAGAGGTGAGTGAGAGTGTGTGTGTGTGTGTGCGCGTAGGGGGGCACTTATGTAAGCGATGCTAATCCTTTCCCAACCCCTACAGGGAAAATGAGACAGGATGACACCGGCCTCAGTTCATCCGAGCCGCTGCCCCTCTCCGCCTTCTCCCCCTGCACCTTCATCAGCTCCATCTACTGCACTTTCACGCCTGCAAATCCTGCTCCACCGACAGCCACGAGACATTTGAGATGAAGAGTTTGAGATATGACGCCATTCACGGTTTCATCATGAACAGGGGTCGCAAACTCATTTTACCTTGGGGCCGCATGAGGCGGAGTCTGGCGGAGGCTCTTGACTTTTTTTTACTTAATCTTCTCCGACTTCAACACAAAACAGGAGAGACAAGGGCACTGGTGTAAACACATTGTGTGCAAAACTACTCACACAATTTTCCATCAATCAACCAATAAACACCAAACCCAGTTGAAGCCACGCCCCTGGGAGTGTTATACCCCACTGTGATTGGTTGATTCGTCAGCCCCCCCCCAAACACACACACACACACAACACTGTGCCATTCATATTGCAGCGTTGCGGGGAGCACTTCCTGCTTCCCAGTGTCCTTTGCGGGATTGCCTTACCCACGTCTGTTTCGGACACCCTGGGTGAGACGGCCATGTTGAGATTTGAACTTAATCTTACTTTGAGCATAAAAACATCATCAAGTTTGAGCCCCCTGATCATGAAGATGCTTCCAGTACCTCACGCTGGAGATGATCTGTTTCACCTTAACAACCATCACATGGAAGATAATAATACTGACACTTTCCTCTATGCATTCCATGGAAAAGTGTCAGATACACTGTAC
>QODF01000207.1:459038-823799 GCA_024372805.1 Oostethus manadensis | reverse complement strand
CAGTTTTAAATTATCATATTGATCCTACTGACCACTATATTTATTTCATGGCCAATGCACATATTTCATTCAATAGCATTTTATTTGTATCATTATTTACTTAATCATATCATTATTTTAGGTTATATTTAATACTATATTTAGTTAATGGATAATTTAATACATTTTCATTTCATTTTTATTGAATTAATGTGCCACCACAGAGATGGCATTCCATGTGCCCACAGCTACTTCTTGCAGCCGAGGATCAAACCGCCTGGTTTGGGCTGCCACCCATCTCACACAACACCTGACCCCTTTAGCCCCTCCTATGACCGGTGAGCCCAAAGGAGGGGAGACCCATGTTCCCTACTTGGGCTGGGCACCCAGGCCCATGGGTGCTGGCCGGGCTATCAGGCGCCTGCCATCAAACACTGCTTCCAGGCCTGGCCCCAGAACGATAGAAAACTTGATCCAAGGTTGTGGTGGCGTGAAAAGGTGGAAAGACCTGACTGCCTACTGTCAATGCGCTGGACAATTGTCCTCACAGGGCCATTGAAATAAAAGAGTAAATACAAAACTACATAAAAACGCTAAAACACTAAACTCCAACAATGTGTGCGTTTGCATTTTGTCATAGAAAGTTGTGTTTAGGTGTGACCATTTACAAATAGGGAGAACAAAGAATAATGTCCAATGAATAACATCACATAAAAATGCCTGCACGTCCTCCCTTTGTGCAAAGTAACATTGTAGCATCTGAGGGACACGCCGTTGTCGAGGTGCTAACCTTGTTCCAAAGTGAACATTGATTTCATTTGAACGCCAGGGTCACTTACTCCTGCAAGTGCGAGGCAGCCTTTTATGTTGCAAATCAGTTCAGATTTAAAACGTGGACCAAGGGTCCTGGAATCAAATCATCCCTTCTGATGTGCAGCTGTGTATATATGAAATAAAATGACAACCTTCACTTCACCAGATAACTATTTACAAAGCTGCGCCAATGGAATATAAAATGTGTGCCAATTATGTAGCAGATAGAAATATCTGCTACATATCTGCTAATATAAAAAATTTCTATACGGCTCATCCTCCTTAGAATCACAGGGAGCATGACATGTACAAAGTGAAATTAGCAGTGGTTAGCGTCAAGAATCCAAAACGCACTCTATCCGAATCGTATGGTCTTCTTTTTTTTAGTTTTATATGCAAAAAACATTTCAAAATGCTTTTAAATACATATAAATGATAAACGGAAGGGATAAACTGATATGTGTTGAAGAAGAAGATGTGATTGTTGCCAAACACACAATGTGGCAGCGAGATCAACACAGACACCACAGTGACGTCTTCAATGAAGGCACGACTAACTTAAATGTTTTATTTATATGCATTTAGAATTGTTTTATGCATGAAAAACTATAATTGTGGAACTAAAAGCGTTTTAAGACTTGTGGCGTAGCTGTGTTAGCTAGGAAAGAACTACAGTCAACTGCTGATGACATCATAGACAGGCGACAGAGCTGATTTTATGCTTCCTACAACCTGCTAATGTTTTGTGGCAAAAATACATTAAGAACACAGTTGGACTCACAAAGTGTATTAATTATGTGGCATATTGTACACTAGCTGAAAACTGTACGCAAACTGAGGTCAAATTGTGGCAAAAATGTACGACGTTACCAGAAAAACACGCTAACCGGGGGCATATGCTAAGACCGTAGCTGCTAACAAGGACGTTTTGTAATAAAAGTATAAGAACACAGTTAGACTCATGCAGTGAACAGTCCTGTTGCCATCGATTTCATGAATGAGGATTCATTCACCTGTAAAGGTTTTAGTGCATTTAAGGTTTGTCCTGATAATATATGTATATATGAATCATTGTAGGAATATCCCTAACATTTTGTGAGTGGTAATGGAGAATACACAATACACAACTCTGCATCTTCCAGAGGGGACAGCGTGGACCGAGGAGTCACTGTGGGCGTGTGAGAAGACAGGAAGGTGGGGGTCAGGGTTTAAGAGGCATGCGGGCCTGGACCCATGTACTGTTAATCTGAGGTCAGACATGCTGCCTCACACTCATACATCACCGGTGACAACTGCAATCTCTGATGACTGCCGGCAACCATCCCCTGTTGTACACGCGACACACTAGTGCCATAGTTTAATCACACGGTCTTCTTGGCTTCTGCTCAAGAATGATGGAAATGGTGAATTAAACTCGATAAAAGGAGTCATTTGGGTTTATTTGTCACTCGTGTAACCTGTGTCAAGGGCCATGTCATTAACATGATAATTTTGCAGGTTATATAAATAGTATTGATTAGCGCTGCAACAGTTAATTGATGGATTAACTGTGCACATTAACTGTTAATCGATGGTTGTTGATTGACTATGTTGGTGTTCGATTAATTGTTCTTTTTATTTATTTAAAATAGTAAATATCCTCTGAATATTTTCTTCATCATCCATGAATGCAGACATATTATTTTGTGTTTTAGGTAAAACAACATATGACTTTGGGAAACCCTGATGGAAATTTTTGCCTCTTTTCTTGTTACGTGTGGGTTTGGACTGGACCCTGGACGCGAAGCAAGGAGGCAGGTCAGCTGATTCAAACTTGTTTAATAGAGTTTGTGTGGTTTAAACAAAAGGGATGGTGCATCCAAACGAGAAAAATAAATGGCACCATGAACAATCAAAAAGCCAAGGAGCAGCAGAGATGCCAAGTTGGAGTACCGGGAGCACTGGACGCACCGACTGGGAGACGCTGGGGCAATTATGTGCAGGTGCTTGGAAGAGCAGGAACAGTCAGGATTTAGGGATTTCAAAAACAGTGCGAGTAAAGTCCATGTGTGGTTTCCCTGAGGGGGAAAGAATAATCCAGCGTCTCCCAGGTGCAGACCATCTGCTTAAGAGTGGTAGCCGCTCATCAGGTGCATGTGCAGACTGCCGACCCCTGTCCGAGACCACATCCAAGGGGATACTATGCAAAAACATGAGTAACGAGTAGCTCCGCAGTCTTGAGGGCAGAGGGAAGCTTGGGGAGAGCAATAAAGTGGCCCATCTTGGAGAACCGATCCACCACAGTGAGCACTACTGTGTTTCCATTGGAAGTAGGAAGTCCCGAGACAAAATCCAACGCCACATGGGACCAAGGACGGGAAGGAATGGGAAGCGGTAGCAAGAGTCCGGCGGGCACCTTGTGGGAAGACTTGTTACGAGCGCAGACGGTCACAAACTCCTTCAGAACCGCCCGAAAAGATGGCCACCAGAACCGCTGAGACAGGAGGAAGATTGTGCAATCCACGCTGGGGTAACAGGCATTCTTAGTGTGCCCAGCGTAGGACCTCCGGGTGAAGCTTGGGAATGACAAACAGTCAACCCGCAGGGCATCCCTCAGGCTGAGTGTAGTCCTCCGAGTGTGTTCCGCCGAGGTCAGGCGGTGTGAGAAGAAGGCACAGGGGTGCAGCTTCCTGTCCGAGGCAGAGCGTTGGGAGAGGGCTGGCCCCCTAGCCGGTGTCGGAGGCGCCCACCTCTACAAAGAACTGAGAAGAAGGGTCAGGGTGAAGGAGAACAGGAGCACTGATAAATAATGGCTTAAGTCTGGTGAACGCGTCCGGGGTCCAGGTGAAAGGCACTTTAATAGATGTGAAATTAGTCAGAGGTTCCACCACTCGACTAAAGTTCTGGATGAACCGTCGGTAAAAGTTAGCAAAGCCTAAGAACCTCTGGAGATGTTTCTTTGATGTAGGAATGGGCCACTCGACCACAGCCGGAACCTTAGCTGGGTCGGCCTTAAGTTGCCCCTTTTCCACAATAAACCCCAGGAAGGGAACCGAGGTGGTGTGAAATGCACACTTCTCCGCCTTAACAAAAAGCCTATTCTCCAGGAGCCTTTGGAGAACTAGCCGGACATGCTGCGTGTGCTCCTCCAGTGTGCGGGAAAAAATTAATGTATTATCCAGGCAGACAAATGAGGAACGAGCAATCATATCCCACGGAATGTCGTTAACAAAATTTTGGAAAACGGCCGGCGCGTTCGTGAGCACAAACGGCATGACCAGGTACTCGAAATGCCCGAGAGGAGTGTCAAAGGATGTCTTCCATTCGTCACCGTCACGAATTCGCACAAGGTGGTATGCGTTACGGAGGTCGAGCTTCAAAAACCAATAGGCCGTATGAAGTGAATTGAAAGCCAAGTCCATTAAGGGCAGAAGATATTTGTTCTTTACGGTTATGTCGTTCAGTGCGCAAAGTTCAATGCACGGGCGCAGTCCTTCTTCTCAACAAAGAAAAAACCCACCGCTAAGGGTAAGAATGACGGGCGAATAAGACCCGATGCAAGGGAGGAGGAAATGTACTCCTCTAGTACCTCCCTCTCTGGTCGAAAGATATTATATAAGCAAGAGGTGGGAAGCACCGTGTCCGGGATTAGATCGATGCGGCAATCGTAGTGGCGATGAGGAGGAAGTGAGCGGGCTTTCTCTCTACTAAAAACCTCACAGAGGTCATGGTAGAGTAAGCTAGAATGGAAGCACCCTCCGGAGAACTTGTACAGGATGGTTGCGGAGCTTGTGAGCGAAGTCCGTCCCGACGAAGGGGGCAGCGGGCGATGGAATTGTCTGCCTGGCTACAGTAGATGCAGAGACGCAGTCGGCGACGCCGCTTCCTCTCGGCAGGTGCAAGTCGACTTCCTCCTAGCTGCAAGGGCTCGTCCACGGTAGACGCCCACGGTGATTCTGTGACGGTTGGTGGGCGACTCGGGGATGACTGTTGGCATGATTGCCGGTAATGTAGCCGGCCGGACTGCGCTCGCGGTGCTTACTCCAGTCCAACTCTCGGTCGTGTATGCGTCTCTCGATGAGCACGGTGAGAGCGATGAGATCATCGATGGTTTCCGGGGTACCCAGGGGAATCATGTGGTCCTGGATGCGGTTCAGAAAGACCCGAGCGAAAGACGTCCAGCTGCGCCGAGGCATTCCGATCGCTTTCCGCCGCAAGAGCACGGAACTCAATGGCGTAGTTGTAAACACTGCGCCGTCCTTGGCGCAGCCTGAGGAGAGAGCGTGCTGCCCCCCAACCAGGGAGGTTCTGCTGGAAGATCTGCTCCAACGCAGTTGAAATGGCAGCGTAGGAGGAGCAAACGACCGAACGGCGGTGCCACTCTGTCGTGGCCCAAGCCCCAGCTCGCCCGGTTAGGTGGGAAATCACAAAGGCCACCCGAGATCTTTCCAAGTGGTAGGTTTCAGCTAGGAGTTCGAAGTGCAACTCCCACTGTGTGAGGAAGGAGCGCACGTCGCCTTCGCCAGAGAACCTCTCCGGCCTCGACAATTGCAAGCCGGCGGCAGGAGAGCTGATAAGGGGCAGCTTGGTATGGAGGAGTGACTATGGAGGAGGGGCTGAGGGCACAACGGAGGGGTTCCAAGCTGCAATGCCGACAACAGAGTTTGAATCTGACCTTCGAGGTTTCCAAACGTGAGTCCTGACGCTCTGCCATGTTCTTAATGCCCTGTCCCAAAGCTTCAAACTGCTCCTCTTGTTTGTTGAGGCGTTGCACCAAATGACGGAGCGCAAACCTGCTGGTGTCCACCTCCGCTGCGTCCATTATGCGGCCATTATTCTGTTACGTGTGGGTTTGGACTGGACCCCGTATGCGGAGCGAGGAGGCAGGTCAGATGATTCAAACTTGTTTAATAGAGTTTGTGTGGTTTAAACAAAAGCGATGGTGCATCCAAACGAGAAAAAAGAAATGGCACCATGAACAATCAAAAAGCCCAGGAGCAGCCTAATTGCCAAACTGGAGTACCGGGAGCACTGGAAGCACCGACTGGGAGACGCTGGGGCAATTCTGTGCAGGTGCCTGGAAGAGCAGGAACAGTCAGGATTTAGGGATTTAACAAATAGTGCGTGTATCGTCCATGCGGGGTTTCCCTGATGGGGAAAGAATAATCCAGCGTCTCCAAGGTGCAGACCATCTGCTTAAGAGTGGTAGCCGCTCATCAGGTGCAGGTGCGTCCAGTAGTCCCGCCTCCAGCTGATGCGAGGGCTCCTGCAACAGAAAGGACACGCCCAGGAGAAGGCAGGGAAAGCAAGGGCAAAACAGGAGGGGCTAGGCGGTGAAGCATGACATTTCTGACATGTGGCAGACCAAACCATTAAATGTTGGTGTTTGCTTCATACTGATTGATGCTAGGAAGTTATATATATATAAAAAAACATAGGTGAAAAAGCAGATTATCTCTATGAAATTCAGACTTTGCTCTTTTTACACATTTTGCTTTTTTTTCAAATATTTTTGGTTATGATATTTATTTTATTCCCTTAATATTTTTTTAATCTATTCTTGTAACTTTGTATTCCATTCCATTTTTTCCGGTTATCTGTATCTCAGTAGGGATGTCCAGACTTCCCGGTCTCCGGCCACAAAAAAATTCAAAAATACACTCATAAACACTCAAAATATTACGAAAATATTTAATTAATAAATTTAGAATCCTACTTTCCAAAAATTCACTTTTCACAGTCAAGTCTGTCCAAGTCCAATGAGCGTTGATGAACAAGCAATTACCCGTGAGAATATAGTACACGTAGTCTTTCCTTCCCCATGGAATACAGATTTTCCAGAGCACAGAGGCACATATCAGTGAATTAAAATTTCATGAGAAAGTTATTTGATTTCAGGAGTTCCTTTAGACTAAGAGATGAATTAAAGGCTCAAAATAATAATGTCAAGAGGGCTCTAATAATGTGCAAAAATTAGATGGATGGATGGATGGATGGACAGATTCTTTATTAATCCCCAAGAAAAATTCATTGTATGACATGACTGCAACGTGGGTACTGTATAAGATCCTACTTACATTGACACTCATACTGTACATACAGTAAGCCACCTCTACTGACAGGATCAACTCTAAAAAAACCGTAAGAATTGTTTGATGTTTGTCTTGGTGGAGGCTTGGCTGTTGTGTTTTAGTGCAAAGTGCTGATGGTGCATGGAGGCATGAGACTGAGCAAGCATTCCCTCCATGCACAGAGGCGTGGAGATAAGAAGATATGGGCAAGATCTGGTTCAGCATAGATGATAACGTATAACGCGCTCTTTCACCGTCCACACTCACTTGTGACTCAAGCCCATATCAACAATGACGAGATGCCATCAAAGCATTTTTTGTTTGGAGTCCGCTGATAAGATTTTAATCCCGCCAAAGTGCTGAGCCCTCGTAAATAGCGCGTTGACCCGCTCGGCTCGTTACTCCAGCTCAATTGTATTGGAAAGTGGAGAGTGCACCAAATTAGCCTCTCCGCTCTGCAACCTCTTAATGTTAAGGGTCTGATTAGTCTGTGTCCCATTGTACGTCTTTTCGGGACGTGAGCATGGATGGAAGAGGGGGGAGCCGAGCAGGGCAGGTACAGAGCAGCATGTGGGGGTGGGGGTGGGGGTGGAGGTGGAGGGACGGTTCACCTTTAACCCCCTTCTAGAGAGGGACTCGGGTCTATCCGGCAACACAATACTTGCAGCACACAACCCTCGGTGGCTGCCTGCTGATACCCACAATGAAGCTCTTTGGTGAGGTCTCTGCATGTGGAAAGACCCCCTGGAGCGCTGACTGCCTTCCGGGGGTCTTTCAGCAATTTTTTCCCCGGCCCTCGTCAAGTCAGGGAGGAAAAACTCAATAAGAGAAAAGATAGAAGGGGAACAATGCGCTATAGAGGGCATCTTAACCCGCAACAAACAGTGTCAACATCTGTGGGGAGCGCATGGAAGGACTGACACAGAGTCTGCCAAGGACAGAAAGGATGCAGTGAAAAGGCTACAGTGTTGTTTTGTTGCATATGAGAGGGATTTGGACTCTTTTCAGGCGTGGTTGAACCGCACTGCAGTGGCCGTGAAGCCGCTTGGTCTCGCTGGAGAGTACGGGGCAAAAGATGAAGTAAAGCCTCGCGAGTGCGGCCTTTCTTCTCGTCGCCCGCTCCTTTGGAGGGGTGAAAAAGATTATTGTCCAACACACAAGGAAATAAAGCCTGCATCAAAGTCGGCAAGGAGTGTGGCCTGGATTGAGAGAGCGAAGGCTAGATGTTACGATGAGGGGGATGAGCGTGGACGCATGGTGTATGTATGTGAAAGTGTATTAGAGCAGAGAAAGGACAGTGTTTCTCTCATCTCACGTGAACATCAGGACACTCTTCATCTTGTTCTTTCAAATTTACATGCCGCGAATCATCCTGTCTACCGTTCCAATTTATCAGTTACCGCTAATTGGACCTAACTGGAAGCTTGTGGGAATCCCCGTGCTTATCATTAATGCAGCACTGCGACTGCAACGTATTTGAAGCATGGGAACATGATGTCATCATCATCAAATGCCATTGGCATAATTAGCCATGATGCATGTCCTTCATGGATGCTGTGAAAAAAAAACATAAAAAGCAAGACAAATGTATTTAGAAATGCAAATTCACTTTCTTCTGTTTTTTAATGTCTGCCGCTGCTCCTTTAGAGCGATGCATTCTTTCAAGTCAGTCTCCAAAAGTGTCCTGAAAGACTAGAAAAAGTTGCTATTTTTGTGGGTAGTAGGAAAGGAAGTACCGCGAGTTACCTAGCATGCTTTGCGGTGTGCAAGTGGGGGTGTAATTCTGTATGTTTGTTTGTTTATTTTGACACCCGTGTGGTGCAGTAGAAAAGGTCGTATGTGACGACTTTCTGTTGTTATTGTTGTTCACACCATGAGTGAGGCAGGTGATTGGGTTAAGCTCCCGTCCTAACCTGCCGTACTTGCAAGTGCGTGCTGTCTCCTTGCAAAAACGTGAGCAAACTTTGGGGATCCGTGCGGGGTGAGTAACGCCTCAGCAAGGATTTGGGAACACACAGACAGTAGCACTTTTAGCGCACGAAGAACTTTCGCTGTGTTCACCGCCAATACGAGTGACACGTGTGCCCTTTGCAGCCAATGAGCGCACAACACACTGACTCCGTGAGCAAGCATGTGATAAGTGTGCCATCCGTGCACTTATCACATGATATCTGCAGTAAAGCCAAGAGGACGGACGAGTGCCAACATTTTGTCAGCTGAATCTGCAGCTCAAAAGACAGCTAATACGGATGCAGAAATGGTGCCGCGAAAGATGAACTGTCCCGAGAAGAAAATGAAAAGGGTTCGGCTAGAGCTGCGCTGCCCCTTGAAGCTGCTTAAAGTTCTGATGTTATTATTATTATGTTATCATTATTGTACAAGAAAGTATCCGGTGTCGGGTGGAAAGGAAGAATCACACAATATTTGAAGACATGCAAAAAGCATAAGGACAAACAAAGACGGTCTTATGGCCAAATATATCATCAGAGGTGGAATTCCTCCAGAAAAACCACATCCTGTAAAGTCAGCAGCCAAAACAGATGTACTGCCTCAGCCCGACTTCGTGTTAGATGTTTTGGAAGTGACACAAATAGACACGTTTATTACTGGGATCAAAGAAGACATCCTGTGGGTGTCCGGGAGAAGCCGGAGGTGTACGATTCCACACCTTATCTATCCGGGTTCACAGGACGACTCAGATCAGCCTACACTTTTAGGATTGTTTTCATATATTAGAGCTGCGCATGGTTGGCATGGTACAAATATTACCTCTGTTAGAAAACGTGTTAGAAATAATTCCTTCCAATGAATGTGCTTTATGTGTCCTTTTATATGATGTTCTATCAGGATAAAGTCCTCCACATGCTTGTCACCTAAATCAAATAGCCTTGGTTGTCTTGGCATGTGAGTCTGCCCTTCACCGTCTCTGTCCGTCACGCCTCCCTTTGCATATGCTGGCTCCTACATGAATATACTGTATACTATAAGCCGTTGTAAAAGTTGCGTCGATTAGTCTCCTTGCATGCATTAAGTGGATCGTTTGGTGTTATTTTTGCATATTATTGTGACTTCTTTTTAAACTTGCATTGCAATTCAGAGTGTTAAATAAGTGAGCGATTTAATTAATATTAAAACTTTACTTTTATCATTCTACATTTATCAGTTAGAATGGTTTTTGGGGTGGTGGTTAAGCTCCATAAAATGGGTATGCCATTAGAAATATGGCAACAATTTCCCTGGTAGTGTCACGGTTCACACATTTACCTTTTGTTTGATTCCCGGTCAGGAAATCAACACCCACCACTGGGCTTCTCCAGTTGCGGTTCCAAGCCCAGATATACTGTACATGGGAAGTTTGCGTCGGGAAGGGCATCCGGTGTAAAAACTAAGCCAAATCAAACATTCAAAAACAGATTTCTTAAAAACAACATAGTGCTCCTGTCACATAGAGGATCTTAGACTTTATTTATTTTCATTATTTATTAATTGCAATTTATTATTTACAGGCAAATGTAATGTGTTTAATTACATGAATCTAATTTTTCATCTCTAATTTTACAGCTTCTGCTTGTAAATTGCTGTTTTATAATTTATTTATGGGAGTGATGAATAATGTTATTTTTGATGTGCTAACTGACAGCACAGCGATTGATTGATTGCTTTGTTTTATTTTATTTTATCCGAAGCAGAAAAAAAGCTACAGGTTAAATACTGGCATGACCCACAAAAATGTTCATACTGGACCGGATGTTTTGTTTTTATTTTCAAAATGTTTGGCGATAGAACACATATTACCCCCCTAACTTTTTGGTGAGATTAAAAAAAAACAGATATGTCCAATAATATCATCCCACCGATATTATCTGGCTGATACTGGCAAAAATTTTTTTTTTCGGTAGATACTGGTATCGTGTTTTTTTTTCCCCATAATGAAAACCGACTTTAATAAATGCAGTACCCCTCCCCTGAGCCACTACCGTATTGTGGTGGAGGCGTTTGCGTGTTCTAGCAGCTAAGTTGTCGGGGGCTGGTCACCCATGACAAACAGGTTACCCCCCGGCTCCAAGCCTGCACGTTGGAGTTTAACCCGGTAAATAAGAGGGTAGTTTCCCTACTCCTTCGGGTGGTGGGACGGGTCCTGACTGTTGTTTGTGCTTATGCAGCAAACAGCAGTTCTGAATACCCACCCTTTTTGGAGTCCTTAGAGGAAGTACTAGAGAGTGCTCCCTCGTGGGATTCCCTTGTTCTACTGGGTGACTTCAACGCTCATGTTGACTGCGACAGTGAGACCTGAAAAGGTGTGATTGGGAGGAACGCCCCGCCTGATCTTAACCTGAGCGGTGTTTTGTTATTGGACTTCTGTGGTCGTCACGGATCGTCTATAACGAACACCATGTTCGAGCGTAAGGGTGTCCACATGTGCACTTGGCAACAGGACACCCTGGGCCGCAGTTTGATGATTGTCTTTGTGGTTGTGTCGTCGGACTTGCGGCCACATGTTTTGGACCATTGGAGGATCCGCCGGAAAGTCGAATCTCGGATTCAGGAGGAGCAGTGTGGTTTTCGTCCTGGTCGTGGAACTGTGGACCAGCTCTATACTCTCGGCAGGGTCCTTGAGGGTGCATGGGAGTTTGCCCAAACAGTCTACATGTGTTTTGTGGACTTGGAGAAGGCATTCCACCGTGTTCCTCAAGGAATACTGTGGGGAGTGTTCCGCGAATAGGGGATATCAGACCACCTATTCCAGGCGGTTCGTTCCCTGTATGACCGGTGTCAGAGTTTGGTTCGCTTTGCCGGCAATAAGTCGGACCCGTTTCCAGTGAGAGTTGGACTTCGCCAGGGCTGCCCTTTGTCACCGATTCTGTTAATTACTTTCATGGAAATAATTTCTAGGCTTAGCCAGGGCATTGAGGGGTTTCAGTTTGGTGACGACAGGATTCGGTCTCTGCTTTTTGCAGATGACGTGATCCTGCTGGCTTCATCGAGCAGTGACCTTCAACTCTCACTGGATCGGTTCGCAGCTGAGTGTAAAGCGGCTTGGATGAGAATCAGCACCTCCAAATCAGAGTCCATGGTTCTCGCCCGGAAAAGGGTGGAGTGCCATCTCCGGGTTGGGGATGAGGTCCTGCCTCAAGTGGAGGAGTTTAAATACCTCAGGGTCTTGTTCACGAGTGAGGGAAGGATGGAATGTGAGATGGACTAGCGGATTGGTGCAACCTCTGCAGTGATGCGGACTCTGCACCGGTCTGTCGTGGTGAAGAGAGAGCTGAGCCGAAACGCCAAGCTCTCAATTTACCGATCGATCTACGTTCCTACCGTCACCTATGGTCATGAGCTTTGGGTAGTAACCGAAAGGACAAGGTCGCGGGTACAAGTGGCTGAAATGAGTTTTCTCCGCAGGGAGGCTGGGCTCTCCCTTAGAGATAGGGTGAGAAGCACTGCCATCCGGGAGAGACTCGGAGTAGAACCGCTGCTCCTCCGCATTGAGAGGAGCCAGATGAGGTGGCTCGAGCATCTGGTTAAGATGCCTCCCGGACGCCTCCCTGGGGAGGTGTTCAGGGCACGCCTAACCGGTAGGAGGCCTCTGGGAAAATCCAGGACACGCTGGAGAGACTACGTCTTTCAGCTGGCCTGGGAACGCCATCCGCCGGGAAGAGCTGGACGAAGTGGCTGAAGAGAGAGATCTCTGGGCTTCCCTGCTTAGGCTGCTGCCCCCGCGACCCGACCTCGAGTAGGCGGAAGAAAATGGATGGATGGATAAATGCAGTATAGATAGACATTTTAATTTTCACATGCCCAGAATGCCCATCGTTTGTTTGCATACAGTGCAAGCCCACCTCCATTGGGTTTTCAACAGGTTATTGTGCCCCTGTCCGCTTTGACTGTGCCATCCATGTTACATATATCTCTATTGGTTGATATTGGAAACAAAAATTGAGTTGGACAGTATCGGCATATCAGATACAGACAATAAAACCAATATTCGACATTCCTAAATAAAAACATCAATTAATTAGTACTCTTAATTAACTAACTTCTCAATGTTTTAAATCGACATCATTAATATACACACAAAACCAAATATTAACGCTACTTCTTTTATGTGGGGATTATAAAGTTCCAATGTATCCTTAAATCCATTCAGCACTCCAAACAACAGGAAAAAGAGACAACATGGGCATCTCTTCAGGTGGGACATCCTTTTTCCGGACCACACTCCAAAAAGTGAAAGGTTTGAAAGAAAAAACACTTTCTTTGAGAATGTGAACTGCACAGGGGGAGTGAGAAACGCTATAGCGAGCATCCTTTGCTTGTCAGTGAAGCTCTGTGTAATGAATGGCCGGTGGTTGACTTGGTTTTCTTCCCTTTGCCTCAGCAGTATTAGATGTGGGTGACCTGAGGTGAATGTTGTCCACGGTGAGGGGGAATACTGGCGAGGCGATGATTACACTGATTACAATGATTGCATTTGATACCCCCCAACCTCAGCCCCCACTTCAAGAGTATGTGACCCACACACACTCCGAGACAGGAAGTATGAATCAGTTGTCTTTCCACACATGTAACCATTAAGGGAAATGTCAAACCGCAAGTTCAACGCCACATCAAACAGGATTGTGTTGCATGCTAATATGTTGAGCCTGAGTTTTGGGAACAAGACTTTGCAATAAAAGATCACCAAGACAACAACACAAATTGGGAGGTAATGACGATGGTTTACACCAGTGCTTCTAAAAAATGCTAGTCAAAAAAATATTCTACTGTATACGACCGGATGGCTCTGCTTAAGGACCTACAGTCATCCTTCGTCACGTGGCACTTCAAATTTTCTCAGCTCCACTGTATCATGTTTTTTCAAAAATATATTATAAATATAAATACTTATATATCATACTGTTTTATGATTGACTATGGCCTATTTTGAATACAAATATATATATATATATATATATATGAAAGCAAGTTTTACATATATTTGGCCTAAATGAAGCATATCAGGTATAAAAATGAGGTAAAATACAAATATAAGGCATTCAGAAGCCGCATTCCAATACATAATGATATGTATTAA
This sequence comes from Oostethus manadensis, assembly GCA_024372805.1. Taxonomy (NCBI): domain Eukaryota; kingdom Metazoa; phylum Chordata; class Actinopteri; order Syngnathiformes; family Syngnathidae; genus Oostethus; species Oostethus manadensis. The sequence continues at coordinate 809,885 of QODF01000207.1, read as the reverse complement.
TGATATGTAGTACACTAAACTAGATTCTAGTAATGTTACACTGATGACACAATAGCCTCTGCAGGAAGTACTGAACAGAAACCAGAAGTAATACTCCTCCAATGCTTACATGTGTGAGTCTATATAACAGTATGTTTATTTATGGCTTATATGTTGTATATTATTGTTAGCCCCCCGGCTTATTGCCTCTGTGTTGGAGTCATCCCCAGTAAACGAGAGGGTTATTTCCCTACGCCTTAGGGCTGGGGAAAGGGTCCTGACTGTGGTTTGTGGGTATGCGCCGAATGCCAGTTCAGAGTACCCAGCCTTCTTGGAGTCTATCAGAGGGGTTCTGGAGAGCACTCCAGCTGGTGACTCCATAGTTCTGCTGGGAGACTTCAACGCCCATGTGGGCAATGACAGCGTGACTTAGAGGGGCGTGGTTGGGAGGAGCGGCCTCCCTGACCTGAACCCGTGTGGTGTGTTGTTGCTGGACTTCTGTGCGAATTACAGTTTGTCCATAACAAACACCATGTTCGAACATAAGGATGTCCATAAGTGCACTTGGCACCAGGACACCCTAGGTCGCAGGTCTATGATCGACTTTGTGGTCGTATCATCAGACCTGCGTCCGCATGTTCTGGACACACGGGTGAAGAGAGGGGCTGAGCTGTCAACTGACCACCACCTGGTGATGAGTTGGGTTAGATGGCGGGGAAGGATGCCAGACAGACCTGGCAGACCCAAACGCGTAGTGAGGGTGTGGTGGGAACGTCTGGCAGAGTCTCCCGTTCGTCGAGTCTTCAACTCTCATCTCCGGCAGAGCTTCGGCTGCATCTCGAGGGAGGACTGGGATATTGAGTCCGAATGGGCCGTATTCCGTGCCTCCATTGCTGAGGCAGCCAGCTGTAGTTGCGGCCGCAAGGTGGTCGGTGCCAGTCGTGGTGGCAAGCCCCGAACCCGATGGGGGACACCGGGGGTTAGGGCTGCTGTCAAGCTGAAGAAGGAGTCCTATCAAGCATGGATGGCTTGCGGGACTCCCGAAACAGCTGACAGGTATCGGCAGGCCAAGCGGCACGCGGCTTCAGCGGTGGTCGAGACAAAAACTCGGGTGTGGGAGGAGTTCGGTGAGGCTATGGAGCACGACTTTCGGTCGGCCTCAAAGAGGTTCTGGCAAACCGTCCGACACCTCAGAAAGGGGAAGCAGCCCCCAGTTCACACTGTTTACAGTGCGGACGGGGGCTTGCTGACCTCAACTGTGGACATAGTTGGTCGGTGGAAGGAATACTTCGAGGCCCTTCTCAATCCCACTGACGTGCCTTCCGTAGAGAAAGCAGAGTCTGAGGATACGTACGTGGACAGTTCTGTCACCGTGGCTGAGGTAATTAGGGTAGTTAAATCACTCCCCAGTGGCAAGGCTCCGGGGGTAGACGAGTTTCGCTCGGAATTCCTCATGGCTCTGGATGTTGGAGGACTGTGTTGGTTGACACGCCTCTACAACATTGCATGGAAGTCAGGAATAGTACCTCTGGACTGGCAGACCGGGGTGGTGGTCCCCATTTGTAAAAAGGGTGACCGGAGGGTGTGTCCAACTATAGGGGGATCACACTCCTCAGCCTTCCTGGGAAAGTCTAGTCCAGGGTGCTGGAGAGAAGGGCACGAATGTTAGTCGAACCTCGGTTACTGGAGCTGCAATGTGTTTTCGTCCCGGTCGCGGAACACTGGACCAGCTCTACACCCTTGCAAGGGTACTGGAGGGTATGTGGGAGTTTGCCCAACCGGTCTACATGTGCTTTGTAGACCTGGAAAATGCATTCGACCGTGTCCCTCTTGGTGTCCTGTGGGGGGTGCCTTGGTGTCCTCCCGATGGAGCTGGAAGAGGTCGCTGCAGACCGGGAAATCTGGACTTCCCTACTGAAGCTGCTGTCCCCGCGACCCGGATAAGCGGAGGAAAATGGATGGATGGATGTTGTATATTCTCTTATTATGTCTATTATATTGGGTGTTACCAGTATAAATGTCACTATAGGGGTGTTATTTCATGTTTAGAGGGCTTTCATAGTGTTAAAACACGCATTTAGAAGGTCATACATAAATTTTCTATGTTCTAACTACAAAAATATTCCATTTCCAAATAAGAACATAAGGACTCCTGCCTTGCTGAAATTTAGTTAAGGTCGGGTCTGGAATCAATTAACCACCATAAAGGATTGATTACTGTACTGCTAAAAAAAAATCCTATAAGACAGAACCACTATGCTGTTTTCAAGAATGTACTGCAAAAATGCTGCTCAAAGATCCTCTATGTGACAGGAGCACTGTCCTACAGTCATCCCTCAGCAATAGTGCAGTCGTGCTTCAAATGTCACGGCTTCTCTCTGTAATAGATTTTTTATAATATATTAATTAATAAATCATCACTGTATTGTGGTTGAATAAGGACTATGTTTAGCTGAAAAATATGAAGATGTAAGCAAACTACATATTTTCAGCTAAATTAAGCATTTTCAAGCATAAAAGGGCTAAATGAACTTAAATACAAATATGAGGATTTCAGAAGACGGACTCAAAGATGGTGTGATGATATGCAGTTTTCTACATTGGTCACTAGGTGTCAGTAATATTACAAAGACAACAACGCGAAACACATTCACAGACATTGGGTCATTACTAGGGGTGTAGAAAGACACTCACATGACGAGACGATACACAAGATGGGGTCTACGAAAAAGAGACGAGATTTTAACTAAAATCTAAAAAATATATGACAACATATTGCAATCTAATAATTTAATGTCTAGTACTATTTTCTTCTTCTGCACTCTGTGTGTATGCTACCGGCCTCGCCTCCACCCACCGAGACAAAGATGTATGACTGACAAAAGATCTCACTTCGTTCTTGCCGTTGTTCTGTGGACCAAACATGCCAAGATGCTGAAACCAAAACACAGTGAAGGCTCTTCCTGCATGTTTGGAGGCCAGGGAAGAGGAAAACAGAGATGCATGCACATGGCAATATATTAAGGCCACGTTAATTCCATTTATTGTGTGATTATTCATTTATTGATTATCATCCCTGGCTTAGTGCCCATGTGATATTTTCTTTCTGAAAGAGAAATCTTGTCACGTTTGTATTTCACGACATTTTGTCATTACATTTTTTTTTACCCATGCAAACCTGGAAATGGTTCCATGAACCCCCTTTGGGTCACCAAAAGGCTCTCTGCAGGACATACTGCAAAAAGTGCAAGTAAAAGATCTGAATGACAGGAGCGCTCTGATCATTGTAGGAATCTGCTGATAAACTCACTGCCAAGTTTTAAAGTGAATGCCAGTGGAATATCCCTGCACTAGACTATAAAAGTGATAATAAAAGAGTGAGTACTCTTTGCAAGGCAAACGTCACTCTCTCCCTCAACTTGTGTTTGCTCCTCTTCCAGGCAGCCTGGTGGTTTAAACAACATGAACATCCACCCCAACACCGCTTCCAAAGCACAAGAGCTCTCTGTTTGGACCGACCTTCATGCAGCATGTGTTCACAGCCCCGATGGTGCCTGGAGCAGCTGCTGGACGTTGGGGGCAATCACAGCACCTGATAAGTCGGCCATCTTTCTTCCTTTCCTGCAAAGAATTGAAACAACATCCTTCCATTAATTGGTTGTTTTATCATAAACAAGCTTACAAGTCAGGACAATCAAAGTTAGAATGTTCTCACACTCTTTCTAAACCACAGGGGCACACACACGCACAAACACACAGGTGAGTCAAATGCTGCAAACACAGACCTCTTTTTTTCCCTATGTTTGGTTTCCCAGAAGCAGACAGCGAGCTAAGTGTGTGTATGTGTGTGTGTATCAGGCACAAAGATGCTATGTTTATGCTCATCACCATGTGGGCACCGAGAGCGCTTTTTCTCTCCAGGCTGCCGGAGTGTAATTTCTTTACTCAGTGGTCTTCATGGCATGCAGACAACTGAAGGATGTGTTGAGTTACTTTTTATGAGCTGAAAGTTCTCACACGGCTTGTCAGTCACATTAAAATGGAGCAAATAACACCAACAAGACGACGAGATGAGCTGCGGAAGAACAGTCTGAAAGTGGCCCTGTCATATAGAAGATCTTTGACTTACTTTTTTTTTCGTACTAGGTCCGGTACAGATTGCTCTTCTCATATAAAAGATGGTTGCCGTTTTTAAGAACAATCTGTCATATAGGGCTGTAGGTTCTTAAAACAGAACAGTCATTCTGGAATATAGAGGATCTTTGATGTGTGTTTTTGCAGTAGGTTCTTAAATACAGCAGCACGGTCCTTTCATTTAGAGGATCTTTGACGAGAATTTAAAATCAGCGCAGTAGTCCTGGCATAAAATGATTTTTGACTTGTGTTTTTGTGGTGGTGTGGTTAGCACATTGGCCACACAGTCAGGAGATCTGGAAGACCTGGGTTCAAATCTCCGTTGGGCATCTCTGTGTGGAGTTTGCATGTTCTCCCCGTGCAACATGCACAACATGCTTCTCCGGGTACTCCGGTTTCCTCCCACATTCCAAAAAAATGCATGTTAGGTTAATTGGTGACTCTAAATTGTCCATAGGTATGAATGTGAGGGTGAATGTTTGTTTGTCTATATGTGCCCTGCGATTGACTGGCGACCAGTCCAGGGTGTACCCCGCCTCTCGCCCAAAGTCTGCTGGGATAGGCTCCAGCATCCCCGTGATAAGCGGCATAGAAAATGGATGGATGGATGGGTGTTTTTGTCGTAGGTGCTTAAAAACAGCAGAGTGGTGCTGTCTTACAGAGAATCAGAATAGTGTTTTAGCAGTAGGTCTTTAAAAACAGCACAGTAGTTCTAAACACAACATATTTAACTTGTATTTTGCATTACGTCTTTAAAAAACAAAAAGTGCTCCTGTCATAAAGAGGACATGCATTTTTGTAGTAGGGCCTTTAAAATAGCAGAATGGTCCCGTTCTTAAAGACAATCTTTGACTGGTGTTTTTGGCGCTGGGTCCTGATTGATGATGATGATGAAATGGTGAAGACATGTGTCCATGTAAAATATCACCATACTGTGGTAGGTTGAGTTGGGTGGTGGTCATCCACAAGTCAACATCAACATCAGAGAAGATTGACTTCCTCTCAGTCAGGCTCCATTTCATGTGGGGGTGAGAGGAAGAGCGATCGAACGTGTGTGGGAATGGTGATGGCGTACATGCACATTGTGTTTGCATGTGTCAGTGACAGGGCATCTGTTTGCACACTACTACTGACTACTGGCATCCATGTACAAAAAATGTCTGCGTTCCACTAGGAATGTGCAGCATTGTGTTGTTACGGAGTGTTTCTACGTGTCCAGGGGTGCTTTGCATGAAGTCACAAGCAAGAATGCACCCAAATCCAACACCCAGCTGATGTACAATTAGGAGTTGGACCAAAATATGAAAAATTGTTTTGCAAAGACAACAAATTGGAAGTCTACCTTAGATCTTTCACCATATTACATGAGAATAAACTAATAAGTACAGTGGAACCTTGGTCAGTGTCCAGAAGGTCAGACTTTATTCCAGAATTACTGTGACCCAGTGGTGGGGTTTGGTGTTCTTAGATATTGTGAGACGACAGCTCTTGTCCAATGCCAGTGACCTCTGACCGGAAAAATGTTCTTCCGGATGAATAGACAAGCATTCCCACAGACTCACCCCAACATCTTGTAGAAGGCCTTCCCTCCCTGAACAGTGGAAGGGAGAAATGCCAACTCACATGTTTGTCATAAAAGTAATATTCTATGGACAATGGTCAAAGGACTGTGAGGGGACATGCAACACAGCTGTCTCCATGTAGACCCTCTCTGGTAGGATGAGTGATGGCCTGGAGCACAGCTGCTGGAGGTATAGGGAAGCACTGAGGATTATCTCAGTATGTGAGAAGTGTGGCCACCCTCTCAGCACCATCTTTTGTACCATAAGACATGTCCACAGAGAATGAAGATCTAAGGCCATGTCCAAAGGAACAGGGATATTTTCAAAAATGCACTTTTGCACTACTTCAGGTCAAATCTCACACGTGCTTTGTAGACTTGGAAAACGCTTTTGACCATGTCCCTTGCCGTGTCCTGTGGGGGGTGCTCTGGGAGTATGCTGATACAGTGTAATGTGACTAACCAAATCAATCACTGTTATTAGTATATTTTTATTGCTACATGGCAAACAAGTTACCAGTAGGTGCAGTAGATTCTCAGAAAACAAACAAACCTAGCAATCATGATATGCATGCTCTTAAGGCTGTGCAATTGGGCAATTAGTTGAAAGGGGAGTGTTAAAAAAAGAATAGAAGTGTCTGCCAGTGACTTTACAATCACAAAATTATTTTGTACAAACTTCTTGTTTTTAGGATTTGGCAATCCTGTGAGTCACCAAACTAATATTTAGTTGTATGACCATAGTTTTTTATAACTGCTTCACATCTGTGTGACATAGAGTCAATCAACTGGTACCTTTTAGTTGTTATTCCATTCCACAATTCATTAACATTTCTTGGTTTTGCCTTAGAAACAGCATTTTTGATGTCACCCCACAAGTTCTCCATTAGAATCAGGCGCGGGTATTGGGCTAGTCACTCCTTAACATTAATTTTGTTGGTTTGGAACCAAGATTTTGCTTGTTAACTAATGGGTTTAGGGTCATTGTCTTGTTGAAACACCCATTTCAAGGGCATGTCCTCTTCAGCATAAGGCAACATGACCTCTTCAAGTATTTTGACATATGCAAACTGATCCATGATCTCTGTGATAAATAGGCCCAACACCATAGTAGGAGAAACATGCCCATATCATGATGCTTGCACCACCATGCTTCACTGTGTGGCTTGAATTCAGAGTTTGGGGGTCGACTCACAAACTGTCTGCAGCCCTTGGACCCAAAATTAATAATTTTACTCTCATCAGTGCACAAAATGTACATTGTCTTTATTTCTCCTCAGGCCAGTTGATGTGTTCTTTGGCAAATTGTAACTTCTTCTGCACATGCTTTTTTTTTAACAGAGAGACTTTGCAGACTTGTACATAGATTAGCGTGCCCTGCGATTGACTGGCAACCAGTCCAGGGTGTACCCCGCCTCTTGCCCAAAACTAGCTGGGATAGGCTCCAGCATACCCGCGACCCTAATGAGGATAAGCGGCATAGAAAATGAATGAATGAATACATAGATAAGTGTCACAGTACTTTGAGGTAATTCCAGACCGTTTTTGATCATCCTGGAGTCGATCGTTGGCTGATCCTTAGCCATTCTGGTTATTTTTCGATCAATTTTGATATTTGTCTTCCGTTTTCTTCCCCATGTCTCTGGTTTTGCTCTCCATTTTAAGGCCTTGGAGATCATTCTAGCTCAACAGCAAAATATTTTTTGCACTTCTTCATAAGTTTTCCCCTCTCCGATCAAATTTTTTATTAAAGTACGCTGTTCTTCTGAATAATGTCATTAACCACCCATTTCCTCAGGCTTTCAAAGGGAAATGCATGTTCAACAAGTGCTGGTTTCATTCTTAAATGGGGGTCACCTGATTCACACCTGTTTTGTTCACAAAATTGAGTGGGTGATTAAAGAAAACATTAATGATGTTTACGAGTGAGCACTGATTTCAAAGCTAACATACATGTCATTGTACATGCATCATGAGACTGATGAACAGATGCGTTACAATGCGTGTCAAAATGAGTTGCGGTTGCTTTTCCAGGCTTCTGATTGGCTAAAACGTAAATCAAAGTATCCATAGCCAGAGGTAAAGGTTGTGGTGCAATCATTGCTGGTCCAAAGAGAGCAAAGATCCAAGGAACTTTGGCCGTCAACTGCTCCCGCTTCCAAAGTTTCTTTTTGTAGAGTGAAGATGGAGAAAAATCCTCTTATTATCAGGCAAATAAAATAGCAGCTTTTGGAACAATTTTCCCAGCTAAGCGTATTTAGACTTCAGTGGAAGAGTTGATGAGGTGAGGGATTGTAAGTTCTTCAACGTTCTCTTTTGAAGGCACTTTTTTCCCTGACCTCCAAACGAGAAGTAGAGATGAAAAGGGTTCAGAAACGTCCATTATGAATCTTGCAAGTGATGGGTTGGAGGTTTACATCCCGTACGTCAATGCAAATTAGGAAGGAGAGCCGACTGGCCGGCAAACAACAACAAAGTTGTTTGTGTCTTGGATGGTCAGATGGATGTGTTGCGCACATATATCTCTTCAGCCCCTTAATTACAATAAGTTGGTGCCATAATAGGATTGTCAACCACCAAGGAGTGACAGCTTAAAAGAAACGCTTTCCAGTTGAAATGTGCCTTTGAGGGTCGATTTTCCAGAGCTTTCTTGCTTCACTTTAAAGCTCCATCCAATTCCGCAGGCCTTTCAGTGTAGCCGGGATACAAATCCATGCCGCCGCAGCTATCACAGGCCCAGAATGAGCATAAAAAAGCTGCATTACATCCCCGTTTTAAAGGTTCTCTTTGGCATCTCATGTGCACGGCGCCTCTATAGCACCAGGCAGCCCACTTTGGTGTGCCAAATGACTGTTACTGGGATTGGTCATAGGGAAGTCAAAGAATTGCTATGAGGACAATGCTAACTGCCTCGTTTCATCGACGCTAAGGCTGCTGCTGCCAAAATGCATCCCTAACGCCAACGACCTATCAGATGTTTGTGGAGAGGAGTTGTTCCCCTCTTTCTTTCCGTTGTGCTTTCAAGGTTCTTCTATCTCCTTTTCATTTGCAGCTGAAACATTCCATGAGTGCTGGTGTGTCAGGATCCATGCAGGTGATAACCGGAAGCTCACAGTCCCTTTGTGTCCAGTCAGGTCAAGGCACATTCAGGGTGTGCTCGCACTACGCCAATCATACCGGGCCGTACTTGGCAGTACCTGGCTAGCACGCGTGCCTTCTTTTGCAACCATTGGAAGAGGTGGTCTGAATGAGGTGGCATGAATCCACCAGATTGTTTTCATACATTTTTGTAATTGTAAATTATGACAGTTTAGCAATCTGGAACAAAATAAATCATCCAACGACTCCTAATAAGACTGAAAATCTTCCACCATGTCACTGAAATTTTGGTAACAGAACAGAATAGAACAGGCCATTTAATGAAGGTAACCTGGCTGGCTTTTTTGGTAGCCTGGCCAACATCCCAGAAGCCTGGCTAAATTCCTGGGAATTTGGTTAACTTTCTGGAAGATTGACTAACTTCCCGGTAGCTTGGCTATCAGAAAAATGTTAGCTAAATTAATGAATTAATAAAAGAATTGCAGATATTAATACAAAATAATAAATTAACAAAAATATTTGAAAAAACAACAAAAAGATCACAAAAATAAGATGAATTTATGCAAATTTCTGGCTGCATGGTAACAAATGTGCATATAAAAATAATCTTATGCCCAATCACGAATCATAAACATAACAGAGACAAGAGGGCAAGAAATAATCAAAGAGACTAAGAACATGAGTGTAGATGGAAGAGGCAAGTGTGTGTGTGTTTGTGCGGTAGTGTGTGAGGGGCAGCAATTGCAGCAAGCAGCCAAAAAGAAGAGTATTTCAAAAACAGACAAGTCCATGATGCTGAAGAGCAGCCAAACCCTGCGACCCTCACCTCAACTACATCTTCTAAGCTGCAGCACCCTCCCCTTCCCAGACCCGCCTCGGGCCCTGTAATAAATACATTTTCAATTACAAGCACAGGGGGGGAAAGGAAGAGGAGGAAAGAGGGAGGAAGGAAGGAGGGTGGAGGGCCCTGGAGGATGTTTGATAGAATGCTCTGGTTGACCACAAGATGTTGATCAGATGTGCAACAGGGAAGCACATTGCATGCATGCAGACAAATCCCTAATTCTGACATAGAACAGGAATAGGAGTCCACATCAGGGGTTGAATGATGAGTTTTAGCTTAAGCGTGGGTTACAGACGCAACAGTAGCCAATGTTAGAAACCATTCTGCTCTCTATTTTGAGATAATTCAAACCTGCAAGTAAGATTCTTTATTTTGGCCCGAATCTAATAATAATAATATTAATGACAATAATAATAACCAAATGTTGTTACTTCTTTAAAATATAAGCACTGAAAATGGTGTGTGAGAGCAAACGTAAGAAAATCGTTGCAGAGAATCACAAGAAAATAGTGATTTGCATTACTAAATAGTAATAATAGGTTAATAAGCCCTATCCCGACTTGAGTAAGAACAGCAACATCCCATCACACACTGCGGGACTGTTAGCCATTCCTGGTAGGACAGATATCTGATAGCAACAAAGAAGGTTTGTGAAAGAATAAGTCGGCAGGTCCCTGAAGTGGTTTGTCCAACACAAAGCGGAGTGCTGCCTCAGCTTCTGTCACTGTGCACCGCCCAGGTTGACGCTCTCTTTTCTGAGCACCGTGACCACTGTGGTAATTACCTGAAGAAGACGAAGAAAAAAAAAAAAAAGGGGGCCCAGCATTCCGGGAGTTTCACAGGGGCTGTGTTTGTGTGGGCTGATTCCAGGGTGGACGGGAAGGGATTTAGCGCTTCCAAATTCCCCCCACGCCTCATGCTCTCCTGTCACTCGCCCACTGCTCACCCAACCCACTCCTTGATCTACCCATGCCTCCCAACAGGGGAGGAGAAAAAGCGTGGGAGGGGACAGACGTGCTGGAGGTCAAGACAAGTATGCGGTCAGCCCCGCCTGGCTGGGAAAGGTCAGTGGGTTGGGTGCCTGGAAGGTCAACGTATGCAGTCATGACTGCTGATACTGTAACAAGAGAGACGATTGAGGTCATTGGATATCAAATCATGTGTTTGTGAAGGTTTAATTGCCTGGCAGTGGCGACGGTGCACTCCCCATTGCTAGCGTCATCTGCGCTAACAAGCGCGACGCTGTTGCTGTTTCCATTAGGCCTGCCAACATCTCCCAGACGGGGCCCCATTTCACGGCTGCCTGCTCAAGGTGTGGGACCGAGCGTGGGCCCCATGGCTGGTTTGAGGTTGTAAGAGAAAAATGATTTTCGGATTCTGTGCAAGCGTCCAGACTGGTGAAATCCCATCCAGTGTCTTCCGCTATCCAATCAGCCAGCCTCTAAGCGGAGACGTGCTGCGACTATGGGAGTCGATGTGATTGAGGTCTTACTCAAAGCGAACACGCAGCTATTTTAACAGACGTTGGCCTCCCGCTCGGCCTGAGGTCTGCAATTACACAGGACATAAACACTGTGCGCCACGGCACAGACTGGAACGCCAAGGGCCCCCGGGAAGGGAAAATGGCACACGGCAAGTTTGCCGCAGAGGCCTTGGCAGGCGCCCACAGACAGCAGTTGCGTGACTGACAGATGAGGAGGAAGTGTGCAACGCTGGTTTAAGAGTATTGCAGTAGCACACCCACAAATACAGTCTAAATTGATAGTTTGGATGCTAACACATGCACGTCTGGGCAGGATGATCCAACAATTTTCACAAAACGTTCTAGAGAAACCTAAATTACATTATTTGATCAGCATTTGGTTAAACTTTCAGTTACAGGAATATTCTTTTATCACTTCATGGTAGTATTGCAAGGATGGAATCATCCACCAAAATGAATCAGAATGGCACCATTGCATCATCGCCATTTATTAGTAAAAACATACACATTATTTGCCTAAATTGAGCATTTTCATGCATAACAATCCGTCCATTTTCTATACGGCTTATCCTCATTAGGGTCGCGGGTATGCTGGAGCCTATCCCAGCTGACTTTTTGGGCGTGAGGCGTGTTACATCCTGGACTGGTCACCAGTCAATCACAGGGCAGGCAGACATACAACCATTCACAATCTAATGGACAATTTAGAGTCGCCAATTAAGCTAACATGCATGTTTTTGGAATGTGGGAGGAAACCGGAGTACCCGAAGAAAACACACACACGCACGGGGAGAACATGCAAACTCCTAACAGAGATTCGAACCCTGAACCTCCTGACTGTGAGGCCAACATGCTACCCATTCAGCCACCATGCAACCTAGTTATTCATGCATAACTAGCTAAATACATACACAAGTCATTCAGAGGACGCAATGATATGGAGTATTCTACACTGGTCACTAGGTGTCTGTAATGTTCCTGTAAGGTCGGGTGAGACACACAAGCTCCAGACTTGATTGCCAGAACAACAAGCTCATTTTGCAAATATGGATGAGCTCACAACAGGCATACGAATCCTGAGCTTCTGTTGTGGCTGTGGCTAAAACTTAACTCTGAACCCCTGTTATCACTTCCTTTCCTCCCCTCCATTTATAAATAAGGAATCCTACTTTGCAGAAATTCACTTATTATGTTTGGGTCTGGAACCAATTATCAAAGAATGGTGGTATTGCCGTATATCTCTTTTGATAGCTGTGCAGTATGTTTATTGACTCTTATATTGGTAACCGGGTTGCCAATTTCATCTATCCATCTTCTTTCGCTTATCTGAAGTCGGGTAGCGGGGGCAACAGCCTAATCAGGAAAGCCCAGACTTCCCTCTCCCCGGCTACTTCTTCCAGCTCCTTTAGGCAAATCCCCTCGATGCCCTGGCTGTGCCTAGAAATTCTGTCCATAAAAAGAACAGCATTGGTGACAAAGGGCAGCCCTGGCGGAGTCCAACCCTCACTGGAAACGGGTCCGATTTATTGCCGACAATATGAACCAAACTCTGACACTGAACATAAAGAGGATGAACAGCTTGCATTAGGTGGTCCAATACCCCAAATTCCTGGAGTACTCCTCATGATACTCCCCACAGTATTCCTGTAGGTTGGGTAAACTCCCATGCCCCCTTAAGACCATGCCAACAGTATAGAGCTGGTCCACAGTTTCACGACCAGGACGAAAACTCTCACTCTCGTGCTCCTTCTAAATCTAACATTCAACTATTCCTACCACCAGTCCACAAGACCAGTCCTAGGACACCCATGGGTCCCCATTTTTAGCAGGGGCCAAAGCAGTCGACTGCAGAGAGAGTTGGTTAGCAGCCGAAGACGGGAACCTTGGAGGTCCAATCATCGGCTGCAGAAGCTAACTCTTGGCACGTGGTATGTCATCAAAACAAGTTCCAAATTCACGGCAATGCGTGAATTTGAATTTGCAATTGCATTGGTTTGTGCGTATGCGCCGAACGGCAGTTCAGAGTACCCAGCCTTCTTGGAATCTATCAGAGGGGTTCTGGAGAGCACCCCAGCTGGTGACTCCATAGTTCTGCTGCGAGACTTATACGCCCATGTGGGAAATGACAGTGTGACTTGGAGGGGCGTGGTTGGGAGGAACGGCCTCCCTGACCTGAACCCGTGCGGTGTGTTGTTGCTGGACTTCTGTGCGAATTACAGTTTTTCCATAACAAACACCATGTTCAAACATAAGGATGTCCATAAGTGCACTTGGCACCACGACGCCCTAGGTTGCAGGTCTATGATCAACTTTGTGGTCGTATCATCAGACCTGCGTCAGCATGTTCTGGACACGCGGGTAAAGAGAGGGGCTGAGCTGTCAACTGACCACCACCTGGTGATGAGTTGGATTAGATGGCGGGGAAGGATGCCAGACAGACCTGGCAGACCCAAACGCGTAGTGAGGGTGTTCTGGGAACGTCTGGAAGAGTCTCCCGTTCGTCGAGTCTTCAACTCTCATCTCCAGCAGAGCTTCGCCTGCATTTCGAGGGAGGATCGGGATATTGAGCCCAAATGGGCCGTATTCCGTGCCTCCATTGCTGAGGCAGCCAGCTGTAGTTGCGGCCGCAAGGTGGTCGGTGCCAGTCGTGGTGCCAAGCCCCGAACCCGATGGTGGACACCGGGGGTTAGGGCTGCTGTCAAGCTGAAGAAGGAGTCCTATCAAGCATGGATGGCTTGAGGGACTCCCGAAACCGCTGACAGGTACCGGCAGGCCAAGCGGCACGCGGCTTCTGCGTTAGTCGAGGCAAAAACTCGGGTGTGGGAGGAGTTCGGTGAGACTATGGAGCACGACTTTCGGTCGGCCTCGAAGAGGTTCTGGCAAACCGTCCGACACCTCAGAAAGGGGAAGCAGCCCCCAGTTCACACAGTTTACAGTGCGGACGGGGGCTTGCTGACCTCGACTGTGGATATAGTTGGTCGGTGGAAGGAATACTTCGAGGCCCTTCTCAATCCCACTGACATGCCTTCCGTAGAGGAAGCAGAGTCTGAGGATACGTACGTGGACAGTTCTATCACCGTGGCTGAGGTAATTGGGGTAGTCAAATCACTCCCCAGTGGCAAGGCTCCGGGGGTAGACGAGTTCCGCTCAGAATTTCTCAAGGCTCTGGATGTTGGAGGACTGTGTTGGTTGACACGCCTCTACAACATTGCATGGAAGTCAGGAACAGTACCTCTGGACTGGCAGACCGGGGTGGTGGTCCCCATTTTTAAAAAGGGTGACCGGAGGGTGTGTTCCAACTATAGGGGGATCACACTCCTCAGCCTTCCTGGGAAAGTCTACTCCAGGGTGCTGGAGAGAAGGGTACGACCGTTAGTCGAACCTCGGTTACAGGAGCTGCAATGTGGTTTTCGTCCCGGTCGCGGAACACTGGACCAGCTCTACACCCTTGCAAGGGTACTCGAGGGTATGTGGGAGTTTGCCCAACCAGTCTACATGTGCTTTGTAGACCTGGAAAAGGCATTCGACCGTGTCCCTCGTGGTGTCCTGTGGGGGGTGCTCCGGGAGTACGGGATTGATGGTCCGCTTCTACGTGCCATTCGGTCCTTGTACAATCGAAGCAGGAGCCTGGTTCGCATTGCCAGCAGTAAGTCGAGCTTGTTTCCGGTGAACGTTGGCCTCCGCCAAGGCTGCCCTTTGTCACCGATTCTGTTCATAATCTTCATGGACAGAATTTCTAGGCGCAGTCAAGGTGTTGAGGGAGTCCAGCTTGGTGACCTTAGGATCTCGTCTCTGCTATTTGCAGACGATGTGGTCCTTATGGCCTCATCAGGCTGTGACCTTCAGCGTTTACTGGAGCGGTTTGCAGCTGAGTGTGAAGCTTCTGGGATGAGACTCAGCACCTCCAAATCCGAGGCCATGGTTCTCAGTCGGAAACGGGTGGACTGTACCCTCCGGGTTGGGAGTGAGGTCTTGCCTCAGGTGGAGGAGTTCAAGTATCTCGGGTTCTTGTTCACGAGTGAGGGAAGGTTGGAGCGTGAGATCGACAGACGGATCGGTGCAGCATCTGCAGTAATGCGGTCGCTGTACCGGACCGTCGTGGTGAAGAGAGAGCTGAGCCGGAAGGCAAAGCTCTCTGTTTACCGATCGATCTACGTTCCCACCCTCACCTATGGTCATGAGTTATGGGTCATGACCGAAAGAATGAGATCGCGGATACAAGCGGCGGAAATGAGTTTCCTTCGTAGGGTGGCTGGACTCACCCTAAGAGATAGGGTGAGGAGCTCGGCCATCCGGGAGGAGCTCAGAGTAGAGCCGCTGCTCCTTCACATCGAGAGGAGCCAGTTGAGGTGGCTCGGGCATCTAGTCTGGATGCCTCCCGGGCGCCTCCCTGGTGAGGTGTTTCGGGCATGCCCAGTCGGGAGAAGGCCCCCGGGAAGACCTAGGACACGCTGGAGGGACTATGTCTCACAGCTGGCCTGGGAACACCTTGGTGTCCTCCCGATGGAGCTGGAAGAGGTCGGTGGGGACCGGGAAGTCTGGACCTCCCTACTGAAGCTGCTGCCCCCGCGACCCGGACCCGGATAAGCGGAGGAAAATGGATGGATGGATGGGCATTGCGTGTTTTGTTTTGTTTTTGAGACAAAATGTCACTGTGGTAAAAACACACATTTGGAGCCCAAAGACAACACGCTGGGTGGATAAGGTCCACACCAGGACTCACCTTTCTTGCTATAAAAAGCTTCCCATCGCCTCCTTCCCCACTCCTATCCTGGGAGAGGAAGTGGCACTGGGGCTAAAACAATTAGCCATTTAAGTGCGCTGAAACAACGCGCGCTGTGGAAACAATATGGCCAATGTTATTTACTGTAATGAAGTGGGCCCTTTTGTGAGCAAAGTGCTCTTTGGAGACCTCAATTTTAGCCAGGCTGAATGTAACTTTGAATGCATGTCAGGCTGCATAAAGGTTTCGGAGCAAAAGGCACAGTGTTGCACAAAAAGAGTGGCGAGGAGATCATATTTACCCACCATTCACACCACTTTATGTACGCCCATCAGCCACATCCTATTTGAATAAATCAGGGACACGGGGAGCGGCCGCCTGCACACCGCAGTGTATTTTCCACAGTCAATTCACAGCAGGATCTGACACAAGCCTGGGAAAGCAAATAACGCGGATTAGGCTTCTTCAAAGGACCGGCCATGAGAAAAATGGCAGCAGGAGGAGCAGACAAAAGTGGGGGTTTGACACGACATACATATCTTATCTGTTATGACAGTGAGGGTACACACACAAAGCTTCCATGATGTATGAAACACTGCACTGCTGAGGTGTGTGGAATAACATGTTGAAGCACCAAGCAAGGATTAGGGTGTACTCACACTCGACCTGGGCCATTTCAACACTTACAGCACGGGATCTTTGGCTATGTGGAAGCTATTTGGCTATGTGGAAGCACTCATTCAAACCCTGGAAGAGGAGGTCTCAAGTCAAGCACGATTCCACGCACACTGACTGTGATGTGATCGCTTCTTGGAGATACATAACACAGTACACGGTAAAACCTTGATTACCATACCCTCCGTTAGCGTGTTATTTGCTTAACAACAAAAACTGCGTACGTCCAACTGTGTTCTTAATGTATTTTTATCACAAAATGTTAAGCTGATGCACGGAAACAGGACATGGAAGTCAGCTCCGTCGCCCATCTGTGATATCATCAGCGGCTGACAGTGTTGACCTGCG
Source organism: Oostethus manadensis (assembly GCA_024372805.1). NCBI lineage: Eukaryota > Metazoa > Chordata > Actinopteri > Syngnathiformes > Syngnathidae > Oostethus > Oostethus manadensis. The sequence goes on along the minus strand of QODF01000207.1, from coordinate 793,039 downwards.
AACAAACACAGTTAGTATCAAACATTTTTAATCAAAACATGTTTTGATAGTTTTGCCATTATAGTTTTACATGCAGAAACTGGCCGCACGGTGGTCGAGTGGGTAGCACATTGGCCTCACAGTCAGGAGGTTCCGGGTTCGAATCTCCGTTGGGCATCTCTGTGTGGAGTTTGCATGTTCTCCCGTGCAGGCGTGGGTTTTCTCCGGGTACTCCGGTTTCCTCCCACATTCCAAAAACATGCATGTTAGGTTAATTGGCGACTCTAAATTGTCCATCGGTATGAATGTGAGTGTGAATGTTTGTTTGTCTATATGTGCCCTGCGATTGACTGGCAATCACTCCAGGGTGTACCCCGCCTCCCGCCCAAAGTCAGCTGGGATAGGCTCCAGCATACCTGCGACCCTAATGAGGATAAGCGGCATTAAAAATGAATGAATGAATGCAGAAACTGTTCTAAATGCATGTAAATGACGAAAGAAAGAGATAATTACCATTTAAAGGGTCACTGGCATGATTTACCAATCCTGCTTAAATATGTTATATATTGTTTATGTTCTACATTGTTCAATTTTTAAAAGTGCACTGTTAATTCGCAAAAGATATAATTTTCATCAAAATAGCAGTTGTTCCAAATCATTGTGTTGCTGCTGGATGTCCACAGTTTCTGTAAGTATTACTGTAAAGTTGTTTTCTTTTCCAAAAGACAAAGGGTTAAGACAAAAATGGACGTGCAGAGAAGCAAGTGCAGAGAACAAGAGACAGATAGACACAAACCTTGAGTTCTGTTCTTTGGAGTGATCATTTCACTGATGTTTGCTATGAAGGAACACCTTTACAGGAAGTATTTGATTTCAAAGTACGGTATAAACGCATTTTGAAAAGAAAATGCTATTCCACCGGCGGGATAGCTACACAGGAATAGTACACTACACAGGAAAAAAAAGACAAGAATGACGACTGTGCCAAAGTTGCTACGGAACAGAGTAGTCATGTCTTGTTTACATATTGTATTCTAAACACTATTCTACCACAGCGACAAAGCGTGTTATAAAAACATCTTTTCACAGTAATATGTTGACAGTGGGCTGCAACGGCGGCAAAATAAACAATAAAAAAGACTATAAAAAGCCCTTTACACTCATTAAGAAGCAGATTTAAAACAATTATTGGAGGATAAGCAAGAGTAATTTACACATACCTTTCTGTGTTTTGAAGGTGACCAATTTTAACGCTGCTTCCGTCAACAACTACAATGTGAGCTTTTTTGGGGATGGCTTCAAAACAAGACTTGTGCTCCAGTCGCATCTTAGTCTTCACAGCGAAATTGAGAACCAGGAGTCTCCACTCTTTAGTCTGTCCCGTTGCAGTGGCTTGAGGCGTTGTGTTACTTCGCAAGATAAATATTGCAGTTTTTTGTGTTAGCTGCTACAATAACAATATCGCTGTAACTTGTACAGGTCAGTTATGTGAATGTACCACTTTTGGCGTTCTTTTTGAGCTTTTTTTTTTTAAGGCTTTATTGTCAAAATAGCTGCCTCCCGGATAGTGCAATGTTAGCTAGGCTCATACAAATTCGTTTTATGACTTCGGGACGCACAGAAAAAGGAAACAAATATGAGTTCATGTTTCACATAAGGATTGTGGATGATGGGCAAATTCCAAAATAGTGCAGTTTTCCTTTAAGGGTTAAGTTCATGTTATGCAAGTTCGTCATGGGTGACACCATGAACTATAAATGTCATTTTTGCGATTTTACCGTTCGTTTTCTAAAATGTAACAATGGAGAACATAATTACAAACAATATTTAATATATTTCAGCAAAGTTGAGTAATCATGCCAGTGACCCTTTAAGCTTACTTTTACCTTCACTGAAGATGTAGTTGTGTCCAAAGATCAAAGTGGCTACCACCTTCCTGATTTGCCATGAGTTATTTCTTGAATTCAATGGTGTTTCTCACCTGGTTTTTCCAAAATGCTGGCTGGCACTTGCAACTTTGTGTACCCATTTTGAAGTTGTTTTGCAGTCCTGATCAAAAAAAGCAGACTTGAAGCAAGAAACACTATTGAATTCAAGAAATAACTCATGGCAAAACACCAAGGTAGTGTGTGTGTTGACCTTTCTGCCACATAGTGTCTTTGTAAACAATAAAATCTCCAATGAAGGTGCAAGTAACCTTAAATGTTCATTTATTCCTTTCATTCATCCTTTCTATGCATTCCAATTTGTTTTCTGCATGTAAAACAATCAAAAAAATGGTTTTGTGCAAACATTTTTGACTCTGGCACAAATTAAGTGGCTTTACGTTATTTCTTATGGGAAAAATTTATTAGCTTAGGGTAAGTTTTTCATTAGAGTTGGACCTTCTGGATCAGATTAATGACGCAAGCCAAGGTTCCACTGTCAATCAAATAGAAAGTCTCCAAATGATCCATACGTCAAGGCATTTAATTAATGTGCTCCTCTTTCTAACATTGCTCAAAATATAGATTTAGAATGGCTTCAGAAAAGACTAGAAATGATTCGAAAGTCATAGAAATGGTAGAAAACAGTGTAATAGAATGTGTCAGTTCATGAATGCACCTGCCTCGGAATAAAAGTGATGGGATGAGCCAACGACACTCACACTTAATGCAGTGTCAGTGCAGGCCAGCGGGGGCCAGGAGAGATACGAACAGGAGTACACCCACAGGGTGCATACACACTTGTATTCAGCAGCGAGATGTTTAAAAAAAAAAGATACCAGGAGTGCACTTGAGTGTGGTTAGGTTAGCGTTCATGCATAAAACCTCAGTTGTGTGCCAAAATTCCCTTATTCTAAACATGACGCCTTATAGGATATATAAAAATCCAGGAAAGCGTTGTTATTTTTAGGTGTGTATGCACTGTAAACTGTAATATTTTTCAGAAACATTCAAATTTCTCATTGTCAATTTGAGTGCAGGGAAGTTCAAGTGAGGATGTCTGTGTTTAATTAAAACCCTCAGCATCCCTCCGCAGCAGACCAACATGTATCATTGGGAAGTATGTTTCTTCCCAAGACGTGAAGGAATCTGCACTGCAATTTGTAGCACACGCACAAACAGAGGCAGGGTCGGGCAGCACACGCCGCACGTGACCCTAACCGCAAGCATAATAATGGTGCAGAAGCAGTTGAGATGTAGTAGTTTGAACCTGTGGTTTTCCCCAAACCTGAGAAAAACATCTTTTTTTATGTTCACTTGCCATGTTTAAATGTTACCATTTTCTAATAAGAGAAAAAAAACACAGAAAGAGTAACAATAGATATACGGTTTATGTAGTGATGAAGAAAATGGGGGTGAAAGTACATACATAATAGATAAATAAATTAATAACAAACTAAGTGAATAAAAGATCAGATAATAATACTGTATTCCAAAAATAAATAATTAAAAATGATTTAGCTTTCAGGAAGGGGTGTGTAAACTTTTTCCGACGAGGGCCACCGAAAAATGAAAGGATACCAGGAAGTACCACTTTGAGATTTTGTCATCTCAGCTTTGTGATGTACCTGTATGTAGGCGAGAACGCCTATTATTAGTATAATCTTTTGCCCCCTCCCCACATTTTTGCTTTAGTTTTTTTTTCCAATTATTACATTTTTTTTAAATCTTAGTAAATTTCATTTATTCCCATAATATAATTTATTTTTACCCAAACTATTTTTCCCAAAAATTTAGTAAAGTTTATTTTGTTTTGTTCACAATGGTATGATTTCTAACTTATTTTATAACATGTTTTTTCATTAATATTTCAAATTTATGCTACTAAAATGTGAGTTTATTGTCGTAAAATTGTGACTTTTGTTGCGTTAGAATTTTTTGAATTTTTTCTCACTTTGACTTAATGAATTTTTTGACTTATTTTTCCAATTCTGCTGTTGTTTTTGCAACTTTTTCTGCAGTCTAATTTTCCAAAAATTACAACTTTATTTATTGTTTTGTTTGCTTCTCATTATTTTATAACTTAAAAAAATGTATTTAATATTTCAACTTCATGCTACTAAAATGATGTTATTTTTCTCCGTGATACTACAACATTATTCTCGTAAAATTACAACTTTTCTTCCCTTTATCCTCTTAAAGTTTTTATTTTATTCTTGAAAAATAACTGCCTGTTTTTTTTTATTTTAGCTGTTGTTTTTTTAAATCTCTTGTTGAATTATGTTTTAAGAATGTGCCGGGGGCAAAAAGAAAATCAACCATGGGCCGCAGTTTGGACACCCCTGTTCTAAGGTCATTAAGGGTTAATAAAGAGATACATATAAGGCAAATTTGACCTCTCAGCATTCATTTAATGCACTTTTCTGTGTATTCTTATTGCTCACCCTGATTTCCAAGGAGTAGCACCCGTACACAAGCGTGCGCATACACACAGAGAGGAATGAAGACACACTTAAAAACACTTACATATGCAGGCACAACGTACTTTCCCTAAGGTGGTTTTGGCTGAAAGACGATACCTCATCTCGGAGCATTTCACACATGCCTTCTCGGACAGTTCCCACACTCCTGGCTGCTTCAGCCTGTCTGACCTTTGCCAAGCCACACCTTCCCTCCCCCTCCACCATCCCCCCAGTGGTCTCCCTTAGCGCAACCCTGCCTCCTCCTCGACTTCTCCAGGGGTCTGTGGTTTGGACAGCTGTGGCCAAGCTGGCTGATCAGCTTGTGGAAAACATCCGCCACACATGGAGGCCTGCACTAGGTCTCCTTAGCTGAGTGCTGATTGGCTGGCCGACGTCTTTCTCCCTCTTATTTGACTCGAAACATCCACATCTGCTGCTCACCTCCTTTAACTCCTGATAGTTACAAGAAAAAGCGAGCAAAAATAATGAGTAAAAAACCCTGCATAATTTGGTTGGTATTACTTTAAAAAAAAAAAAAAACACCACACCAGTATCCGACCACAATGGCATGTGAACATCTACCTCAACTTCATGGTTGACTACAACGATTTTCAGAAAGGGAGACTTCGGCTACTACATCAGCTTGAGAAAAATCCAGAAAAATCCAGTCGTCTCTTGCTTGTTTTTTCAAAAATAAGATAAGATATGCCTTTATTTGTCCACAAAGGGGTAATTCCAGAAATATATATATATATGAATTAATACAGGATCACTGTTTTGTCTTTGAATAGAATATGCATATTTAAGCACATTTTACACATTTTTTTGCATAATTGAAGCATTTTAAAGCATAACAATGGCTAAATGAAATCAAATACACGGCATTTAGGAGATGCAATTAAAGATGTTGTGAGGATGTGTAGAATTCTGCACTGGTCACTAGGTGTCAGTAAAGTTACACAGATAAGACAAAAGCCACTGCAGGAAGTACTGTACAGAACAGGAAGTAGAAAAACAACAATAAGGAACTCTTCAATGCCAAAATGTAAGTCAATATCATGTCTAATGTTCTCTTATTATGTCTACTAAATTGGGTAATACATTAGTAAAGTTGACAATAGGGGTGTTATGTCATGTGTAGAGGGCTCTAATAATTTTAAACACCATTTTAAGTAGGTAGTAACTATGAAAATATCGATCTTATGAATAATACATTCATAAGCCATTTCTGGTTCTACAATTAACCAGTTATCCCTATTAACAATTATCCCTTTACAGGGAATTCCCAAACATAAAAGTACAGTAAATGTGTACATTTTTCTAATTTTTATAATAACTGGCATCATAAGCAGGTCCGACCTAAGCGGGTTCCACTGTACTTGTAGGGCCTGACACGACTTCATGGATTGTGTAAAGGGTTAATATTCTTTCCAGTGGAATCTTGGACCTACAATACAATCAAATCAGCTCCAGACGAAAAGGTCTGGATGCTTTTTTGTTGCCCTAATCCCCGGCATCATGGGTCCAATTTAAAATACAGTGCATAAACAAGACCCAGTTAGAGATCTCCCCCTGCGCCACTGTCAAATCACACCCAAGCAAACAAACACACGTCCGTACTGCACATGGCGGCAAACACACCCTCTGTCAGCATCAGTATCGCCAACTCATTCAGCCTGCACATCTGAGATTGATTGGGTTTTTTTCTCCTCTGCAGACACACATTGTAGAACGTGTGCAACAGAGTGAGGAAATGCAGCTGGAGACGAGGTGACTCACACACCGCGTTGACTGTGTGTCTATAGGGTGTTCATCTCGCCAGCAGACACACAAAAGCACACACGCAGTGTTTTGTCATCCTTCTCTTTGTATATAAACACTGTGAAGTCTTTCCTCCAGTTTCCTCACCTTGGCTTCTTCAAACAAAGTGGAGGGTGATGAATAGAAGCCAATGGAGGAAGATGGGGGATTACATACATCTTTATGGTGTTGCTGACACCTTGCGTCACGTTTTCCTGCCGTTTGAGAAAGGATTATGGTAGGGAACCAAAGTCTTGGCAGGAGGCTCGTATCCTGACCATGCAATATGAACAGCACCTAAAAACAAACACACCACAGAAAGGATGCTGGCTGTAAATGGTTATTAATTCCTCACTTTGGTTCTTAATTTTGAGCGGTTAACTTCTTTTTACACTTGTTTTTACCAAGCTAATTCGGAAATTTTAACAAGCTGGAGGTAGACCAGCGTCTCAGAAGAGATTAGAGAGTCCGCCGGTCATCTTAATGGAATCGCGGATTCAACTGCAGAATTGGCCAATAAAAAAGTAATCTACCATTCTACGGAATTTTATGGATTTTGACATAACGTGAATGAAATGCTGTCATCGTGAGGAGAAGGAATGGCTACTCATTTATAGTGGCTTGTCCTCACAAACACTAACTAGCCCCCTCTAGAAGTAAGCCTGCACGAACTCCAGCAATGGCCAGTGTAAACTGACTGGGTTAGCTTAGTTTAGCAGAGCATGCTAGTGCATATGTGTGTGTATAAAGTTGTGTTTTAAATAATGTAACCCATGCCCGCCAACTTTCATTCCATATTGCACAACCTCAATTTTATTTTAATTCATAATTGTAAATATTACTTATTATTTTTTTATTATTATTATAAATAATAATAATTGTTATAATATTTAATTTACATTTTTTCTTTTTTTTGAATAGCAGAACCTTGTGTCTTTTATTGTTTAATGTTTTTGTCCTGTTTTCCTGTACACTGCTACTTGTGTCTTTTAAATTGCCCTTTTGGGATAAATAAAGTGTTTTTTGAATTTTGAATTGCATTTTACTCCGCTTATCTGGGTCCGGGTTGCAAGGGCAGCAGTCTCAGTAGGGAAGTCCAGACTTGCTGGTCTCCAGCCACCTCTTCCAGCTCCACTGGGGGGACCCCAAGGCGTTCCCAGGACAGCTGGGTGACGTAATTCCTCCAGCGTGTCCTGGGTCTGCCCTGGGGCATGCCCGGAATACCTCACCTGGAAGGCGTCCGGGAGTCGTCCGTACCAGATGCCCGGGCGACCTCAACTGGAATCTCTCTCGGTGAAGGAGCAGTGGCTCTACTCTGAGCTCCTCCGGGATGGCCATGCTCCTCACCCTATCTCTTAGGGTCACTTACGTTATCACTTCATGCACGAAATAAAGACGACAGCTGTGACTGCAGGAGGCACCCGGCTTGCTATCATGTTTAGCAACAGTCAAAACACATTTTCAACACATACTATACTTCCTTCACAATAAGAGCGGTGCACATCCTGATACAGTGGCAATAAAATAAGGGTGTCTTAAAAAATAGCTTAATGAAACGATCGCATCTACAGCTACGACAACTACAAATGCTACAGTAATCATTTCGCGCCTCTCTGCAAATTTTATGGCTTCACTTATCACGGTTTTTCAAATGAAAGAATATTTTACTTTTTTTTTTTTTGCCTAAATAGCTATTACAATATAAAGTAACGTAAAGTAAAGTAATTAAGTATGTTCAGGCAAAATGAACAAAAACGCTATTTCAAATCATACCATAAAGAATTAGACATTATAGTCATGTATTGATTTATTTTCAACCGTGAAGTATATTGAGGTAGTGGGCTGATTTACAATGTAGCCAAGATAACATACGACAACATCAGAAAAAACAAAGGACAAAATTATTATTATTTTATCTGAAGTTTCAAAAGTATCACTATTTTGATTTCAGAATCGAGTTTAGACCATGAAGAGCTGGTATCAGAGATATCGACATTTCAGTATCCCCTTGCATCTGTGGCAATTTCAAGGATTTTGTGCAACGGGAGTCAATATTTTCTCAACCAAATGATTCAGTGTAGAAGATGAAGAAGAAAGACGGCCAGAATTTTGGTACGGAAATTTGTAGACAACTTGTTGGCGTGTCTGTTGGAAGGTGCGTGGGGGTGGAGTGGTGAGATATTGTCGAGAGCTGCTTTACTAACACCTTATAAAAATCATTTTCAGATGAGAAGAACTTTTACCCACATCGGTGTGTACATTTATTCAAGTCTAGGATAAACTACATCTTTCCACACCTGCCTAACTTTAAAGTCTCGGTAAGCACGGCAATACACGCCTTCCCATGACGTAGGTATATGTCGGATATATGCCAACAGAGCATTCACACAGCAGTCGCAACGCATACATTTCCCATTTATATCCACATATAAAGGAGACCTGAGTCGCATTTAAAAAAAAACTTCATTGTGCTGCTTACACTGGCATGAAAAAATCAGATACATGTTGCGTATGAGCAAAAAAACTTGGAATTGACCTGCAGTGAGAACATAGCCTTAGTGAGCAATGTAGAGTACTACATATCATTGCATCTTTGAATGCTGCATAATAACGTTTTTAAAGCTCTAATAGTGTTAAAAAAACACACTTAAAAGGTCGTAAACAGTTTTCCAGTGCTCAGACAAAAAATGATTTATAAACAAGGAATACTTTACAGAAATTCACTTATAACAGTCGTGTCAGGAACCGATTAAGTGTGATAAACAAGGAGTTACTTGTTCTACAAAGTGCCGGCTTTTGTCAACATACAATACGAGAGCCAAAGAGGTTTGCGAAACAAAATGAGCATAAAGTATAAAGTATAATAAGTATAAAATATCATTTGAAAGCACAAGAATGTAAATATGAAGAAAAAGCATCTCAACAAACAGGCATACTTTATTATGTCTCCGGGCAAACCAGTAAATGTGCAGGCGATGGCTGGTTTCAACTTTGGTAATGTCAGCGACCGCTTATGCCAGCTAGTCCACACTTTGACGGGCTCCAGGAGCTGGAGTCTACCCTAACATGATCATATGATTTGACAACTACCACTGTATTCACGTCTTTGGAAACAAATCGCTACGTCTAAATGTCCTATTGGGAATGTCAACCTTGTCAAGGCTAGAAGAAGCGCACACCCACATTCAGACTGCATCCCCACAATTCAGACACAAGTACACACTCAGTACCATCCTTTTGGTCTCCTCCTCCTCACTACTTCCATCCACTCGTCTCCCACGAGGAGCTCTTGCCCTAAGCCTCTGGTACAATCGCTCACCAAAAAAAAGAGAGAATGAAACAGCGATCGCTCACCCCAGTGATGGAAAAAGGACATTAAAAAAAAGGCAACTGGGAAGGAAAAAAGGAGTTAAGTTTAAGAGCGAGCGTTTTCTCTCTTGCTCTGAGCTTTTGGTCGAGGTCCAGCGTGTCCCTGGATGCCAGATTCTTTCATCATTTGGCAGCCAGGCTCTGCTGTTCACTTTTACCTCCTGGCTGGAGGCAAGCGAAGCACCACTTGCTCTCCAAACAGAAAAAAGGCCAAGACTGAGACAAAGAAAGAGAGACCAAACGAGAGGTACAGCGGACTTTCATGCTAAAAAACAACCTTTGGACTTGCCGGTGGCCACGCATGCTGCAGGCTGCTCACTATGTGCCTTCCCTCCTCTTCACTTTGCTCCACAACTAAATCGCTTCTTCTTATATAATCTCCTGCAGTGGATAGAGTCCAGTGTTAGAGATATCTCGAAGAAAAGTGGGGGAAATGTCCTTCAGAGTTCTCTGGTTCTTATTTTAAAGGTGGTCTCGCTGGTATTATCACATACCTGCAGGACTCTAAGTCGATACCCCTCGGACTGGCTGACAACATACTGTAACCAAAAATAATCGCTGCTTGCTTGTGACTTTATCCACTGAAATAAGCCATAATCAAGGATTTTGTTGACATGGTTTCTCCAGCCGGATCAAAAACGATGTACCTATACAGTGGGTGCCTCATGTGGGTGCTAAATGCAAATGAACACCGGCAACAAGTGCTCCAAGCTGATATTGTGCAAGTAATGCAGCTTCCTGACAGAAACACAGAAACTGATGCTATTTTTAAACGTTATTGACCACCTCAACACACCAACTGCATCGCTCACTTCCAACACCAGCCGCATAAAGACTTCCTTATTAGCTACCAACCACACTCGGGGAGAGTGTGGCGCATTCATGAACAGTAGAATTTACCCCACCAATGCTTTTTTTTTGGAGTACATTCTCCGTTTTGCTGCTGGTTTTGCTCTGATACTTATGATATGTAAACAATACCCTTTCCTACTTTTCAGGATATTTAATCATTTTATCCCAGATAGCTACTGCAGTAATTTGGTTGTATGTCTTGGCTGCAAAGACAATAAAGCTTTTACACACGCACAAATATTTCTTCCAGTGAATAACACTCTAAAAATTGAAATAGATGGATTTTGTTACTTGCTGGTGTAGAATCCAGATTCTAAATTTATCATGGTTAATCGTTTCTAGACCCTACCACGATAAGTGAATTTCCACAAAGTAAAATTCCTTCCTTATAAATGGAACTTTTTCGTAGTCATAGCATAGAAATCCACTTTATGACCTTCTAAATACATAGTTTTAAACATTATTAGAGCCCTCGAGACATGAAATAACACCCCTATTACTACACACTTATTAGCAGACATCCATTCATCCCTTTTCTATGCCACTTACCCTCATTAGGGTCACGGGGGAATGCTGGAGCCCATCCCAGCTTGGTCGCCAGCCAATTGCAGGGCACATAGAGACAAACAACAATACACACTCACATTCATAACTATGGACAATTTAGAGTTTCCACTTTATCTAACACGCATGTTTTTGCAAATATGGGAAGAAGCTGAAGTACCCGCAGACTAACCACACACGCACGGGGAGAACTTGCAAACTCCACTTGCAGATGCCCAAACACGATTGTACTGCCATGGCGTTATTTTTGCACTGAACAGAAAATGTGCTTGTTTTAATGCTGTGTAAGCAGACCATAGTTAAGTGGCTGCTGTCCGTGATAATGGTGACGTTACCGGTACTGCAACACATGTCAACATATACAAACCGTTCCATTAGAAATGCCCCCACTGGAGCTCACATTTCATGTCCACATAACACTCGACCAAGTACGACGACATCAACTTAAGCATGTTTTACAATGGAGGAGGAATTGATGACAGGTTAAATATGTTGGACTGTAATGTCTCATAACCTAATAAAAACACTTGAATTGTTGGCCAATCGTTGGCTGAACAATCTTTAATACCCTCAATGCTGGGAAGGAACACAGGTTCCCACAGGGCTTGATAAATCACCCCTGCCGTTTACATTCTTTCAGCGTGGATGTGCCACCATGAACAAGACACTTGGGCACGTCAGACAGGGCTTGAGAGGAAGACTGTTGCGGCTCGTCATTAGGGCCGGCGGCCTCAGTAGGAAGACATTCCGATGTCCATATGTGCACAAGGTGAAGCAATATATGCCCAGAGAAGATGGTTCTGCAGAAGATGGTTCTACAGCACACACTCAAACATAAATAAACAAAAGTCGGGAGCAAAACGGCTGCAATCTGGCCCCATGGGAGGCTATACCCGCCGCTCATAGCTCCTGCTGAGTTTTCCCAGTGGGAGCTCCGCCGCTAGCGGCTAGCTGCTCAGCGGGGTGTCTGGGAGATGCGGTCCAGGACACTATAAGGGCTAAGGGCGGTGTGGTGACCATAAAGGCCTTGTCCTTCACATAGGCCCAAAAAAAGCAAGCATTTGTCATACGCCACCATATGATCCAAGACATGGATAATTGTGTGGAGTCCTTTGGAAACGCTGTTCCCATGGCCTTAACCTGCGAGGTCCTGAGAAATGATTTTAGACAGCTTAATCATCGTTTTGATCGCTAAGGACCCATGAAAAAAGAAAAACAACAGTGAATAGATTTCATAAGTCTGAGAGTAACTGCTGGATCAAAAGTGTCATTTGTGATACAAGTTAAGCTCATAAACCACAGAGACAGATGTCTCCTAATCATAAATCCCCAAAACGTTTTGTTGTTGAACTTTCACCAAAAACAGGCACTGATAATAGACATAAAACATACCATACCAGTGGTATGTTTTGCTTCAACCCACTACTGCTTCTGTGTATCACTACTGAATACTGGGCATTCAGTAGTTTCAAAAGTCTTAAATTCAAAAGTCTATCCTAGTCGTACCGAAAGCACCTTAACTGGTACAAAACAGTATTATTATAGTACCATTATTATTATAATACTGTTTATAGTAGTAAACAGTATTATTCAGCTGCATACTGACAAAAATGACTGATTCTGAAAACCATACCGTCGCTCATTTTTATTGCTTATCTGTTGTATGTTCAGGGTCACGAGTCAGCTAGAACCAATCCTAGCTGACTCTTGGACTGGTCATTGGAACCTGTCTAAATCAGTCAACAATCCCTCTGTGTGGACCAACTCATCTAGTCCGGTTCCACCGTGTTGTTCTTGTTCCAAAAAAGTCCCAGCTCGGCTCAAATCCTTTTATCAACATAAAATGTGTGTGTCAAAAGGGTTATTTTATATTTTTTAAATGGAGATACTGCATGTGTTGTAGCATTGTTAACTTCAAGCAAGAAGGCTCGCAAGGCCTTCCCTGCAGGCCTAAACATTATCAGAAGTACTGACCTACATTTATAACTTCAATTCTAGTCTTTGTTCCCTTAAATTGTATTCATTTATTGCCAGCCGTCTATTAGCTTCATATAGTAGTGTGTCTCTTGGCTGCACTTCTTCCAATAGTGTATGTGGATGTTAGATTTTTTTTCACCCAATCAGATTTCAGCTTCTATGTGTTGCCATCAGGTATAAAATTCTGACGGTATCATAACCTTGGGCAAATATCTATGTATAATATATAATATTATATATTATGTATAATATATCTCAGTTGGAAGTTCCACTGTATTGTAATTACAGCTCTCCATCCATCCATTTTCTATACCGCTTATCCTCTTTAGGGTCACAGGTATGCTGGAGCCTATCCCAGCTGCCTTTGGGCGGGAGGTGGGGTACACCCTGGACTGGTCGCCAGTCAATCGCCGGGCAGACATAGAACCATTCACACTCCCATTCACACCTATGGACAATTTAGAGTCACCAATTAACCTAACATGCATGTTTTTTGGATATATATGAGATGGCACAAGATTGGAACATGGCCATAAAGTAGAGGCACCGCTGCATCAAATGCAGGATTTGAAGTTTAAGAAAAAAATAGGGGCTCCTACAACAGAAGTTACGGTACTGACCCACATTGAATCGGTTTTAGCTACTTTTGATGTACACAAATAAGGTTTGACGCAAAAACATCAGACTGTGCTGTTGCACCCCTAGTCAAGACAAACGACCAAATGACCAATTATTAGATAAAAGTATAAGATACAATATGAAAAGAAGAATCTATCTAAAAGTAAGGGAAAACCATGTCAACAGCAAATACCCTTTGTGTTATCACAGATTTACTTTCTGCCTCTGCTGAAAGTCACAAGCGCCTGTGCAAGGAAATATGTTTATGTATTCAGACAAATATTCCTCCCACGTCAGATCTGAGGAGAGGGCTGAGCTAAGATGGATGAGTCATCTCATGCATGGTTACCTGCCACAGCTCAGAGTGGACAAAACCTTTGGGCTGGGCCAGAACTAACTTAATTCTTGTTGTCCGCCCCTTTGCAAGGTATGGGAAAAATGGCCTGGACAGAAGAGTTTGAGAGATGAGAGACGTGGAATTTGAATGGAGCCAAAAAGAGAAAAGATGCTGAAAGGGAAAGGAACTCCGTCAATGGGAAGGGGGCAGGAGAAGCTGAATGCAGCGCTGTGTTGTCTACAGCGGTGTTGATATTTCCCTCAATGCTTTCCTCTAAAGTGAGTGCTTTAAGCCCCCCCGACACACTAAATTTAGCCTTTGTGCACGGGGAGGCCCCTAGCTATCGTGATACAAGGTGAGGAGGCACTGGGGGCAGATGGAACCTGCTTGTCACCTCAATGGTTTCTTTTTTATCCCCCCTGCATGGCCTTCGTGGCCCGATCCGCCCATCTCAACCATTCACGCAGTGCTCCAGTGGGAACATTCGGGGACCCCGCGCTTTGGGACAGCCCAATATAATGAGCCCTTCTGGATGGCTTGAATGTGGCAGCATTGTTCTTTCCAGAGCCATTAAACCACCTCCTGGGCAAACAAGAGCGTCCCTCTTCCTTTATGGGACCGAGGAAGGCAACAAAGATAGGAGTCATTGAGACACAGAGGAGCCGCCCTTTGTTTGGTGTTGTTTTTGCTGCTCCTCAATGCCTGGGCTGGAAAGGGGAGGATACTGTTGGTCTTTAGCGGTCCTCATATCTCCACAATCCCTTGTTTGGCCAAAGTGGAGATGTGAACTTAATTGACTTGAGTGGCCCCAGCGCACCGTGTAACCCATAACCTGGTGAGACACAGAGAAAGTATTGTGCATCCTAAAGTGTTTTGGTCATCCTAACTCTGCAGGGGAAAGGTTGATGGAGGCTAATAAAACCCTGGAGACGTTTAGATGGTCCAAAGTTTGCTGAAATAGCGTAATTACGTGATAGAGAACACCCTTGAAGACAGATAAGGCAAGAGCATGACCATGACAGTCTTTAACCACATCTAATGAAGTCCTTGTGGCGGGGAATTAAAAACACTCAAATGTTGACCTGAAAAAACTTCTTCAAGAAAGGCATTGGTATTTGTTGCTGCTGTGCTAGCTAGTCCAGAGAAGGGATGCTTATCCAACAGCAGATGGAAAATGGCACAGTCTCCTGAGGTATGCGAATCAACCAAAAAAATTCAGCACTGCCTGCGTTACAACATTACAAAGAAGAATGGCTGACTCCCTGTGTGTCTTACAGCAGTGGTCCACAACCACCATGAAAACTTTCAGAAGCAATTCTAAAAGAAAAAATATTAAGACACACAATCGATCAATATAACGGTAAAAGCTGCAAAGCACTGTCATCTGGGAGAAACTCTAAGTAAAAGTGCTGCTCCTCCGAGGGGAGTCAGATGAGCTAGTGCGGGGATCTGTTCAGGTTGCTTCTTGGACGCCTCCCTTGGGTGGTTTTCAGAGCATGTTCGACCAGTAGGAGGTCTCGGGGAAAAACGTAGGAAATGATGGAGAGACTATGTCTGTCAACCGGTCTGGTAACTCCTGGGGATCCGCCAGGAAGGATCCCGGGAGAGGGAAGTTTGGGCTTCCCTGGATAGGCTGCTGCTCCAGTGACCCGACCTCGGATAAGTGGAAGAACACGAATGGATGGATGGACGATCAACCGACATGCGTTGTAGTTGTAATGAATTGATGTGATTCTTGGGCGGCTCAAAAAGCTGGCAGCAAATTCTGGAGCCCACATTGAAATAAAACCTCATGCTTTTCTCTAATTTATTGTAGACCTCCATTTGTCACTGATGCTATTCATAGTTTTTATGGAAAGAATTTCTATAAACAGCCGAGGCATTAAGGGTGTCCAGTTTGGGAGCTGTAGGATCTCATCTCAGCACCTCCGAATCCAAGGCCATGGTCCTCATTCGGAAAAAGGGGGATTGCACCCTTGGGGTTGGGAATGAGGTCTTGCCCTAGGTAGTGAGGTTCAAGTATCTCGGGGTCGTGTTCTGAGTGAGGGGAGTTTGAAGCGTGCAATCAACAGGTGGATCGGGGCAGCCTTTGCGGTAATGCGGTCGCTGTACCAAACTGTCGTGGTGAAGAGAGAGCTAAACTGGAAGGCAAAGCTCTTGATTTACCAGTCAATCTCCGTTCCTACCATCACCTTTGGTCATGAGCTTTCGGTCATGACTGAAGGAACGACATGGCAGCTGATATGACTTTATTCAATTGAGTGGTTGGACCCACCCTAAAAGGTAGGGTGAAGGGGTCGGTCAACCAAAAGGTGCTCTTTTACAATGAGAGGGACCAGTTGAGTTGGCTTTGGTATTTAGTCCAGATGTCTCCAGGGAGGTGAGGTATTCTGGGTATCTCACAGCCGGAAGGAGGCAAAGGGGTACACCCAGGACACGCCTGGAGGGTTTACATTTCACAGCTTGCCTCAGTTAACGCCTCAGTGTCCTCCCAGTGGACCTTTTGGAGGTCTCTAGTTAAGTCTGGGCTTCCCTCTTGAGTGTCGGGCGTGGATCGTCATAAATTGTAGCTAATTCATCTTATTTATTATGAATTGTGAAAAACTGACATCACATTAAAAGCAGAGAACGAATGCAGACCCACCATCCATCAGTATGAGCCTGGAGATTATTACGTAGCTGTTTGATGTGTGTGGTAAAAGGCAAGGTGCCGCTGGTCGTGCCCACAGATAGTTCCGAGTTTGGTCTCTCGTTTTCCGCTGAGTAACTTCTCACCTGCTGCAGGGCTTTCATCCTGGATTCATCTCCTCCGTCTCTCCTCAGCCCAGTACTTCCGTCCGGCTCAGCTGGTAGTGTCTTTCTGCTATTCGGTTTTTTCCCTTTTGTGTCTTTTCCCACGGTGTCTCCCGTATTTTTTGCACCATCGCCTTCAGTTCTTGTTTGGTCTGTTTTGTGACATTTAAATACTTACTCTGCTGGAGCTGCCTTCGCCTCTGCATCGTCGAGTCCATCCACTAATTACTTAGTAACTTAAACGTGACAGAATAATCCAGCAATTTTTTTAGATGGACCCCGCAGAGCATGAGCACCTCCAATTTGCCTTAAAGGCCCAGGGTCAGATTCGCGGCCGTCATAAACAGACTTTAGAGGACACTAACTGCCCTGGTCCGTCCGGATGACTGCAGGGTCAGCCCGGATGACATCAGCTGACCCTGCTCAACCCGTGACCGTGGTCCCACCAGCCCTCTCCTCTGCCAGTCATCTGCCTCGGGAGCCTAATTTGCCTCACCCGGCAAGGTATGAGGGGGACTATGGGAGTTGTCAGCTGTTTATACATCAGTGCTCACTCATTTTCAAGCAACAACCACTAACCTGGCTTCGACGTCACAGCCCGCTCATCGACTGGGTTGCTCTTAAGATAGATAACTGGAGCACATTCTGTTACTCACACTGCCTCCGGTCTGCTTTGCCTTGCGTCACCCCTTCCGAAGGGTCCTCATTTGACAACCCAGATATTTCTCGGGTCCCGAGAGAGCATCATTCACTCCGTGAGGTGTTTCGTATTGATCGCGCCATGTCACTCCCCCTTCACCATCCGTATGATTGTGCGATAGATCTCTTACCTGGTGCTCAGCTTCCCTCCTCGCGTCTGTACAAGATCTCGCAGCCTGAACAGAGGTCCTTGGAGGAATACATTTTCTCTTCCCTTATTGTCGGGCACATTCGTCCTTCTTCTTCCCCTCTGGTGGCTGGTTTGTTTTTTGTTAAGAAGAAGGATGGCGCATTACGTCCTTGTATAGACTTTCACGCACTCAATAAGATTACTGTTCGCAACAGATATCCCCTCCCTCTACTCGACTCCGCCTTCACTCCGCTTCATAATGGCGTTATTTTTACTAAACTGGATCTTCGTAATGCATACCATCTTATTAGGATATGAGAGGGGGACGGGTGGAAGACGGCACTCCCTTAGGCCACTTCGAGTACTGCGTCATGCCTTTTGGCCTCACTAACGCCCCTGCGGTTTTTCAGTGTCTCGTTAATGATGTTAGGTCGCTTTGTGTTTGTTTATTTAGATGGCATCCTTATTTTTTTCTTCCTCATTGCAACAACACCGTCATCACGTTCAGCTCGTTCTTCAGAGATTGTTAGAGAACCGGTTTTATGTGAAGGCTCAAAAGCGTTTATTTGTTGTCTTCGCGTCTTCTGTGCCTTTTTTGGGTTTTATCGTGGAGAAGGGGCTTGTTAGACCCGACCCAGCTAAGACCCAGGCTGTGGTCGACTGGCCCACTCCCACATCCAGAAAGCTGTTGCAGAGGTTCCTGGGGTTTTCCAACTTTAACCGGCGCTTTATTCGGGATTTTAGTAAAGTTGCCGAGCCTTTGAACAAGCTGACATCCCTTAAGGGATACATGTCAGACTCAGGCCCGCGGGCCAAATTTGGCCCGTTATATAATTATATTTGGCCCGTGAGAGCATATCAAATTTGTATTACATCTGGCCCGCCGACCAATGCGCCTGTATCGCCTCTACACCCCCGATACTACAAATCCCAGACTGCTTTGCAAATGAGTTGGCGGTCCGTCAGCCCCACCCCTTCTGTTGATTAGCATCTGGAACCTGCCGCCACTCTCCGACGTAAGACACGCCATACGAAGAAGGGCTAAACGAAAGACAGAAAACCGGAGCTTTCAAGACGGGTGGGAGGCAGATTATATGTTCATCATATTAAAAGACAAACCTGTTTGTCTTGTGTGTGGAGCAACCGTGTCCATAATTAAAGAATACATACGCCGTAGACAAGAGCAGCGATGCATCAGACACTGCCCAGTTATCAATATTTATCCATGGAGAGGACTCCAAACTTTCCATCACAGAAGAACTTTTGGGATTAAAAGCCATGCATAGCACAACCACCGGAAAGGAAATCTTCGAGGAGGTGTCCAAACGTCTCAATGAAATGACGCTGCCTTGGGATAAACTTGTAGGACTGACTACAGATGGTGCACCCGCGATGAGCGGTCAGAGAAATGGATTGGTGGGCCGGATTCGGGAGAAGATGCGGGAAAATTATGCAGGTGAGCTTACAGTTTACCACTGCATAATTCACCAGGAAGCCTTGTGTGGCAAAGCCTTGAAAATGGATCATATTGTGAGCAGCGTAACTCGAGTAGTTAACTTCATACGAGCCAAAGGCTTGAATCACCGCCAATTCAAGTCCTTTCTGGAGGAGTTAGGTGCAGAATATGAAGACTTGTCGTATCACACAGAGGTGCGATGGCTTAGTCGAGGACAAGTACTCCAGAGATATTTTGAGTTGCCCCACCGTGTTGCCCTGTGCAGAATTTGCTGAAAAACTAAGTGCACTTAATACAGAGTTTTCCCGACGATTTGCCGACTTTGAAGCCCAGAAATACAGATTCGGACTATTTAGCAATCCATTTGCAGTTGACGTTGCAAGTGCTCCAACCAACCTCCAAATGGAGCTCGTTGAGCTCCAGTGTGATGACACGCTCAAGTCCAAGTATGACGCTGTCGGTGCTGCGTTGTTCCCACAGTTCCTTCCCGACACAATGCCCCAACTCCGTGCACAGGCTGCCCAAATGCTCTCCGTGTTTGGAAGCACCTACCTCTGTGAACAACTCTTTTCACTAATAAAGATGAACAAATCCTCACACAGGAGTCGTCTCACTGACAAACACCTTCATTCCATCCTGAGAATTTCCTCAGCTCAGAGTCTGACCCCAAACTTTGATGAACTTGCATCTAAGAAGAGATGCCAAGTATCTCCTTTGGAACCAGGCGCACCAGAGTAAATCACAGATGAATATTTTTTGGAGTAACTTGAATTGATACTAGTTTAAATATTTAATTTTCAGTGAAGGAAGTTGTTAAAAATGACTTACATAACAAGGATCTTAAAAGCTACAGATATTAGAGAGATATTATTTAATATTTCATTTCTCATTTGTTAATGCGTGTTCTGGATGTGAAGTTCAAGTTAAACTGTTATTAAATATTTCTGTTGAAAAAAAATGGTTTAACAGTTCCTATGCTGAAAGAAAAGAAAATATCCAGACGTATAAATATTTCAAAAAATATTCAGTTGGGCCCGCGACTTAGTCCCAGATTTTAATCTTGGCCCTTTGTGAATTTGAGTTTGACACCCCTGCCTTAAGGTCTGCACAGCCCGGCGCAATGAGAGATTGGCCAACCGCCGCCGGATGCCCGCCCCAGACTATACATCTGGTCAGAAAGTGTGGTTGTCGTTGCGGGACCTTCCCCTGGCGGTGGAATCAAGGAAGTCGGTCCTATCCTGTGTACCGTTTATCCCGTCTCAAACCTGTCACTTCTTGCGACCTCAATCCTCCGCCAATGCCTCCTTCCCCACAGTTCATTATGGGTCACCCTGCTTTCACAGCCAAAGCCATCCTGGACGTCAGGAGACGCGACAGGGGTGTTCAGTATCTTATCTTATCGGCTCATTTCTGAGTTTTACCATAAGGAAGGGGGGGGGGGGGGGGGTACTGTCACGCTCCACTGTGACTCAGGTCATACTGATACTGATACTTTCCCTATCATGGTGCTGCAGTCCATGTTCCTCACACTTCTTTGTTACTGCCTTGCAGATGCTGACACACCCTGAGCTGGGCGGAGCTACTGGAGCCCTGCAGCTGTCGCCCATTAGTCAAGCTTATTACCACCTCAGATGCTGCCAGTAGTTGCTGGATTATTCTCCGTTGGTCGTGCCCACAGATAGTTCCGTGTTTGGTGTCCCATTTTCCGCTACGTAACTTCTCACCTGCTGCAGGGCTTCCATCCTGGATTCATCTCGTCCGTCTCTCCTCAGCCTAGAACTTCCGTCCGGCTTAGCTGGTAGCGTCTTTCTGCTATTCAGTTTTTTCCCTTTTGTGTCTTTTCCCACGGTGTCTCCCGTGTTTTTTGTACCGTCGCCTTCAGTTCTTGTTTGGTCTGTTTGTGACATTAAAATACTTATCCTGCTGGAGCTGTCTTCGCCTCTACATCCTCGGGTCCATCCACTAATTACTTAGTAACCTAAACGTGACAAAATGTTTGGACACCCCCGGGTTAAAGAGGCACGTCACCACCTGATTGCCACCATGTCAACTATCTTGTAGTCTAATCATGTTATCAAACCAACAAATCTCCTCCCGGGGCCCCAACCCCTGACATGTCCCATAAAGGAACTCAGAGGGGGATAACAAATTTTTAGCTGCAGGACACTGGGAAAAAGAAACTGGGCTGCCAGGCGCCAATGAAAGGTACCTGCGGCCTTTGGTCAGGCTCCCCTCTGGGAGTATCACTCATGCTGGGCACCACGCTGAGGGCGTTATTCAATTAGGCCTCCAGTTATGTGGGCAGCCCTGTTCTGCTACCCCGTGGCCTGACAAGCCACCCACTGAGAAACGCAAAGTGGGAACCTGTCAAAATATGGAGTTGTTGATGAGATATATGGCACAAAAATAAGGGAGATGGTCATCAAAGCAATAATATTTCATTCTCTAAACATCCAACTGTTGTTATTCCAGAGCTTTTTCTTCAAAATAGCACATGTGCCCTTAAGACGAAATAGTCCGTCACATTAAGGACTCAAACGTGAGAAGTTATGTTGTAAAAATCCAACAGTTTAGTGGTCCTGAACTTTCCTTCGTGCACACAAGCACACAGCAGGAGTCAGTGGGAGAAAAGTGTTGATGGCTTGGCCCAACAGTTGACCTGCCACTCACTGCTACCTGCTGCTCAGGCACAAAAGAGCCCCTTGGTGAGGAGCATCGGGAAGAAAGCCAGCCGGAGAATGAGTGAGCGCCGTCTCAACAGAGGAGAAGACCCTCGTCTATCCTCCATGACCACTCTGTCACTCCATGAATACTATTTACGCCACGGGAAGCCACTTTCCTTTTTCTTTTTTTCTTCACCCCCCTAATAGCCTCCCTGTCTACTCATCTTTACCTCGCTACATTCACAGGAACTCCTCTTCTCTCTGCTCCCTCTTCTTTATAGGCCAAACCACGAGAGAGGCTGCCCGAGCATTGCAAATTGATTATGCTGCTAAATATTTATTACATGACGGCAGGGGGTCGGCGTGGCGGGCGATTGTGAAAGAGAGCGAAGCGTGCTGAGGAGAGGAACGCGGACTCATCCTCATCATTATCATCGCACTATGTCGGCGTCTCGCACACACGCACACACGTACACTATCTATGAAGATAACTCACTTGTTGCATTAGGAACGGAGATCCAGTCCCATCACAGTTAACAACCAATTTGGTCATTTTCATGCTACATTTCAATGAGGGATTACACATAATTACATTACACGAGGGGCACAAAAACACGGGATTTGGCACAAACATACACCGGCAATGTGTGCTACTTCATCAGCAGATGGGGTTGTTTGTGATATAATGTCTCTAAACGCCAAATTTCATGTTTTTTTATGCAATGTGTTCAATTCTACAGTATATTTATCAGTTCTTAAGGTTGGATCAAAGAGAGAGTAACATGTTTTGATTGAGAATTGTCCACAATAGGGTGATGATTCTACAAATGTTGGTGTACCTCCGATCCAACCGATCTGATTCTAAGTCAGAATTAGAATAGCCCTTGCACAGCGCAGACCAAGCACCACACATCCCCCTAAATCGTGATTTACACCATAAATACTAGTCCTACATTTATTTTATCCTCATATTTAGAGTCCTTAAGGATGAAAACATACCAGTAGCATTTAGATTCATAATGATATCAATATTAGTTTATTAGTTATTCACAAAAAATGCATTTTCCGTAACGGCGGTTGTCTTCTGGCCCCGCTTCTGAAGATGCAACAAATCTGTTGGCACACTCCACTGTGTCTTGGCTATAAAGCATGTTTATAGCTTTTTGTTCTCTTCCTGTGGTGAAAATTCCAGAGATCCCTTACTCTTTCATATTCTGGATGATAGAATCCACAATTATTCCATTACCTGGATCAGAGTTTGATGTTTTGTAGAACCTGTTTTAAACGTGTCCTGTATTTTTTGCACCATTTTTTGTGGAGTTGTATGCACAAATGCCAAAAATGGTAACAGCTCGTAATGTAAAAGAATCTTGGATCCAGACGATGATTTATTTCAATCAACCCCGAAACGAATCAGTTTGTCTGTATCGCATTTCCAACAATATCTAAAACTTTCATCCAGATTCAATCTGAACATTTTGAGTTCTTTTGAACACACAAACAAATAAACAGGTAAACACCTGCAAAAACATAACCTCTTTGGCAGAGGTGATAAAACAAAAGACAGGTTCAAGATAACCTATTACAGTCACCTCTCGCCACTCTATTGCATTAAAAAAAACAATTTTAAATAAATCTTGCTGGTTGAATGTTGTCTAGTATTTGTTAAAATATGCATATTTAAGCTAATGTAACAGTTTTCTGTGCTAAATTAAGGATTTGCAAACACAAAAATGGCTAAATGAAATAAAATACATATATAAGGCATTCATAAGGCGCATTCAAACCATTGTGAGGATATGTAGTATTCTACACTGGTCGCTAGGTATCAGTAATAGCCATGCAAGAAGTTGCAACTCTCCTAATGTGTTGAGTCAATATTATGTCTTATTTATGTCTTTAATTTCTTATTGTCTCTACTACATTGGGTAATATGAGTGTAAAGGTGACTATAGGGCTGTTATTTCATGTTCTGATAATGATAAAAAAAATTGAGAAGGTTGTAAACAGGTTTTCTATGTTCTACAAACTACAAAAATATTAAATTTATAAATTTACTTATCACAATCGACTCTGGAACCGATTAATTCATTAGATTTGTAGTCAGTTTCTTGTCATTTCGTGTGTAAATGTGTGCTGGTAAGACAATAAAGTTGCTTGGATCCTTATTCCATATATGTTAGTAAGCCTTATGAATAATTTTCAGCACAATCCAAAGGGGGCCCTATGGGTACTTCCATTTTTTCCCGTTTTCAAACTTGTTTTAATTTAGAATCACTAGTTGTCTGTGGTCAGTCCTTTCCGGTCTTTCTCCATCTGTTCACTTCTGTTCATGCCATTTTGCCGAGGAAAGCAGATTTCTCACAGACCCATAGGAGGGAGACATAAAGTGACACAAATGAGGTAGTGGTTGGGGGCGTGACTTTTACTGAAAAAGCTCCATCAAAATTGGCGCAGCCCAGACCTGTTTCAAGCGTTGTGTTGCCGTGCTAATAGCCTGCATTGGCAGAAAAACAAAGGCTGCGGTGAATAGGAACGTCTCGAAGGAGTGAGAAAGAAGTTAGGGGTTATTTGAGGTTCAGATGCAGACCAAAGGCCAGTATTGGAATAATTAACCCGACACAACCGTTAATCTTGACCGATGACAGTGCTTGAAACAATGACGACTGACCAATCATTGATGGTAACATCCACTGCAAAAAGCGTGGTCCACAGCTGTGGGACTGTTCCCAACACAGGGAAAGCGGGACTTGCTGGTTTAACCACAATGCATCAACTTGACTGGGTACACTGATGGATGACGACAGTGATGGAATGCCAAGTCAAGTCACAAATCAAACTAGCGGGAAACCTTTTATTTTGGCTGACAATGCAGTTTCCTTTTTAATCTAAAAAAATAACGAATAACATCATCCCAGGTACTTTGTATTTTGCATGTACTGTTTGAGTTACTTCCTTCAGGAGCTCAACAAAACACTTAAATTGCAGGATGTTCCCTCAAAGGGAAAGTGCACTTTCCATCCACAATCCTTACGTGTCTCTTACGTCTTTCTCTTTCCTCTGTGTTCTAAAAATATGAAAGTAGATCAGAGACACCTCATTACTGCATGTAATGGGAAAGACATATTCTGCTTAATAAAGACTTATGAAGATGACTCCAAAAAGCGCCAACATCGCTCTATTTACATATACTGTAATGTGACGTGCATATAATCCAAGCCTCCTACTGGCGCAAGTGGCAAAGAGGGAGGAGAGAAGGGGTGTCTGGGTTTAACGCAGCCGGGTCAAATCTTCACCAATCAAATGAGCTCTTCTCCACACCTTTAAATGCGCCGCTGGCGAGGACAAATTGCAAGTTTTGTTGAATATGAATGAATACAGCGGAAGACGGCCAAACTTCTCCGTGACGGAAAGTGATATTTTGGTCCGGGAGGTCCAAGCTCGCAGTGGCCGAATATATGGTCACGCGAGCAGACCTGATGATGCAAACGTGGCCTGGGAGGAGATTACAAGTATCATACATCAGGTTTGCCCTGACATACTGAGAGCCGCTGCCCCGTGTAAAAAAAAATGGTTCAATGATGTAGAGGCAGATGGGACGATATAGATCAAAATGTATGTGCTGATTCGGGTAGTTACTTTAAACAGTGGTTGTTGCGATTATTAAATGCATTCAAATTTGCCTGACATCGTGTAAACCGGCTTGTGGGGTTTTGGTGACGTGCACACACTAAGCCAAATTACCACTAGACCGGCTGCGGTTCGCCTTACACCAAGAGTAAACCAAGATGGAGTTGGCAAGCTTTCAGCGCACCCTTAGCGAAGCCTTTTGGCGCGAAATTGTCACTACGCCAGGCTGAATCAGTTGGCACCTCCCCCTGCTGTGCCGCCACACCCATCGCGGCGCGCCTCGGTCTACCAAATTACCAAATTGCCTGCACGTAGTGTTACGCTGGACGAAATTACCATTGCGCAGCCTGCGCCGAGCTGCGCAACCCACTAAATTAGAGCCCAATGCCTCAATGTTTTGTGTAATTACTGCCACCTAGTGACCAGAATACTACATTACACGTGCATTTACATATGCTTTCACTGATAACAGACTGGCACCAAACAGCGATAATTTATTTATTTTTTTTGGAGAAAAAAAACACGATATAGCGCGGGAGCACTAATTGAACCGCAATATTTTGAGGGACGACTATTGTTTTATTGCTATATTTTGTATGTCCTTCATGTGTTCTGTGTACAGCGTGAGTGAGGTAATTTAGCCATGATATCTGACTTACACCAAAACGCGACTTGCATCACAGTCTAGGAACGGCACTCGTACGTGACCCGCAGACCACCTGCATATGTCCAGTAGGTTTGTGAAATCTACAATTCTCAAGGTAGGGGATTACATTGTCACATTGCATGCTAGAGTTCATGTTTCCCTCAATGAACCGCAGCTCCCCAGCAGCTGGACTGTATGTTGCTGCTGACTATTTAGACAGTAACGGCTGCGTGTTGAGTCATGTTCAGTGGAAAGTAACTGTACTGTTATACAAGCTCTCCATTGACGACTCTAGAGTGTATCCATGTTTCATTTCTTTAGTATTATCCCTTGAGATATACTGATATACTGATAAGATCTACTGTCATCAAAATGTTGGCAGCCACATGTAGAAAACAAAGAGCTGGCGAGGTGAAAGCCGCCAGGAGGCAATCACAATGGGATGCAGCAAGAGGTTAGGTTGAGGGGGGGGCGTCGATATTACAGTATGTGGCAGACCCCTGGCACACACGCCACCTCAACTTTCCACGCTCCTCGTTTCTTGTGCTGGGATCCCCCAACGCCTCTGCCCTCCTCCCTGCGCCGCTTTGTGTGCCCGCATAATCTCCCAGTAAAGGAAGCAACGCAGGTGGTCCCATCAACCCTGCCATAAAAAAAATCCATCAAGTATATCTTTTTTTCTCTCGCTCTGCCTGCATCCTCCCCATCCTCAACCCTGAATTGGCAACACAAAAAGTCTCCAGCGGAGATAAACCTATTTCAGTGAGGCCCCCCCTCCTCCAACCCTAACCAAACCTACCCCCACACAGGGGGAAGTTGTGCTGGTTTTCAGGCATCAACATTGCTTGAGTGATTTGTGTTTATTTGTGTACACCTCTCTGTGACTAAAAGCTTTAAAAGGCGACAGAGGGGTAAAGGTGATAACTAAAAACAGTTTCGGGCAGGGGTGTTTAAAGTGCAGCCCGGGGGACATCTATGGCTCAGAACTGTTTTTTATTGGCCCTAAGGCACATTCTAACAAACATAATTTACCAGAAAGAAAGAAAAAAAAAAGAACATTAACATCAAGAATGGAAAAATCAGCTATAATTTTACAAGAATAGAGTCAAAATATTAAGACAAAAAAGTTGTACTTTTACAAGAAAAAGTTGTGACATTACCAGAAAAAACAATTTCGTAATTTTAGTAGCATAAGGATGAAAGAAAGATGTTTTTAAGCTGAAATATTATGAGAAACAAACAAAACAACAAACAGGTAGGTTACAATTTTTGGAAAATATTATGGGAATAACTTCATTATTACAAAAAAAGTTTAAATAGTTGGAAAATTTAAAACAAAAACAACAGCAGAAATGGGAAAATACAGCCATTCTTTTACAAGAATAAAGTCAAAATATTATGGGAATTACAAGGAAAATATTTACAAGAAAGAAGTTGAAATTGTTGGAAAATTAATTTTTAAAAATCTCATTTTTTGAGAATAAAGTCAAAATTTTAAGAGGCAAAAGTCACAATTTTAGGAGAATAAACTCTCAATATCATAAAGAAAAATTAATTTGAGTACAGTTTAAGTAGTTTTAGTAGTAAAGAAAAAATATGTTCTAATATTATAAGAAAAAATATAGATTGGGTAAAAAGTTACAATATCAATAGTCAAAATTTTATAGGAATAAATGTTATGAAAATAAAATGTACAAATATTATTTAAAAAAAAAGAAAGAATAAATAATAATAACATAATAATAAAAAAAAACAACAACAGCAAAAATGGAAAAAAATATCAATGTGGCCTTTCCATCCTTTCATTTTTCAGTCTGAAAATATGTGGACACCCATGGTTTAGTGTGTGTGATGGTACAAAGCAGGTGAAGCCAGGTGAGAAAACTGCCAATGGTTTCATGTTTTGTCACTAAAATGAAAGCATTGATGAGTGTAAATTCGGCTGTGATGCAAATCTGTGACATAAGTAGAACTTTATTTTGCATGTGTGGAGTACACATCAACAGGCATGAGTCGAACGGCCTCAGCTGCATTCAAGCAAGGAAGTGTTTAAGGCAACCACCATACATGCTTTTTTTGTCTTTCATTGCAAATAGTGAGTACACAGATTCATACAAGACACCAGACGCATCATTGTTATCGTCATTATCACCTCCGCTTAGGCGACGTCAAGCATCTACAATTGCCTGGTATTTTCCCCCCTCCAATTACAAAATGGAAGTCATTATGACTAATTAGCCGCTTCCCTTTCAGGCATCAGGACCTGCAGTGTCAGTGCAAAAGCCACTGACAGCTCCCACGCTAAAGAAGGGAGTGAGGCAAAGGGGGGAGCTGTTGGGATGAGATGGAGGTGAATTGCAAATGAACTGGAAAGTGTGTGTCCACTTTCCTTTGAGACAAAAGAACATTTCCTGGAGGAAGTGAGCCGGGAGGGTACAAATTGAAAGGTGGTGGTCCTCGGGAAGGCGGGAGGGGGAGGCTGATGATGATGCCCACATGGGCATTCTTTATGCTCTCCCGACTAGAACACTGGCACACACCCACCGACACACACACACACTGTTTAATATCATTCACTCTATTGTGTACAGAACCTCCTCCTGCACCGCAGCTTCGTTACACACCTGAAGGTCGGCTTACTGCCTGATTAGCCGCCTTGACCTCCCCCTCGCTCGTCTGTCATCACGCTCTTATGGTTACAGCATACCTCGAACACGCACACAGATGGACAGAGATAAGGATATGACACACACAAACACACACACCCCATTCAACAGGTTATGGTACCTAAGATACAGCATACTAGTCTCTCAACCCGTGCAACAATTGACTCATCTACATTCACTTTCTCTTGCTGTCTCACCACTGGTCATTGTCTTTCAATGATCCTTTATACGACGGGAGAGCTGTGCTGTTTTTAAAGACCTACTGCAATATTGCTATTCAAAGATTCTATGCTGTTTTTTACACAAGCACTGCAAACATTCTAGTCAAACATCATCTGGTGATATTATATGGGAGTGCATGAAGGTACGATTTCATGACCTTATTGAGGACTACTGTGCATATTTGTTGTAGTGCACAACTTCAAGTTGATTCAGGCTAGTCTTTTACCATCAAAGATTGTAATGGTGGATGGTGGCTCTGTATTCATTTTGTGCTTTTATTTTGAAATTGTTGCTGTTTTTGTTTTACACAATACATAATAAATAAGACATGGGTCGCACAATGGCTGAGTGGTTAGCATGTTCTCCACAGAGTCAAGAGATCTGAAAGAACTGGGTTAGAATCTCCGGTGGGCATCTGTGTGCGGAGTTTGCATGTTTCTCCATTTATGCTTGGTTTCCTGCAGGGACTTCGGTTTCCGCCCACATTCCAAAAACATGCATGTTAGGTTAGGTCACTCTAAATTGTCCATAGGTGTGAATGTGAGTGTGAATGGTTGTTTATTTATATGTGCCCTACCATTGGCTGGGGACCAAAGGTGTACCCCGCCTCTCACCCAAAGACAGCTGGGATAGGCTACAGCATATCCCTGACCCTAGTGTGGATCAGCAGCATAGAAGATGGATGGATAATAAATCAGACACACACCCCAAACACAAAAAAGTTTGGGAAGTTTGGAGAGCTATGCTTTTTTTACAGACCTATTGCAAAACTGCTAGTCGGAGATTCTCTTTATGTCAAGATTTCTCTGCTATTTTTATGCATGTACTGAAGAAATTCTAGACACAAAGTCCAAAAAACACATGTAGACAGACCCTCAAGTGCATCATTTTTGAAATTGCATAGCCAAATCCAGCCTGCCCATGTCTAGTTTAGGGTCATAAAGGTCTTCGAGTTGCAGAATACAAACAATTGTAGCGATTCCCATTGAATTAACCGAAGCAGTTAATGAGGAAGTTTGGAGTTTTAACAAGACAGTAAAAGCAGCTCCACATGCATGTACATTCCAGCAGGCATCTATAAAAAGCTGCTGGTCATTTATGGGGTAACATGGTTACCTTTTACTACCATGTGGCGTTCAGGCAACGGAGCAAGCGTCTTTTGTAGGCGGCACGGCTGCGGCAGACAATGACGGAGGCGTGCGGAGGAGAGGAATGTCGTTACAGTAGAGGCTCTCGGAAGTCGCGGTTGAGTGTGCGTCTGTCTGACGCTTTGTCCTCGTGTCAGTGTGTGCGCCGTTTCTCGACAGATAGGAGTGTGGGAAAAGTGCCCCCTAAAATGCCATCTATTGTCTCGCCGCCATTTGTTTGCGGTGTGGCTCATTCCGCCGATAAGTGACGGAGAAAAGCGTAGATGAAACAAATTCGATTCTCTGCAGCATTGTGACTCGCCGACATGAATCACATCTGATTAGCCTCAAGCTGGCATGGCTGAGCCGTCAATAAAGCTGCAGTGAGGAAGAATCAGGACCAGCCTCAGCTATGCCTCCTCACATGGGTTAAAAACTTCTACCAGGCTCGCACCGTCATCACATGGGCAGCCTATTATTAAATACAGCAACCCAAGAACTCCCTGCTACATCCACAGGCTCTCCATAAAGTATGTTAATCAAATGGGGCCCCTGGGGTCCCCTCAAAAAGAGCTTGAGCACAAATTGAATATCACTGATGGCCTCAGAGGAGGGGTCACAGTCAAAGAGGGAGGCCCTAACCCTGTTAGTCACACAGACGGAGGCTCAATGATGCCGCATATTTCCAGTCACTGTCAATTACTCTGACGTCGTCCGTTGGGAGATCACGCGCCGACACGGCTTGGGGGTTCAAAGAGAGACGGTGAAGTGTGTGAGAAAGGATGCCACACACTAATCACAGTCACACCAACTGCTTGAGTTAAAGAAAAGGTAAAGATATGCCATTTAGACACACCTTTTTACCTGACAAAAGTCTTCTCGATGGCCGTTTTGCTGACATGACAACATTGTTTTTAATGTTTTTAAATGTCATTGTGCTACATTTTTCACCCGAAACATTTTAAATGGTTGTTCATGTGGTTGAGTAACATACTTGGTTACTCAACCAGACCCTACATTGACAAGGCAGATGGTCAAAGAACCCAGAGTGATGGTTGCACAGAATAGAAAGTGGAAAAAGTGAAAGTTAAGCATGTGTGAGAGAGTGAAACAAGGGCATATTTTATGTGTCTGCCTCTTACAGTATTTTTCCATCAGTCATATCTAATGCAACTCTGATTGTGCTATGTGAGTGTGTGTGTCAAGAAAGCTTTGTACAAAAAGCTATTAGACTAATTCTAAAGATGCAATAATAATATCTAATTTGATCCCAAAAATAGAGACTTGTAACTGTGTTACTTAGGACTACAGAGTCAACCACTGATTACATCTAAGATGGGCGACGGAGCTGGAGGACAATGACTTTTGGTTCCACTTTCTATTGTGTTGGCATGCTAACAGGCTGGTAAAAAGGATGTTTTCTGTGTTTTATGCCAGGGGTTCCCAAACATTTTTTGCAGCGCCGCCGTTTTTCATGGCCCTCCACCCACCCCACTTGAAAAATATGGTAATAATGAAAAGTGTTTGTGGTAGACCCCCTTGTCATAACGCCGGAGCACCCTCGGGTGCACGCCCCCCAGTTTGAAAACCCCTATTGCATGCTAACCAGAAAATGTATGACAAGTGTGTCCAAAATGCGACCCGGGGGCCATTTGTGGCTTAAAGTATTAGTTAACAAAAAAACAAAAAATCAACATTAGTTTTAAAAGAATAAAATAACAAATCATAATATTATAAGGAAAAATAAAAGATAAAACCTTGTAATATTAACAAACAACGTTTTTTAAAGTAATCTGTGAAAGAAATTACAATGTTGTGAGAATAAAGTCAAGATATTACCAAAAAAAACGTCTTAATTATGAGAAGAACATTTAAGATAAGACTAAAATACTGTCGGACCATTTTCCATAGAAATGACCCTTTTGGATCTCACATTGACACACTGGAATGTCTAATCTGCACAGAGACACGGGTTGACAGTTTGCTCATATTCGTGCAGTAGCGCCAGTGTTTAAGTGTTGCCATGGTATTAACTGTATCACTATTATACGCTGGCATGGCTGCCATGTGAGACCTACGGAGGCACCATCTCTTCTGGAGGAAGAGAAAGAAGCAGAGGATAACATCACTGAGCAAATGAAAACTATAATGGATGAGATGGATCAGAATTCACGAATGAATGATGTGATCCTCACAGGGCTCAGAATTACACCCGGGTCAAAAGATAGGGAAGCTCATAACAGAGGAGAACCAGATGGAATGAATGTTCCTTCAGCAAAGCAACAGATTGTCAGCTTCCTACAATCAAAGGAGATGGATGTCGATATCAACGCCATTGATTCTTGCCTCACACTGTAAGGCAGAAACAACACCACACCTGTCAATCAAGTTCACCAACAGGGAATTCAAAACTACACTGCTGATACAGAGGAAGAACTTGAAAGGCACAAACGTCTACTTAAATGAGCATCTGACAAAACGCAACGCTGACATTGCCAGGAAAGCACGAGACTTGAGGAAGCAGCGAAAGATACAAAGTACTTGGAGCACCAACGTAAAAATATACATCAAGCTACATGGAGGTCCAGGAGAAGCAGGAGTGCTGGTTGTCAAAGATCTGGATGCGTACTAAACATCATATAATCATGACAACAAGTATAAAAGAGGATACAACGCACAAATTGTAAGAAGGATTACATTCAATAATACGAACATTGATATCAACATTGAAAGAGCACGCCCAACAAAGTATTAAAATCAGGAACTCGTGTACTTACATTTAATGACACTCACAGTACAACACCAAGCAAAAGGATGATCCGGAAATAAACAGGGGAAGAGGAAAGGAAAGAGGAGGGGAAAAAAGAAAAGAAAAATATGATATATGTATGTATGTGTATATATGGCCGCACAGTGGTTGAATGGGTAGCATGTTGGCCTCACAGTCAGGAGGTTCAGGGTTTGAAT
Source organism: Oostethus manadensis (assembly GCA_024372805.1). NCBI lineage: Eukaryota > Metazoa > Chordata > Actinopteri > Syngnathiformes > Syngnathidae > Oostethus > Oostethus manadensis. The sequence continues at coordinate 760,157 of QODF01000207.1, read as the reverse complement.
CTCCGTTGGGCATCTCTGTGTGGAGTTTGCATGTTCTCCCCGTGCGTGCGTGGGTTTTCTCCGGGTACTCCGGTTTCCTCCCACATTCCAAAAACATGCATGTTAGGTTAATTGGCGACCCTAAATTGTCCATCGGTATGAATGTGAGTGTGAATGGTCGTTTGTCTATATGTGCCCTGCGAATTACTGGCGACCAGTCCAGGGTGTACCAAGCCTCCCGCCTGAAGTCAGCTAGAGTAGGCTCCAGCATCCCCGTGACCCTAATGAGGATAAGCGGTATAGAAAATGGATTAGCAAATCATGTGAGAAGGGGGTAGGATTAAATAAACTCTGCTTCTTCGTACTCCTTTTCGAACATGTAGAACTGAGGAATGTAACATGAATGATTCTTAGTGGAATGTATGCATGTTCGAAACAAATTCAACCAAACCCAACCATTTGGAAAAAATTTGCCACACGGTTGGGACTTGATGAGTTGGTCGACAGACGGGTTGTCGACTACAATGGGTTCTGCACACAAACACTCAGTCTGATGCAAACCGGGGCTGCAAAAAGCGTGTCTTGTGGGAGCGTTTTTTAAGCAGCACAGAGAGATGAGGTGGGAGGTGCAAACAGAACCGCATAGTAAACGCACACTTGACTTTTGTCTAAATGGTAAATGACACAGACAGACTGCAGTGCTTCGCCTCCGACTCTTCCACCCTCCGCTCCAGCAGCTTGCTCGTATCTCCCAAAGCAGCTCCGCTGTGGCTGCAACACCTTAAAGAGGATTACCTTCAGGTCCACGCCATATTTTAGGCTGTTTTTGCATGGACGCAGTGGAGGAGGGTGGGATAATTCCGTTTGGTGTATCAGAACATTGGAGTGATGCAACAAATGTCAACCACACACACGGCGACCAAAGTAAAACAAAGAAGGACATTTGAATAAACTGAAAAGTTGCGTATTTCTAAAGTAAGCACTTGGTGCGCCGCAACAGTGTATTAAAAGTGCCTTAGTGTTCATGCTGACATGTATTTGTTTGTGTGTGTGTAGTTTGAATGCTAATCAGTGTGTTGTCTCCAATAAGTGCTATTGTGTACTTGATCCACTTTTGACATATACACTGTAACTCCTACATACATCACTTACAACAACAAAGCATTAAAAGGTCCCTGACATGATCTATCAAATTTGCTTACATATATTGTTATTGTAATTATGCTGCACATTGGTCATTTTTTGAAACCAAACGGTGAATTGGCAAACATTACATTTATAGTTGATGCAGAAGAGCGGGAGAGCTTGTTGTCCAGTCTCACACGGCCGCAAGTGTGGCTATCGGAGTACTACCCGCGGTGTATGAGATACACGATGTTTACAGGAATTATAGAAACGATTTGAGCGGTGTGTCGATAGTTTTCAAGGGGAAAAGAAGGGATAAACATTTGGAGATGAAATAGAGAACTTGCAGAACATGGACTTCAGCCTTAAGACACGGAGATGAAAACGTTTTACTCTGGGGTTGTTCATCCTTCAATTATCGTCTTAAATCAGCTTATTAATGAGAGTAAGGGGTAGCCTGATTTATTTCATTTTCATTGCCGTCACAACATATCGCTCTGAAAAGATGTATGCTGCACTTGTCTCTCTGGTGAAATAGTGTTTAGAATACAATATGTAAACAAGACCTATTCTGTTGTGTGGCAACTTTGATGTACTTTTTTTCCTATGTAGCGGCCGGTACTATTCTATTTATTTATACTATTCTATCTACTAATAAAAGAATAGCATTCTTTTTCATGCGTATAAATCGTACTTTCAAGCCATATACTTCCTGTAAAGGTGTTCCTTCTGAGTCATCAGTGAAATGAACACTGCAAAAAAACAACAACAAAAAAACTCGGGGCGGGCGTCCACCTGTCTCTCGTTCTTTGTACTTACTTCGTTCTAAAACCTTCTCTTTTTCAAAACAAACAAACTTAGATTATCACTTGGAAAGTGTAAACATCCAGCAGCAACTCAACATTTTGGCATGACTACGACTTTGATGAAAAATATACAGTCGATCAGTCGACGAAATACTGTTTGTTTAGTTGACGTCACTTCCGGAAATGACGCTTTTCTGTTGCCATGAACTATAATCTATCTAAATCTATGTCTAGTATTTATCTAAGCCTTTTATATTTAATATTTAGATTCAACATTTTAATTTAGCATTTATTTAAAAAAATACGTTTACATTCAACATTTATACGTATCATTTTGATTTAGACTTACCATTTTAATTAAATATTCACATTTAGCATTCAGAGCCACCATTTAATTTCTATGTGAGTTAGTTATTTCTATGTGAGATTAGTTGCAGAAATGCAGAAATTGAAAATATATTGGTAAAAAATGGTGTTCTTTTTACGTAGGGCACCCCATGGGTATGGTGAAAACTTATTTGCTGGTGTGTTTGTTTGTCATGAAGTCCTATGATGGGTAGAAGGGGGGACCCTCCCACTCAATTGGGTTCCATCCAGAGTAGGTGGGGGACAGGTCATACAAAAGCGCAGTGTGATGGGGTCATCACTGTCACCACTCAGTCGGTGGGGGTGTTGTGCCAGCTTTCTAAATGACAGCTTGGTATGGCTGCCATGTCATGCTCTCCTCAAGCTGCCATGCCTCGAAAACATTCACCGCCACATGTTTATGTTGCAAACCTGGGAGCATAGTCTCCAGGGAAAAGAGGCTGCAGCCTATAAAGACACTATCCTTCCACATCACATGACCTTTGCCTATAAGCCCGTGTGCGTGAGGGTCGACGCTGGTGAGAAAAACAGTGGATTTACATAGCAGTGCTCCACTTCAAACAAGGCGGCTGACATGTGAATGGGCTGGTGGTGGAGGGAGCCTCTGGTGGGGTTTTTGTTGCCTTGCAGGCTGAGCCAAGGAAAATGGGCCAGCAGACTTGTGGGATTGGAGCATAGACAGCTTGTCCTGTTTACTGGGTCCACAGGTTACCATAGGAGCGTCGCACAAACTTCCAGACAAAGGAAGAGTGTGTGCGAGACAGGGAGAAGTGGGAAATGGGCAACCAGTCACAGACAGCTGGAATATACTAATAACAGAGAAATAGGGGTCATGGGATTTGCATTACCTTGGGTATTACTTTTAAAATGTTTATTCAATAACAATTATGAGATCAGTATGTTGCTTGCTCCATGAAGGACCTTTGAGTGGACGTGCAAAAGTATTTGATGTATTTTGTTGTCTTCATGACCACAAAATTGCCATTTTTACCTAGAAAAACATTAAATAGAAGGAATAACAAGCGCTATTTAAGTATTAGTTTGACACAAACAACCAGTTTTTTAGATCAGGGGTGGGCAAACTCGCGGGCCACTTAGGGTTAAAACATTTGGCAGAAGGTCCATCTGTGCATACTTAGATGGTCCTCATACAGAACCACATACTTGCTCACGGTGCAAAACAAAAACACAACATATGTCCACAGCCATTTAATGTAAGACATAAATCAACTACTACTACTACTATGTGGGTGAAAAACACCATTTAAGTGCTAAACATAAGACTTAACTTAAAACTGTTCTTTCCAGATGTCTGCAAGGCATGCTGGGTAGTCCCCCTGCGGCAACAATATGAACTATAAACAATAACACTAAGAACAAACAAACACGGCAAAATGTTGGGAGAACTAGTACCACAAGCTAGCCAGCATACCTTGCGGCGGGAATATATGGGTGTTTTTTTGGCATGAGTATTGTGCGTATTGAGCATTTATTTGCATGCCCACGAGGCAGTAGGTAGGTTACTTTGTGTGTCGTGTGTGTTGACTTGTTATTGTTCGCATCGCTTTTTTTGTACAAGCTACAGACTGCATATGAATATTTTGGCGACTCAAACGTGCCACAATAGCCCTTCAAGTCATGTTGCCGGCCACAGCTTCAATGTTAAAGGTTTGAAAAAAGGAATTTGGAAATGCCCATTGAGCCAGATTGAGACGCTTGGCGGGCCTGAAGTGGGCGGTTTTGTCAGACTCCCCGGTTTAGAAAGTGCTAGAATGTCCCTTACTCGGCAGTATAGACCTTTTAATATGTAAAATGTGACTAGAGCTTGGTTACTAGCAACAAAAGTGACAAAAATCTACTATCGCCATCACTTTTGAGGGCAAAGGTGCTTAGGAGGGCGCTTCTGTGTTTTCCTTCCTCAGGGTATGATACCACCTCCGAACCACTTCAAGCTAGATGAGCACAACCCCCGTGTGTACGCCCACTACTTCACTACACGTCTTAAAATGAAGCCTGTATCTCCACCAACTATACAAACGCTCACAAATTTTGCAATGTTGGAATCACACCAATTCTCATAAGTATTTCCCACAGATCTCGCAATACCTTCTGCAAGTAAACCCTGGCCACTGCACACTTTCAATTCCGCGGCTTCTCTCCATCACGATTTTTCTAAAATATATATTAGAAAAGTCACGCTGTATTGTGGTCGCCTCCCCCCGCACTCATCTCCCCGAGAAACAGAACCCATCTACCGCAACACACACAAGCACGTCTTGTTTATGTCTTATTTTTTTAAATTAAGTTTACTTTATGGTTCTTTGATGTCTAAAGGGCTCTAAGAATGTTTAAAAAGCGTATTTACAAGGTCGTTAACAGGGTAACTATGAAAATATTCAATTTATAAGTAACTGTTTGGAAAATCAGTGATCAGGGTCCGGTCTGGAACCAGTAATAAATGAGGGATTTCTGTATATATTGATGTACCTCCAGAATATTTGCATTGTCTAGTCGTCTTCAGTGTGAATTGTTTTTTCATTCAAGAGAGAATGTTTTTCTTGTTTTTTGTTAAAAGAGAGATATCTTGAGTCATATTTCCTTCCAGGAATAGACGTGTACTTTGTTGCGGCTGCATAAAGCCTATTTTACTCACGTGACTGGTTGCTTAGATGCCTTTCTGTTTTTTTCTTCTCCATATTCATTCATTAATGACACATTTCCGGATTCTAATTAAACAAAAGGAAAATCACAACCACTTATTGCAACTTTCACTTTCTCACACAATTCAATCGCAACAAACACTGAATAACTCCTCACTTATTGTTGCCAGTAATTGAATATGATGCATTCATACTGCGTAGTGCATACATAAATATGAGTGGATACATTATCAAAAGACCGTGGTGGTAGCAGTGGCAGGTGCTGGTCATTCAAGGAAGGAATGCCTAAAAAAGGAATTTTTGCCTAAATAATAAAACATCTTCTTTGTATGTAAATTTTACCCTCCTTTAACAAAAACAAAGTCTCTGGGCATTGGTAAAGTCCCTGTATCAGTTCAGAACAGCAGAAAGAAAAACTTGGAAATGTTCCGGTAGAGATTTATACTTCAAATCGCTAAATTTGCTCATTTCACTGTCAATCAACAAGGGTTTCCGCCTCAGAAAGATTATCCAATAATCATGCATAAGCCGAGCATCCGGGCTGGCGCCCTGCTCCATGGGCACCAGAGACGCTGAGCGCCGGATGGGCGAGACAAATCCCAGCATTTATCCAATGACCGTCCAGTTTTGCGCAGTGGAACAACCCACTCTACACTTCCCCATGGAGTTCAGTAGACGCTCAGCCTCCGACCGTGTAAAAAAAAAGTTACCAGTGATAAGTCGCTGATTCTGAACACAAGATGAAGGTATTCTGGCACATATTTAGTCAATGAAATGTACACACAGCAGTATACACAGTATTTCACCCCTTTTTTGGACAATTTAGCGGAAGCTGGGCTCTCCTTGAAGTCTTAGTGCAAGGTTTTGGCATGTGGCGAAGGGGCCGCAGGTTCAATTCTCCTGTACACTGCCAGCTGATTTGACTCTGGGAGGGTCAGCATGAAAACAAATTGATGGCAACAATATCATAAATATAAATCAAGTCATATATAGAAATCAAACAGCCCTAATTATTTGATCTCAGCAGAAGTAAGCCGGACAGCTGCAACTCCACATCACCCAACCACATCCAAGCATAACAAATGTCAACATCAGCAGGAATAAATGTTCGTTTCGTGTACGAGGTGGTGAGGGGAAAAACCCTCATGAGCAGGAACACCTATCCGAGTGACTGTTTTTTGGGTGTTTGCCTTTGGGAAGGAAGGAGGAACGTGAGTGACCGAGTAAGTCAGCCTCCAAAGACCCACGCAGGGTTATACACAAGACTGAAGTAAATCTACCGTCCTAACTTTCCACGCTATTACAGACATGGGATTGGAAGTGTACGCACTGATCCACCTCCGCTCACACAGATCCAGCTCCTCTCCCTGCTACCGTGGCCTCCCCTGCCGGTCGGCCGGGCGGGCCGGCTAGTTGGCTGACCCGAGATGAGCCGTGCTGCCGGCCTCTGTGACGCTGGCCTTGGCTTTTGAGTCTATTCTCGGCTCGGGGCCCGGCAGTCAGTCAGGCGTTGCGGTGGACGGCGCAGTGGTTGATGCGTGTGTCAGAGAGGCGCTCTCCCACATTCCCCTGGCGGCTGGCAGCAGGCCGGGCCTTGCGGAGGGGGGTTCGCCTCTTTCTCACGACCTCTCAGGTTCCTGTGCTCATCTGGGAGCTATTCATTTCCTGCCAGAAAACAGCCTTCCTCTGCAACTGCAAGAGGAGGGGGTGCGAGGGAGGGAGGTGGGTTTGTCTTCGGAATGAGTCCAGGGCTTGGTACAGCAAGCCCTGGGCTTAAATCATAAAGCTCTTGCTTGTCTGGGCTGCAATCAAAGACAGCCCCGGTGACGGGCCAGGAGGGAGAGAGAGAGGACCATATGGTAGCACTTAGCAGCCAAAGAGGAAGCAGAGATTTTTTTCTCCCTCTCTCTTTGCTCCCTGCACGCACGCCGAGTGTGGGAAAAGTTAATGGACACGCATGGCGGCCAACCCCCCGGTCGTGTTGTGACATGTGTGCGGTCAGCGCGGCAGCTCGGCCACTGCGGCGGGTAATTGTAGAGGCTCGTAAAGCTGCTCTCCGGAGGGGAAGGAACCACGAAGATGTTGGAGAGGCAGGCAGGGCTCAGCAGCTGAGTGTTGTCCGGGTCACACCACGTGCCTCCCAGACGTCCCGTGTCCAGCTGTGGCCCCGGGGGTCAGGGGCAGGAAGCCCGACGCTGTGTTTGAGCGCAGCTAGAACGTGTGTGTGCGTGTGTGTGTGTGTGTGTGTGTGACTGATTGTGTGGCGATGCTCTGGCTCACAGGAGGCCGCTCTTTTTGGCATGTATCAATTCACACACGTCCGTATTTACAATGAGTGCAAAATACACAAAAATATGGTGAAGCGCGACTAACTCCAGTTGTTGCAATTCACAATTAAAAAGGAGAAAAGAAGATATTTCTGCTTTAGTAGAAATATCTTCTTTTGGTAGATATTGGAATTGTTCGTTACGGACAGTAATGGATTAGGGACAGCTAAGTAAGCAGTGTGCATATCTATGCTAGTAAAATTATATTATTTTTCTTCATAATACTACAACTTTACTTTGCTGTTTTTCTCATTGGAATACAACTTTTTTTCCTTCAATATTTTGTTATTAATTATTATTTTGTAAAATTATAGCGTTTTTTTTTTTACATTTGTCAATTGTACATTGTCCGACTATTTAACTTTCATCTTGTAAATGTTCTTAAATATGACTTCATAACCATAATACAATAAGAATATATTAATATCAGGGCTGTCAATCACATAATATAATAAATATTTGATCATGATTAATCACACTATGTCCATAGTAATTAATCACAGGTACTTTACACTAGTTGTAAATATGCTAATATTGTTTATGTCATATTATCTTTATTACTTATATTATTTGTATTTTATTATATTGTACTTATAAAATAAATATATATATATCGAATACAATATATATACATATATAGATAATAGAATTGTTTAATTTATATTGCATAGCAGTGTTTTGTCTTTTTCTTCTACAATTGAGCTACTGTAACCAAGAAAGTCTAAGTCTAAAATAAGTTGCTATATATAATAGGTAGAGATGTAAATCTGTGTTGTAAATGATTCGATATAATTATTTGAAGTTTGAAGCAAAACAAAAGACGGCTCGCATCTAAAAACGCTCGTTACTTGGGACACTTTTTGCCAAGGTACATGACAAAACAGTATCTGCAGTGCGCCAGTAACTTCCCACTTCTCCCAGAGGCGACGTACTTCATGATGACTCAAGTCACAGCAACACAAATAACTTTGGTCTTGTTTGTAGCGTCCCACAAACCGCCACGGCGTTCCTCAAACTACGGTGTGGGCTGATGGGTGGGGGTCTTTTTCAGCTTTATGCTACTAAAATCATGGTATTTTGAATCAAAATATTATGACATTATTCTAGTAAAATTGTATATTTTTTCTCATTAGATGATAACCTTTGTCTCTTAATATTTTGACTTTGTTCTGTAAAATTACTGTTGAGTTTATCATTTTACTGCTTGTTGAGTTTTATTTTTAGAATGTACCGCAGGTCAGTAAAAAAAACACTTTGGACACCCCCGGTATACATATTGAAGTGTACTGACAAAGCTGTTTCATTTGATACACAGACACCAGCATACACATGGCTCCAATCAAACAAGGTTCCAGGTCCCCTAACAAAGTAAAAAGGTGTGATGGAAATTCAAAATGATGCCATTTACCCACACTTTGTGCCTCTTAGCGCATTGGTAATTACAAACACCTGCACACACACATGCAGCCTTCAAAGCAAAAGGGCCACACTGAGATAGCTGGAGGGGGCACACACACCTGGATGAGCACAGCCGAGCGCTGCCACATGGCTGAGTGGATGGACGTTAAACATGAAGTTCTCCTGCAGCACTGATGAAAGACACTGTGCTGTGTCAGGAAGCGAGCACTGGTAGCCAGGGGAAGGCGAAATGACCTTGACATCCACTGCACTGTCCCGGCTGTGTCTGCCTTTACATTTGCGTGCTTTACTACCCAATAGGGTGTGTAGAATGGTGCAACATGGGAAAAAAATAATCAATAATAATAATAAATAAAGCCAATCCCGAATGGCATCAATTCACATTTAAACAGAAACGTAACATTTTCGGACATGCTGAATTACACAAATGTAACCGTGTGATGTTTCTCAATGTCCAAAACGACCATTACCTTCCACCGTGCAGCAGGGGTTCTTCACCTGGGGTCCACCGGTACCAAGGGGGTCTGTGAGGATCAGAAAAAAATGAACAATGTCAGCTTGTTGTTGCATTTGGACACGATCAAAGTTTATGACTATTATGTGTCATACACAACAGTAACATATTGATAAATGAAGTGTAGTACACAAACTGCATGTGTGCATCTCATGCAACACCTTGATCAAAGAGATGACACGTGACGCTTTACGCCCACGCGTTGAACGACCACAATGCAATGCGCCTTTACGCTGCTAGATGGCGTGGGTGACCACTGGAAACGCCCTTTAGGCAGGAGGATGCTCTCCAAACACCCTCTCGTTGCTTCTAGGTGCAAAAAGTTCATCGTCAAAATGTCACTTTATGCAGAAGACAAACGTGATGTTAGAATATCGCTCACAGTTTCGTCTGTCAACGACTTTGCTCATTACAAAGTTAACATGTTTTCACTTCTTCTTTCACCACAATGCATGCACATCTCACCAAACTTGAATATCTTTGTGAAAAGGTCATCTATTTCAGTGGTTTGATCATTTTGATGATTATAGCACATGCAAAAACTTTAGAGATTTTTCTGGCCCAACAAAATCCAAAATGGGAAAAAAAAGAGACACAACATAAGAGAAAAAGCTATTTTTCCTCAAATTTAACGAGCCAACACCTGATGGTTTTTTTTTTAATCAAAGCTGAAAAAGACAAAGTGTGTTGTTGATGTAGTAAATTTATTTGTCTTCCAAAACGAAGAACAGCATATAAGCGCAATCAACATCTTTGGCATCAAACAGTAAGAAAGACAACTTTTTATATATAAAATCCCCCCCAAAAATGCAGTGAACGGACTTCCACAATACAAATTTCATTTCAATATGAACTTTGACTCTTGTTAGCTGTACAAATATAGTGCATATTCTTTCCATTTGACAACAAAAAATGCTTTAAAACTTCTAAGATGTAAAAAGAACTACTAAGTGTCAGTCTTTTGTTCACCAGGGCCGCCACACAGAGTCCGAGTTGCCCGAGGGCGCGCCGGGAGAGACAGCGGCCGGCACGGTGCCCCCGTTGTTGGCGTACACCGGGATGACGGCACCGTTCGGGGTGAACGTGCCGTTGGGTATGAGGAAGGCAAACTGTCCGTCCGTGGCAGGCACAATCTGGAAGCCACCGTACACTTTAGCGCCGTCTGGCCCGGGAAGAGTGGCAGGCGAGGGGGCTCCTTTGCAGGGAACGCCGCTCATTGGCAGCACCTGCGGAGAGGAGCCGGGTATCTGCACCAGGGGCTGAGCGAAGGACGGGTGCGTGGGCCCGGCTGCGGGTGGCAGCTGGTGCTGGCTGGGATAGTTCATGGCGTTGATCTGGGTCATGCAGCTGGCCAAGTGGCCCAGCAGCCGCGTTCTGACCTCCGTGTTGACACCCTCGCAGGTGGAGAGGAAGCGGGTCACTTCGTTCATGCACTCACTAAAACCGGCACGGTATTTCCCTAGAACGGTTGGGTCGGTGTTTAAAGCAGCTGCAAAAGAATCCACAAAACAGCCCAAAGTCAATTTCAAACTCCACGGATGTAGAGTTTGGGTGCTGAACCGACCAAGGAGATGACACTCACCGGTCATTTGTGCTCTCTGTAGGTTCCGCAGGTGTTTCACTGTCATCTCCAGGATGTCTGCCTTCTCCAGTTTGGAGTGTCTGGAGCTCTGCGGGAACATGCACACACCATTAGGGATCCAGGCAACCATCTCGACATTTTTCACATCTTTGCAGCCAACTTACATCTTTCTTGAGCGCATCCAAGATGAGCGTCTTCAATTGTCCCAAGCTCTCGTTGATTCTGGCTCTTCTCCTCTTTTCCATGATTGGCTTGGACGACTAAAGCGGAGCCGGACGTTAGAAGCGCATCCCCTTTCAATTGGCGTGTGAGGCGTTCGCGCCGACAACTCACCTTTCTGTGCTCCGAGGCTGTTTTGGGTTTATCCGGTGTGGAGTTGATGCTCGCCGGGGTTGCGGCGACCGGAGAGGAGGAGCTTTTTTCCATCATGTCGGCAGGCATCTTCACGTCAAAATGCAGTAATCTCCACAAAACGCGGCAAATGTACGTTCCAGCGACGCTCCCAAATGCGCGACGAGACGGGAAAAAAAGGAAAAAGCGAAGTCCCCGAGTCAATGCACCCAGTTAGAATCCGTCAGGGTGGACGCGCCGCTGCAAGCGTGGATCTCCGTGTGTCGGCGCCACTGCGTGTGGCGCTTATTTATATCCCGCCCTGCACGCGAACGGCTCGTGTGAAACTTCCCAAACTTTCTTTCCCACACTAACTTTCCACCAATCAGCGAGAGGGACACGCGGCCCCGAAGGAGGAAGGCTCGTGGTCGGCGCCCTCCCATTGGTCGTCTGGCGGCTTGCAGCTGGCGGCCAATGGCGCGCCGCCCGGGCTGAGGGCGCAGCCGGGAAACTGCCTCACAGTCTTCAATCATCACACGGCGGGCACCCGCACCGGGAGCAGCCAGGCACCCTTTGCCTTCCGGACCGATAAGAGCCACACGAGGAAGCAGTACAGCACAAACGATTTGATATCGACTCCAAATACCAGCAGTGTGTCGGAAAAAAAGAGTTTTACTACACGATCTTGAGATGTTTCCACTCAGGAAGGCTTTCCCACCTTTTATTCCATCAGCTGTTCATCTCATTTAAGGGAAGGCACCAGTGTGGTAGTCCCATACAGCAGTTAGAGTGCCAGAAGAACACGACCAAACAGGATGGATCGTAACTAAACCCAGTTACAAAACAACCAGAGTATAAATTTCTTAAGAAAAAATGAAAATCCATCACATTCCTTATTGCAAGTGTCAATGATATCCCTACCAGCGTCATGTGTTAGTAGTAGCGGTTTATGCTTTTGTGTACTTATTTTGCACTTTTGACGTTATTTTGCACTTCAAGTCTGTGCCCTGTGTCTTGTTCTGATTCTATTCACGATGAACAAATTAAAGGTAAAATCACCCAAAGTAGCAACATCATTATTAGTACCAGCAATACTGCAGTGATCAAATTTCACTTCACTTTATCGCATAATATTAATTAATAAATCATGCCGATTTGTGGCCGCACGGTGGTCGAGTGGGTATCACATCCGGTTCAAATCTCCGTTGGGCATCTCTGTGTGGAGTTTGCATGTTCTCCCCGTGCGTGCGTGGGGTTTTTTTTTGTTATTCCGGTTTCCTCCCACATTCCAAAAACATGCATGTTAGCTTAATTGGCGACTCTAAATTGTCCATTAGATGTGAGTGTGACTGGTTTGTCTATATTATATATGCGATTGACTGACAACCAGTCCAGGGTGACCCCACCTCTCGCCCAAAGTCAGCTGGGATAGGCTCCAGCATACCCGCGACCGTAATGATAAGCGGCATAGAAAATGAATAAATGCTGATTCGTGGTTAAATAATAAGTATGTACATTTAAGCACACTTTACTTAAAAGCATAAATTAAGTATAAAATTAAGCGTCAAATGAAGTGAAATACAAATATAAGGCATTCAGAAGACGCATGGGACAAATTGGGGAGTAATTCACTGTTGATGTGCTGCACTAATGATGGGGATGACTTTATGTAAAAAAATCCCAACTATCCATTTAACATTTAGGTTGGGCAAAATTCTGAAAGCCACTCAGACGGGCTTCTAGCAACTTCTACTGCAACCAAGATCCCAACCATGAGTTGTGTCAAATGATTTATTTCATGTGCCATATGGCACATATGGCACATATTTTCATGTGCCAAAAAAAAAAAAAAAACGCTGCCAAAAAATACAGTAGAATTACCACATAAACGTTAGCTTTGCTCTTCTTCTTTTTACATTCCCTGTGGCTCATTGCTGCCTCTCACAGGTCAGTCTAGGTACTACATCAAGGTCTGTGATCACCAGTGGTTCAGCATGTGTTGTGTTGGTCAGTATATTCATACAACACACTCTACACCAGTGGTTCTCAAATAGTAGGGCAGGCCCCCCTGGGGGCGCGGCACGGTGAACTGTCAGGGGGACGCAAGAAACAGGGAGTACTTTCAATGTTAGTGTAAACCTGACACAAATGTCCACATTTATTATACTCAAAATGCCGTTTGGTTTGGCTGCACGGTGGCTGAGTGATTAGCACATTGGCCACACAGTCAAGAGATCTGGAAGACCTTGATTCAAATCTCCGTTATGCATCTCTGTGTGGAGCTTCCATGACTTGTGAATACTCTTCACAGCTCTCCATTTCAATTCCAAGACAGTTTGTACAGTACAGATAAATAAATATATATTATCAGTTGTCTATAGTATTTCAGAAAATGACAAAGTAATTGAGAACCACTGCTCTACACGAACAATTTGTTCACTGGGGTTTCTTGCATCTGGAAAAGGTTGCTTTAAAAATGTTTGTGTGCACCGTGCCACGCACACACGCACACCCACAGCACAAGTAAAATCAGCAAACGCAGACGGTGCGTTTTTTCCTAAAATTAGAGCGGAATCGGATGAAGTGTGCACGCTGCAGATGTTTGCCATTGAATCACGCGTGGTGCATTTGGGGCACGTGCCAGGCTGTTTTACGAGCAGGGTGAAAGGTCAGGAAGGAGGTGAAGAAAGGGAGGTGGTGGGGTGCAGGAGGGTGGTGGGAGAGTGGCTGAGGCCGCAGTGGCGGCGGCGGCGCTGGTGGTTTACATTAGAGGGGAAGGTAAATAGCAGCTGCTGTTTTAAAAGCCTGGGAAAACCACGCCCACTGAGCGAGCTGGACGGGTCTCTCTTATCGGAATGTGAGCCAGAGCGAGCAGAGGAGGGGTGGGCGATACTGCTGATGTTAGTATCGACACCGATACTGATAACTTACACTTGAAAATGCTCAAGATTTTTGATTGATTGCTTTAGCAAACTAAGCAAATATGACAGTGAATTTATTGTGACTTTTCAGTGGAACAACCTTGTCTGAAGACATCCTGTGGTCATGGACTGTACACAAGGCTAAATACAATCTAAGGCACAGAGGTCAAACTCAAGACACGGGGGGCGATTCGGCCAAGCCTGGAAATTTTGTACATCAAAAGTTTGTTCTGTCAATTTTGTCCGAAAATGTATACTGTTTTGTTGTGCTGGTGGTTTAGATGGGACCGGTGAAAACGACTGTCCTTGGCAGACAAAGGTCTCACTCCACTGCATTTTAACGACTGTTGTTTTGCACCGAGAAATAAGTGAAACCAGTCTTAGAAGAATAAATACTTGGATCTTGCATGTCTCGCTCAGATCGGGGCTCTCCTATCTAGCCTTTGAGCATGAACAGATGAAGCCTATTTGGATGAGAGGCGAAAGCTCTTCTAGGACAACCTGAACAGTCCAGTTACTCATAGATTTCAGGCAAAGTTGCGGCCCTCTGAGGGCAACCAGAACTGTGACATGACCCACAATGAAAACAAATTTCGAACAATATCAAACTTTTTCAACCAAGGATAACTTTTTTTCTCTTTAAATTGGGCATATTTCCTCAATTTTTGAATTTTTGCTGTTTAGCCATGAAAACAAATCGCAGAACCCGGGAAGTATTTTTCACACAATTGATCTAAGGAGATTGAGCTGAAAGTACAATCATGTTAAGAACTGTCAAAGGCTTTGCTCAAAAGTGGAAGGACCGGGGGGGACTTTGCGCTGTGGTCATCAATAAACAATCTTAGGAATAAATGAACACAGCTAGGATTGTGGAAACGATGACGCGGCAAATTATTTCATCAAAGGCGCTTCAACAAAATATTAGCTGTTGTGTGACATTTAAAGGGAAAGTCCACTTTTTTGGTGAATTTCAATTTCGTCCAACATTTACAATCCATATGAGCGACATGAACACACATTCTCTTTTTTATGTGCTTTCCAAAGATATAAAAACAGATAGACAGACAGCACCTAGTGGGACACACCTATTCCTGCTACAAAGGCCGCTATTAAAACACCTCCAAAAAGCCCAGACAAGCTTTTATGGTTTTATACGCATGCTGTGAGCGTGTGGTAACAAGTGCATTCATAATAACATGTAATACTTAGTGTTTTGGTCATTTCAGTCATTGCAGGAACTTCCTTCCTGTGTGCAATGATTTCACACAGCAAACAATGCTACATCTAGCAGTGGTGGTACGTTACCTTTTGGTTGAGGTATTGTGAGAAGCTAGTCTCTAGCCGGCTAGTAACTTGTCGGTGTGTCAAGGCGCAAGTAACATAGTTCAATCAGCACAACAATGTTAATGATAACGGCTGTAGCTCGGTTCATTTGCACATCTCATTTATGAAAATGGGGCCTTGTTGGCAGGCTTTATGGGCAGAATAGGTGCTTCTCATTAAGTGCAGTAATGACCTGTCTCTTTGTCACCTGTTTTATATAACACACAGAAAAGAGAAAGACGTGTGTGTTAATGTCTCAAAAAGGATCGTGGATGAAAATTTTAAAAAAGTGCTCTTTTCCTTTAAGGTCAGGCAGTGTAGAAATAAAACAAATTAAGACAATGCAACACTGTCGCAGCTGATGGAATAAAACTTACTTCAAATCTTTTTTTTACCCCCAAAGCCCTCCTGTGTCCATGGACTTATTTTCTGTGTATAAAGAATATAACAACATATCAACAATGAAACAAAAAAACTCACACAGTTATGTGTGCAAATGAATGCAGAAGACAACTGAACAGTATCTATCTACCCCATACTAACACTACCCGTTATATCGATAAAATCGACACTTGGATGGCCTCGCCCACCCCACAAGCAGAGCTATTTGGTGAGCGCGCACGCATGCCATAATTGCGTTTGCTAATCTTTATGGCGGTTGCAGGGGACCGTGGGAGCAGAAGCAAAGAGTTTCGGACTCGCCGTGCGCCATGCCAGGGTTGCTTTTCTTTTACGTTCCACGGAGTGCCTTTCCGTTGCGGATTCATGAGAGGCTGCCACGGAAAGAACAATCATCAGCGTCTCGGCCACGGAGCGACACACCTCCAGCCGCCGCAGAGACCGCGACACGTGGCGCGCAGGCGACGGGGGGAAGGCGCTTCTCTCGCCTGGCTTGCCGCCTCCATCCGCGGGGCGTCGCGCACACGGCTCGAGCTCCACGGGCGCGGGGAGGGGGCGGCTGATGCGGTTCTCATGCATGCAGCCAAACATGCAGAGAGGAATGACAGTTTCAACCCCCACCCCTCCACGAACATGCAAACATCAAACATCTCGGCTTATTCTGCCACTTCAAACATTTGACTGATGGAGTCAGAAAGCGTCATATGGAATCAGAAAAGTGCCAAATTAAAAGGAAATAAATGTGGAAATACACTGCAAAAAAAATAAAGGGGGCCGCACGGTGGGTGGATGAATGGGTAGCATGTTGGCCTCACAGTCAGGAGGTTTAGGGTTCGAATCTGCGTTGGGCTTCTCTGTGTGGAGTTTGCATTTTCTGCCCATGTATGCGTGGGTTTTCCCCGGGTATTCCGGTTTCCTCCCACATTCCAAAAACACGCATGTTAGCTTAATTGGCGATCCTAAATTGTCCATTGGAGTATGAATGTGAGTGTGAATGCTTGTTTGTCTATATGTGCCCTGCGATTGACTGGCGACCAGTCCAGGGTGTACCCCGCCTCTCGCCCAAAGTCAGCTGGGATAGGCTCCAGCATACCCGCGACGCTAATGAGGATAAGCGGCATAGAAAATGAATGAATGAAAAAATAAAGGGAACACTCATATAACACATCCTAGAGCTGAATGGATCGAATTCATCCATCCATTTTTTTCCCGCTTATCCGAGGTCAGGTTGCAGGGGCAGCAGTCTAACCATGCAAGCCCAGACTTTCCTCTCCCTGGCCAATTTGTCCAACTCCACCAGCGGATCTCGAGGTGTTCCCAGACTAGTTGAGAGACATAGTCTCTCCTGGGTCTTCCCCGAGGCCTCCCATGTGTAGGATGTGCCTTGAACAAGTCCACAGGGAGGCGTCCGGGGTGGCATCCTAACCAGATGCTCGAGTCACCTCATCTCACCTCAGTGTTGTAGAGTGGCACCTCAGTTTTCATTTTGAAAACTTTCCAAAAGATTAGACAAAAACCAAAACATACAAAAACCAAGGTCATTTTTCCCCATAGGAAATAATTTAAATTGGATTTACACGTTCCAGAAATCTTTAAATATTGACAAAAAGTACATTTTATAGAAAATAATCACACTGCACAACAAAGATTTTGCTTCCTAAACACTGTTAGGTGTTTCTTATAGATTTTTGCCGCTGAATCCAAAAATCCCATCCAAATTGACCCATCGCATACTGTTTTCTTGAAATCTTAAGTTCTGTAATTTTTTCTCACATATGTGTGTGTTTGTTTCTGTAAGAAACCCCTGTACAATGTTTAGTGCAGTCTGGGCATGTCCAAGCATGAAATCAGGCCAGGTCTGATGCTGTTTTGTGGAAGATGCAACCTGGGCATGGCTGATGCAGTTTGGCAGGCAGGCTACTTAAAAAGCTTCCAAGCACAGACGCTCCTCATTTGGATAATATAGTTGTTACAGCATAGTTACCAGCTCTGAATATAGCGTTGTACCTCAGCAGCACTTTAACAAGTAACTTTGATTTTGAATTTTTAGATACTTTACATGTCTGTCGGTTTTATCAAATACGTCTCGTCAATGTTGTAATAGTTGCGACACATTCTGCTACATTTGTGGGGAGTACACACTTCTTAATTAGAGACGCTCAATGACTGCTCTTGTGGAGAAAGTATATAATCTGTACTTTGACTGTAAAATTGGAGATCAAGACAAGGAATGGGCACCTCACATTTGTTGTGCAACATGTGCCGTATGTCTGCGAGCTTGGCTAAAAGGCACTCAAAAGGCAATGCCGTTTGCAGTTCCAATGTAATGGCGAGAATCGAAAGATCATTTGACAGACTGTTACTTCTGTTTGAGCAATGTGTCTGGTTTCTCTCCCAAAATAAGAAGTTAATTGAATATCCTAATGTGCCTTCAGCAATGAGACCTGTGCCACACGACAACAATCTTCCAGTTCCAAAACCACCAGAAGAATGGAACTTGGATGAACCAGACGAAGAAGCTGCAATGCAGGGATCTGGCAACGATAGTGATCCGGATTTTGAACCGTGTTCCTCAGACGATCCTCATTTCATTACACAGTCAGAATTAAATGATCTGGGCAGAGATTTGGATCTGTCAAAATCAAAATCAGAATTGTTGGGTTTGAGACTGCAACAATGGTGTTTGCTGCAACTGGAATCCGTCCATGCTCACTGATTATTGTTGGACACTGCAACGTGATGCACCAGACATTGAATACAAACGAAAATCAGGAGCAAAACAATTTGAATTATGTTTCATTCAATATTGCATAGAAATAAAACTATAAATAAATACGTTATTGCATGTAAACGGTTCTATGCCTGTTTCTCCGAGTTCCTACGTGATGGAACAAAACCAAAACTGTATTTGTGCACACCCAATAGGTACGTATCACAATCGGCAAAAAATTTTCAGGAAGCAAAACTTTTCCAAAAAATTGTTGTGCAGTGTTATTGTTAATTCAGATTTCCCGTACATCCTGGCAAAATGGAATTCAATAGTGTTTCCCTCCCTCTTTGGCACTCACAACTTTCCTTGGCCCCGTGTTGGGTTACTTAGCAGTCGCACAGAACTGTGCACTCGATTCTGTGGAACGACAGTACAGGGCACAATGCAATGTTGAATTACTATTACATTCTATGATACGAAAACCGCATGTTAATGTTCAGTTATTTTTAGTTCAATTATCTTTTTCGCATATTTGCAATGTGGTGTAAACAAAGAATAATAGGAGCGTACATGTGATTATAGGGGCGCTATTTCATGTCTACAAAGCCTTAATAACAGTACCAGCATATTTAGAAAGTCATCAACAGGTTTTCCAACTACAAAAATATTTCCTTTGTTAGCAATGAATCCATCTTGGTGGAAATTGTTCATTGCTCTGTGTGCATTATACAAACAAACAAGTGCATTAGATATTATTCAGTGCATTAAGAGTGTTTCATCTTAAAATTTCTTTTATATTGATGTTCCAAAATGAATATGCAGAGTTAATCCATAGCAATCGAGTGTGGGGAAAAAAAAGGTCAAATTCAAGCCATTGTCTCAAACAAGTTTGGATCACAGCCCTGAGATAATCTTAACAATGCCCCCTTAAAATCCAAATCTGACGTCTCAAATTGTAAAACATTGTACCTGTTCAGCTATGTGCAGCCTAGCAGCCAACTTAAAGGCGAGAGAATAAATTAATAAAAGTATTACCGGAAGAAGTCTTGGTTCCGCCTCACATAACCAACGCTTTGCAGTCATTGCGAATCGCAAGTTTAATATTCAAAAAAGACACTTGAAAATAACTGCAAACAACAGACATAACATCAGTCAGGCACAGACAGAGCAGCCACAGACGGAACGGTTTGATGAGGTCACATTTGTGCGCTGGTAAATATCTCGAGAGCCCATAGGTTTATATTTCTCAAAATCGGTTTTCATTATAGGGAAAAGCCCGATAACAATATTTACAGATATTATAATTTATGCCAATATCGGTTAGCCGATATTATGGGACATCCCTAATTATGTTCAATACCTCAAGTTAATGAAAATAAAAAGGGTTTATGTTTTTGAGGCGTGCAGGAGTAGGGGTTACATGGCTTGGGAACCACTGTTTAAGGTCCTACAGAGGCGGGTCTGTACAGGTGTCCAAAGCAGCTGTAAACCTCACATTTCTTTCATGCACAACAATCCTGCCTCTGTCAAACACATCAGCACTTCTCATTGTTGGGGACTGCACACCTGCAGCAGAGCCTTCAAAAGAAAAATGAAGCCATGTGGATCAGACAGAGTGCACGTTTTGAGACACTCTCTGCCTCAACGACTTTCTCACGCTCGTGTTGCAAAAAGGTCTCCGGTGGTGAACTAAGTCGGCCTGCACCTGGCTGCAGTCTATCTGTCCCTCAGAGTGTTACCTGTGACTGCTGCACGATTCCTCACCGCGCAGCCACGCTCTCCCGACAGTCAATCAATCAGGGGGTTGCCCATGGCATTCGTCAGTGAGCAACTGTCACGATCGGTGCGTTTGTGTGCGTGACAGTGTATTTTAGTTTCGATTATTATGCCTGTGTTCTTGTTGCTTTCTCATTTCGTATGTTTTTCCCTACCTCTCCTGATTTGTCACCCCTGATTGATTTCATTTCTGATTAGATTCCGGATAAAATTCAGGCTGGTATCTGTGATACCAATTGTGCAAATTCACCTAATGTGTCTAGTAAATTTTAAAACGTAGTGTACAGTATTTCAAATCATATCATATAGAATACAAGACATCATAGTCATTTATTGGTTTATTTTAAACCATGAAGTATATTGAGGTAGTGGGGTGATCCACAATATATTCAAGCTAATATTTCAAGCAATTTCAAGGATTTGATGCAACGGTGGTCAATGATTCTGCGTAGAAGATGAAGAAGAAAGATCGCAAGAATTTTTGCGTGGAAGTTGGGGTGTGTGGGGTGGGTGGAGTGGCAAAACACTGGTGAGATCTGCTTCTAACAACTTTGAATAATAATTTTCGCACGATAAACTACGCCTTTTTATGACTGCCTACCTTTAAAGACTCAGTAAGCACAGCAATATATGCCAATGAGACCTGAGTCGCATTTAAAAAAATCAGAATTGTGCTGTTCGCACTGAAAAAAAAATCAGATACAGGACGCATATGAGTAAAAAAAAAATGGAATTGACCTGCAGTGTGAACATTGCCTTCGAACAATAACTAATGGTCTACAATCAAGCATGGTGGGGTGGCTGCATAAGTGCTGCCAACACTGGGGAGCTGCAGTTCACGGGAGTTCCCAGTGTGTCAATCTTTACATCCAAGCACCTCCAGATATTGGAATTACACAGACGGATTATAGCTCACCAAACAATCTGGCTTATCATCACCCATGCATTGCTCATTCCTTCATGTGGAAACCATCAGTGCTGCCAATAAGTACCCATGGTGGCAAGGCGCTGAGTTCACAGATTCTTACATGAGAATTAAGCCTCGTTAAGGCTGGCAAGAGGAGCGGGTGGGAACCACGCAGACAGGCTGTGCACAAAGGCCGGCCTTGAGGTGCCATGCGGCTGTTGCTGCCCAACTGAGAGGGTGGCACTGTGCTGACACCATCTGCCTTCACACTGTGACTTATCCGGCACCACGTTTGTGATAAGCACACTCCACAAGTCAGTGAAGGCTCACATCCTTGAAGTGCTGAGTGACCCGTGTGAGAAAAACACTGCTTGTCGACGTTCAGGGGGCAAACTTCCAAATTAGTCTAAGAGTGCGTTCATGCTTGTGGTTCAGTCCTCTGGTCCGGATCAAATATGAAAAAAGATACTTGGTCACTTTAGTGTGAATCAGTTAGTTTTCAAATCTGTCAGCCGACCAAATAATGCTCTCGTGTGCATAAAGTCACATCTCAATTTCCACGTTTACTGTAATTTCATATATTATGTGACAACTTTCCCAATTTATCTGGCGCCCTCTACAGGTACAAAATTTCCAACACAATGGTTGCTGGTTCATTCCTCAATCCTACTCTAATCATTCATTTATCAATTATGTATACAGTTGAACATTCAGTCTTCAATTTTACCATCCAACATATCAAATTCTGCTATTTTTAGTTTGCTAAAATGAATCTTCATCATGAAACAACACACTGGAAGTCAGCCACACGCTGGAAGTCTGGCATTTTGGTTTGCAGGTCCATTTTTGGAGGATATTTGCAGTTTTTCTGTGTTTTGTTGCAATAGGGATAATGTTTAATTTTGTCTATAGTAATATATTGTGGGCCAATGAAAAACTAATTTTAATCTGCATTATGTTTATGCGTAGTCTTGGTCCTTTTAGAGCTCTTTATTGGGGTTCAGTGTGGGATGTGCAATTCTCTGCCAAAATGATAGGAGCGTGGTTTTCCGGACAGTCAATTTGGAAACTGTACACACGGAAACATTTTTAGGTCAAAATGTCAAAGTATTTTATGGTTTCAGCCTTTCATTCACATGAAAATTGTGTTTTGTTAAAAACGACTTCCAGAGTGGGAAAATCTGAAAACGCAGACTCATCCCTTCGGTATGGATCAATTGTATTTTTTAAAACAATGACCTTTGCAACCTTGCGCCGTCACATGACCATGAGTGAGCTTTGACAACAAGCCAAAATAATATCTGGAGTGTCATGACTCAACACAGTCAACATTCTCCCAGTATTTTCTTGTCTTATACTACCAAAATAATGCACATGTAATTCCACATGAACTAGCCTTGAAAAACAGAAGACGACAGTGCGTGTGTTCTTTCTTCCTCTATAGTTTAGTGTGTTGCGTAGTCCTCTCTGCATGTCTGTTCACACACATTACACATAAGTGTGCCTTGTGTATTACAACCTTTTCACTCAGGGATGCCTTCCCGTTCAAATGCAATTATCACCTAATCTCAAGAGCCTCAGTGATCAGCCTGCTTACTAGCATCCTTTGTAATGAGCCATTCCAGTTCGAGTCGCCGCAACGCAAGGTTAAATATTTTTGGAGGTGCACGTGGGAAGGAACGAGGAGCGCAATCCAAACCACAACATTCCTTGAAGAAACCACTACTAGCATTGCAGCTGCAAGGGATGTGTAACAGCCAACTGACAGGCAGTGTGGAGTAATAGCACAGCTCTTTGTGGCCGATTGTGGACTGTGAAGAAAGAGTGTGTGCGTTGGTGTGTTCTAGTTAGCATACAACGTCCCAGCACGGCTCAATTGTGTGTTATTAGTGGGAGTGGAGGAGGACCTGTGCTGCACTGCTGTTAGCGAGGCCAGCCAAGTCTCGGAGAGCAGAATCAAAGCAGCGACAAAGAGATCGAGAGATGAAGAACTGACAGATCCTCCGAGCAGAGAACAGAAGGAGAGGAGGTAGGGGGAGGGTTGGAAGCTCTCCAGATACAGCTGCACACATCCCTCAGCTCTCCACACACACACATACACACGCAGTGAGGTGCCTGGAGCTGCCTGAGAGGAAGTACAGTGAACGTACTCATGATAGATTTTTCTTGCTCACGCACATAAAGTGAGATCAGCGAGGGTCAGTGTGAGCTTGGTAGTCGCTGGTGTTGGGGTCTTCTTGGTTGGAGAAAACACACAAAAAGATTGAAGGCCTCCGTACTGGGCTGTAGGCAGGCTGCGGACTCCCCAGGCGGCTGCCAAAGCCTCCTTTCACTTCACAGTGCAAGATGCTCGTACTTCCTTATGGGGGTCTCTCTCCCTCCCCACTGCTTTGTTTTCTTCTTGCTCACCCCTACCTCACCACCACCTCCTTGCTTCCCTTAACCCATGTCACTCCTACATCTGTCTTCCTTCCCGCTAGCTGCATCCAAAGCTAGCATTTTTCTCTGAAGCCTCACATAGCAGACGAGCGCCATTTGCATGTGTGGGGGAGGCAGTGTAACAGTGGAGGTCGGAGGTCACGGTGAGTTAAACCTAGCAGCATTGGAGAGAAAGCGGTTGGGGAGAGGACCCGCGAGTTGGCCCGGGTCTGTGGTGAGGATGCCTGAGGCTGAAGTGCACTGGGAATATGGCTGGTGCTGTTGCTGCAGGTAATGAAGTGGGTGGGGGCCGCCCATGCAAATGCAGCCTCCCCGCCGTTGACTGGATGTTCTGCTAGCAGACATATTTGAACGGACTATTCAAACTGTCAAAGCGCCCAACTATGACAGGATAACATAGTCACAAAGCAGCAAATATCACATCAACATCAAAACTCACCCTGAAATATACTCTCTTTACACTCTTGAGTCATAGGTACAATTTAGAACAATTGCTGAAGAACTCGAGCTGCATTTTTCTAAGCAAGTACTCGGGCATCATATAGTGGAAGTACTGTTTGAATATGCTCAGCAAGCAACGACACATTTCAATTACAGGTGCACAAAATGTTGTTTCCTGCTGTCGTTTGTTGATTGTAGATAAGAAGGCACATCTTTATAGAGGCACACACACACACGCAGCTACTGACAGCTCGATGCTGTGAATTATCTCTAATAGGCCCAGTTTAGTGTAACCGAGTATTCAAAACATCAATGCAGATCTTTCCCACATACTTATTCCCTCACTCAACCCCTCATAATGCCCAGATAAAACGTTTAGCAGGGCTTGTATTATATTTGCATAAAGGTGATGATTTGTATATGGGCCTGGAAGAAAAAGGTCTTTCTCGCTTCTTTTAGAATATTGCAGCAGCATGCTAGAGGATGATGTAGATTTTTTTTCTCAATGTGTACCCGCGATCTTGTCCTTTCGGTGACTACCCAAAGCTCATGACCATAGGTGAGGGTAGGAACGTAGATCGACCGGTAAATCGAGAGCTTTGCCTTTTGGCTCAGCTCTCTTTTCACCACGACAGATCGGTGCAGAGTCCGCATCACTACAGACGCCGCACCAATCCGCCTGTCCATCTCACGTTCCATCCTTCCATCACTCGTGAACAAGACCCCGAGGTACTTAAACTTTTCCACTTGAGGCAGGACCTCATCCCCGGCCCGGAGATGGCACTCCACCCTATCCCGGGCGAAAACCATGGACTCGGACTTGGAGGTGCTGATTCTCATTCCACCCGCTTCACACTCAGCTGCGAACCGGTCCAGTGAGAGTTGAAGGTCACTGCTCGATGAAGCCAACAGGACCACATCATCTGCAAAAAGCAGAGATCGAATCGTGCGGCCACCAAACTGAAACCCTTTAATGCCCTGGCTGCGCCGAGAAATTCTGTCCATGAAAGTAGTGAACAGAATCGGTGACAAAGGGCAGCCCTGGCAGAGTCCAACCCTCACTGGAAACGGGTCCGACTTATTGCCGCCAATGCAAACCAAACTCTGACACCGGTCATACAGGGAACGAACCGCCTGAATTAGGTGGTCCGATACCCCATGTCCCATACCCCATATTCCCAGAGCACTCCCCACAGTATTCCCCGAGGAACACGGTCGAATGCCTTCTCTAAGTCCACAAAACACATGTAGACTGGTTGGGCAAACTCCCATGCACCCTCAAGGACCCTGCCGAGAGTATAGAGGTGGTCCACAGTTCCACGAAACATCGCCCACTCGGATTCAATGTCCGCTGCCTCCCTCGGAACATGGTCAAAGCTCTCCCGCAGGTGGGAGTTGAAACTCCTTCTGACAGGGGATTCTGCCAGGCGTTCCCAGCAGATCCTCACAATGCGTTTGGGTCTGCCAGGTCTGACCGGCATCCTCCCCCACCATCGGAACCAACTCACCACCAGGTGGTGATCGGTTGACAGCTCCGCCCCTCTCCTTTCCCAAGTGTCCCTTCACTCGAGTGTCCAAAACATGTGGCCGCAAGTCCGACGACACAATGACAAAGTCAATCATCGAACTGCGGCCCAGGGTGTACTGGTGCCAAGTGCACATGTGGACACCCTTATGCTTGAACATGGTGTTCATTATAGACAATCCGTGATGAGCACAAAAGTCCAATAACAAAACACCGCTCGGGTTAAGATCAGGGGGGCCGTTCCTCCCAATCACACCTCTCCAGGTCTCACTGTCGCTGCCAACATGAGCGTTGAAGTCACCCAGTAGAACGAGGGAATCCCCCGAGGGAGCACTCTCTAGTATTTCCTCTAAGAACTCCAAAAAGGGCGGGTATTCTGAACTGCCGTTTGGCGCATATGCGCAAACAACAGTCAGGACCCGTCCCCCCACCCGAAGGCGTAGGGAAACTACCCTCTCATTTATCGGGTTAAACTCCACGTGCAGGCTTGGAGCCGAGGAGCAACAAGAATGGCCACCCCTGCACGTCGCCTCTCATTGCTGGCAACATTAGAGTGGAATGAAGTCCAGCCCTTCTCGAGATGACTGGTTCCAGAGCCCTTGCCGTGCGTTGAGGTGAGTCCGACTATATCTAGCCGGAATTTCTCCACCTCACGCACCAGCTCAGGCTCCTTCCCCGCCAGAGAGGTGACATTCCACATACAGACAACTAGCTTCCGTAGCCGAGGAGCGGACCGCCAAGGCCCCTGCCTCCGGCCGCCACCTAGCTCTCTTTGCACCCGACCCCTTTGGCTCCTCCCACGAGTGGTGAGCTCATGGGAGGGGGGACCCACGTTACCTTTTCGGGTTGTGCCCGACCGGGCCCCATGGGTGCAGGCCCGGCCACCAGATGCTCGCCATCGTGCCCCGCCTCCGGGCCTGGCTTCAGAGGGGGGCCACGGTGACCCGCGTCCGGGCGAAGGAAAACGAAGTCCAATTGTATCATTCATCATTAGGGTCTTTTAAACCACTCTTTGTCTGGTCCCTCTCCTAGGACTTGTTTGTCATAGGTGACCCTACCAGGGGCATGACAGCCCCCGACAACTTAGCTCCTAGGATCATTGGGACACGCAAAGTCCTCCACCAGGATAAGGTGGTGACTCAGGGAGGAGTAAGACAGAATGTATGAAACAATATATGAGACATGACAGGATGGGCGGAAAACAGGACGTATATACGGTGAGGCATATATAAGACAGGATGCAGGTAAGACAGGACGCATAAAAGACAGGATGTACATTGGCAAGAGAGCGTACATAAAACGAAATGTACATTACCAATCAAAAGTTTTAGAACACCCCAATTTTTCCAGTTATTTATTAAAATTCAAGTCGTTCAAGTCCAATGAATAGCTTGAAATGGTTACAAAGGTAAGTGGTGGATTGTCAGAGGTTAAAAAAAGGTAAGGTTACCTAAAACTGAAAAATACTGTACATTTCAGAATTATACAAAAAGGCCTGTTTGAGGGACCACAAAATGGGTCAACAATTTAAAGCTGTTTTGCAGAAATGGAGGTTAATTAGGCCTTGGCTGTTGGTGCAACTAATTCCTTCCAAGTTCTGGATTATTACTACCTCCTCTGCTTGCATAAAATCAGTATTCGGAACACACTGTGGCACTAAACTCTCGTGAACATCAGTTGAACAGAAATGTACTTGAGAAAGTAGTTTGTTGCTGCAAAAATGGCCAAAAAAAGGGGGAATTAACAATGGAAGAGACACAGACCGTCCCCAACACTTAAAAATGTATTTTTTTTCCTCCAGAAAAATTGGAGCGTTCTAAAACTTTTGAGGTTGCACTTTTAAGGACGCATATAACACAGGATGTATGAGATATGACATGTAAGACAAGATGGATGTAAAACAGGACGTATCTATGACAGGATGTATACAGGACAGGGCGTATGTAAGACAGGATGGATATAAGACCGGATGTATGTATGACAGGGGGTATCAGACAAGATGTACATAAGACAGTGTAGGTAAGACAAGACATGAAAAACAGAACTTATGAGAAGGGACATACAAGACATGACATGTAAGACAAGATGCATATAAGACAGAACATATACACAACAGGGCGTATGTAAGACAAGTTATATGAGATAGGAAATATGTAAGACAGGATGTATGTAAGACAGAATGTATATACAACAGGGCATATGTAAGACAAGATACATGAGACAGGACATATGTATGACAGGATGTATATAAGACAAAACGTATAAAACAGGATAATGAGACATAACGTAAAACAGGATTATGTAAAACGGGATGTATCTGAGACAGTGCATGTATAAGACAGGGCATATAAAGACGTGTATAAGACAAGACATTATAAGACATTATAAGAGCATACGTAAGATAGGATGTATGAAAGAAGACATTCATAAAACAGGACTTATGTAAGGCAGGACACATACTATAGGACGTACGTAAGACAGGATGTACGTAAACAGGACGCACATAAGACAGGACGTATATAGAACAGGGCGTTTGTAAGACAGGATGTATGAGACAGGACATATATGAAGTAGGACATAAGTAAGGCAGGAGATATACACGACAGAACATAAGCAAAATGTTGTATGTAAGAAGGAAAGTATTAGGTGAGATGTGTGGTGTGATTTTGACATGTTTCATGCATAAATCAACTGGGCAGCATGTAATCAGGGTTTTTGCGTTGGTATCCCTAAGCAAGAAGTTGAAGACGGAGCAGATGAAAAGCAGCTGTTCTGTACAGCAACTGGCCCTGACCTCCCTGGAGGGGAAAAAGGCTAAAACAAAGAATCAACTCGGGAATCCATGAGGTGTAACTCTCTTACCACTCAAGAGCGATGAAACTAATTGCATAAATCCGCCTTCCCTGCTAAGCTGGCGCAGGGCGGTTCAGCCTGCGAGGATCCTCGCCTGGGAGGCCTCGCTGACTTTTTTTCTCCCCCTACCTGGGCCAAGGCCAACCTTATCAGACGAGAGGGCCTAAGGATTACCCTCCCTCTGAGCATTAGTCTCTTTCTAGGAGAAAAAGGGCAGCATCTCTCCCGCCTCTTTTCCACCTCAAGCCCTCATCAAGTCTCCCCCACCCCACGATTGCGGCCCTCAGCACTCCACCTTTCCCGTGGGAGTTTGCAAAGCCAGGATAACCTTGAGACCTCAGCTGGTCGGCTGCCAAAAACATTAAAGAAATTCCATCTTTCCCTCCTTTTGTCTTTCTGTCCTCACCTCTCCGGTGCGCCCCCCCATCTCGCCCCCCAAGGCCTCCTCCTGGTCAGTGGGACATTAATACTCCCTTTTTTTTACCTCGTTGCGCTTTATTTTGCTCCCCTCCCTTCAATTTTGGGCCTTTTTTGCCTTCTCAGCCTCCTCTGATTGTCACCAAGATTAGTCCTTTTTTCTCTCTGTCCCTCCCTCGTTCCCTTCTTTCTCGTCTTCGACAGGAGTGAGAGGGCGGGGGCTGGACCAAAGTGAAAGAAAGGGCTGTTCACATGATCTCCTGCAAAGTTGACTATTATTTGTAGAATGTCGAGCTGCCAATTTCAATTTAACCGGCCCTGTTATCAGGCCAAAAATAGACGCCTCATTTGAAAAGTGGAAATCAAAGTGTCCCGACGGGGGGGGGATGACTGACATTGATTGCAAACTAACTGTTTTGGTGGCAGCCTGCACTTTGTGTGGCTTTTGTCTTCAGCCTTTCACACCCCTTTTTTGCCCTCTCGCTATTCTCTCGCTCGCTTTCACGGCTGTCATATTCCTTTAGTGCTGCAAAGGTCAAGTGCTGCTTGCTGCCTGCAAGATCTGAGGGAGCTCGGGGATATTCAGCCGCCTGCTTTGTGTCAACAAAGCTCCGCACTGCGAGCTCCCCTGCACTGCCACCAGCCAGCAGGGGCGCCAGCGGCAGTAGCGGCTCGGCTTGCAGAGGAATGTGTTTATCCCCTAGCAGTTTGCGTTCTCCTTTTATGTTCCCAGCTTCCCCAAGTTGATCTGTTTTCAGCATGCCACAATGAGAGGTCCCACCCCGTTTGGGTGACGGATAGCAGGAGGGATCAGCTCCTAATGCTTATCGTTAAGAGTGACGATAAGTAATGAAGACGCGCAGGGAGCCCGTGAGGAACGTACAGGATGAACATCAAAGCAGGAGTAATGATTTACATCTTGTACAAGTTGGGAGTACTTTTTTTAGCCAGAACTTTTGACTGAGATGTGGTAATGTCGCCGCACTCTGCCTTGAGACATGCTTTAGAGTTCCAAACCACGGCTTTCATGTGGTCTTTGATTTTGACAAGGAAAGCGAGTACATCTGCACACAGACGGGACGGGGCTTTTGTAATCCTTTCCCATGACATCACAACACTGACAGGGCCGCAAGGGACTGCGAATCGACTCCACTCACAATGCGCATACACACACATACACTTGCGTCCAGGTATGACCTCATCACCAGCACATTCCAGGTTTCACCTTGCTACAAGCCCCCCCAACCCCTAACACACTCAATTTAAGTCGTTGTCTGCACCTTCACCTCCCCATCCTGCCACCCCCATGTCAGACTCCATTGTTCGCAGTCAGCGAGCGTCAGCTTTCAACCAGGAGAAGAGCAAATTACAACTAAGGACATCACAGATCTGTTGGCTTCTCCATCCACTCACTGCTCAACAAGGTGGGATGAGGTTTATGAGAAAGCCCACTGACATGTAAGCGCTTATATAGTCGAGTGTAAAAGTGTCCATTTCTGCAATCTACATAGGGTTTTATTTCTTATCTTATCTGAATTTAGCCACATCCATACAAAAAAAAGACTTTAAATCCCCTTTCCTAGAAATCATTTAGTGAATGGGTGAAAGAGAAACCGTGCTTCCGGACCGCTGTCCGCCGTCACTGCGCCCTGCCGCCCCGAATGCCCGTCCCGGGTCAGTGCCCCGTGAGGAAGGCAGGGGAGACCAGGAGCTGAGCCAGCTAAGGGTGCGTTGAACAACATACTCCGAGCGCGCGCGGATACAGATGGAAACTTAAGAGTGATGTTGGAACACTCATGTTAAGTCAGTAGAGAATTTGAACACACCCAATGTGGCAAAAAAGTTCATAAACAAGGCTTTGTTATTAATCCCGCAGGGTCCTAAGGAAGAGAAAAAAGTAGCAGCTTGTTGTCTGAAAAATACGGTAATAACTAAGCATGTTCATGGTAGCCCCGCAACCCCCTGTCATAATGCCGGGCCCCCCCAAAGGGGAGAGCCACCCAGTTTGAAAACCACTTCCCTAGATGGACCAAGTCAATATGAACCAAACACAAACAGTAGTTTGGTCTACTACATATCAGAAAAGAGGCAAAAATGTCCATCACTGTCTTCCAAAATCTAGAGATACGCCGTGTGTAATCTTGTTTTGCCCAGAACCCACAAATTATAGGTCTGCTTTTATGAATGACTACGGAACAATAAAAGTATTCACGTTTGAGGTTTAAAACAACAGTTTGCTCCTTTTTAGTTGCCACTTTGAAAGAAATGCAAAGGATAAACATGGCATTCCAAAAAATGATATCAACACCCCATGTTGTCTACTGTACTGTATTTATCTTTTACTGAAAAGGTCACATAAGGCTTATTTGTTTCTGACATGCTTAACAAGTTCCATTTCATTTATTCTACATGTTTTCAACACGTCCCTAAAAGAAGCAGTTTATTTAATCCTACTCCTTCCCCATGTTTTAGTAAATACTCATAGCTTGTTCA
Source organism: Oostethus manadensis (assembly GCA_024372805.1). Lineage (NCBI taxonomy): Eukaryota > Metazoa > Chordata > Actinopteri > Syngnathiformes > Syngnathidae > Oostethus > Oostethus manadensis. Next base: position 728,845 of record QODF01000207.1, on the reverse strand, counting down.
TAAAGGTGCATATTTAGATAGACCCTGTCATATTGTAACACACCTACAGTCAGTTTGTCCACTTTTATAATACCTTAAAACACAAATAAAATATGTATGCCCTCTTCATTAACATCCAGTATGTGTTCCTCCCACTATCCACATCGAGGAGTCAAGAGTTGAAAGAAAGGGTGTCATCTAGGAAGTGGCTCTCATGTCCTGGAGCAAGGTGACTTAACAGGATGAAACATTTGGGATAACAACCTCTGCCAATTGAGCCACTTCACTGGCTTGCCTGATAACCATCCTGCCTCCATTTCTCTGGAAAAGCAAGCCCCTTGTTGCAAACAAATCAAGAGCAACTTGAAAGGATTTGCCTTTGGCTCAGTGGAATCCTGAAGTGGAGACATCTTAGGGCTAGCAAGAGAGGAAAGAGAGGGCAAGGCAGGGACACGGTTCAGGTCGGCCCATGTATACACACTTCATGTAAAAAGAACAAAAAGGCTTTGCTACACATCTTAAAACTACACATTTTTGTGTCAATATTTTTGGCTTTCTGGAATAGATGAATTGGATTTACATTATTTCTTATAGGAAACTTTGATTGGGTTAAAGCTTAGGTTCCCAAAGTGGGGTAAGTCGATTGTCATGGGGTTACGTCAGTGGTTCAGTTATTTTCTATCATGCCCCCCACCATTTGAAATACTATTGACAAACTGATAATATCTATTAATTTATCTTCACTGCACAACTTGAAACTACTTGAACTTGATAATGAAACTAGGAAAGTGCAACAAAATGTTGAGCTGTGAAGCATACAAGTGTATTCAAGAGTCAAATTACATGTTGAGTTAGGTCTACACTAAGTAATTGAAAGTACTCCCTGCTTCTGACACCCTAGTGCTCCGACAGTCCCCCCACCCGCCCCCCCCCACCCGGGGGGTCCACCCCAACGTTTGAAAAGCACTGGGTTACGTCTATAAAAATGAAAAACAATTAGCGCCTAACACTTACAATTATGAATGCACCAGAACGCCTCACAGCACAGAGCGCACAGTCAGAGCAGAAAGAAGGAAGGTCACAGAGCATGAAGAGCACCGCTTTGTGAGAGTTATATGAACAGTAAGTAAGAACTGTAAAAACCCTGTCAATGTATGTGCATGTCAGGATGACAGAGTGCCAAAAAGAGGATGGTTAGAGCAAGCGTTTGGAGTCAAGTGCGTAGAATAAGAAAACTAGCAAGTGGAACGTCTTGTCGAAGGACTGAGAGCTAAAAATAAATAAATAAATAAGTGACATGCAAATAAATGGCCAACTGAATTACAGCCATCCTTATTTGGAACTATTCAGCGCCATTACAATACTTTTAGGGATTTGACATGGTTATAGATCAGTTTGTGCTGTGACTTAGAACAACTACCGGATAGAGCGGAACTTCCTGTGCGAGCTCCCGGCACCATGACAAAGAAGTCAGAACACAGCGAAGGATGTCAACAGCAACAGCCGTGAGCCGAATATCCAACGTCCACCATGAAACTAACTTAACCACGGTACCCCATGGACATGTCTGTAAGGAAAGCCGGCGGCGTTTTCTTCTTCATCCGGCTGGCAGGAGTTGAGTGGCAACCAGCTTTGAGGCGCATTTACCACATGTACCATGTTGGAGTGTGGCCCAGATTTACGACAACCAGATCGGACCAATCTCGTGGCTGACGCCGATCTTTTCCAATCCTCAAAATACAGCTGATCTGCAGCTGTATTACAAGTAGGTGTAGTAGATTTTCAGAAAACAAACAAGACCCAGCATTCATGACATGCATGCTCTTAAGGCTGTGCAATTGGGCAATTAGTTGCAAGGGGGTGTTAAAAAATAGCAGTGTGGCATTCAATCAGTGATCAGTGATCAATTTTGTGAAAAGGTGTGAATCAGGTGACCCCTATTTAAGGATAAAACCAGCACTTGCTGAACATGCATTTCTCTTTAAAAGCCTAATGAGAATGGGTCATTCAAGACATTATTCAGAAGAACAGCATACTTTGATCAAAAAGTTGATTGGAGAGAGGGAAAACTTATGACGAGGTGCAAAAAATGTTTGGCTGTTCAGCTAAAATGATCTCCAATGCCTTAAAATGGAGAGCAAAACCAGACACACGTGGCAGAAAACGAAAGACATCTATCAAAAAGAATCAAAGAATAGCCAGAATGGCAAATGCTCAGGATGATCAAAGAGAATCTGGAGTTACCTCAAAGTACTGTGACAGTTAGAAGACGTCTGTGTGAAGCTAGGTTACAATTTGCCAAAGAACACATCAACTGGCTTAACGAAAAATAGAGAAAAAAGTGTGGACTGATGAGAGTAAAATTGTTATTTTTGGCTCCAAAGGCCGCAGACAGTTTGTGAGTCGACCCCCAAAATCTAAATTCAAGCACCAGTACACAGTGAAGGCAGTGAAGCATGGTGGTGCAAGCATCATGATAAGGGCATGTTTCTCCTGGATCAGTTTGCATATGTCAAAATATTCAAAGAGGTCATGCTACCTTATGCTGAAGTGGACATGCCCTTGATTCACAGGATTGCCAAATCCTAGAAACAAAAAAAATGTGTAGAAAATAGTTTTGCGTTTGCAAAGTCACCGGCAGACACTGCTATTTTTTTAACACACCTGTTTCAACTAATTGCCCAATTGGACAGCCTTAAGAACATGCATATCATGAATGCTGGGTCTTGTTTGTCTTCTGAGAAACTACTGGACCTACTGGTAACTTGTTTGCCATGTAGCAATAAAAATACACTAATAACAGTGATTCATCTGGTTAGTCACATTGCACTGCTATTGTTTTGAACACTACTGTACATAGCCTTTGGTATTAATCACCGAGCTGGCCAATTGCTTTATAAGTATATTTATAAATACTGTCACGGGTGTCACGAGACACTCATGAGATGATACTCAAGATTGGGTTTACGAGAACAAAACAAAACAAAATATTAACATTACTTTGAAGAAAACTACAGTGAAAAATTATATGACAATATTTGCAATTTACTAACTTAATTTGTACTGTTACTTACACTCTTCTGCACTCTGTGTGTTTGCTAGCGGCCCCACCTCCACCCACAAAGACAATGAGACTGTAAAACAAATGGGCTCACTCCGTTCATGCTGTTGCTCTATGGAACAAACACAGCAAGGTGCTGAAAGCAACGCAGATTGAACCCCCTTCTCCCTGTTTTGAAGCGAGAGATGATGAAAACAGGCATGCGTGCACATGGCAATATATTCATTATCCAGTTCATTTTTATCTATTGTGTGATTCATTTACTTATTTATTATTGTCCCAGTCTTAGTGCCCACAATTTTTTTTGAACGACAAATCTTGTGGGAACCTTTGACACCCTTAGTAAACACACATGCTATATGGCTCAATTACCAATTAATGTCCCAGATGGGGAATAGAAAAGCCTTTGCATCCTTAATCAACATCTTAGTCCAACTCCATGACCAAAATACTCACTTCACAGGTACTGCTTCATATTATCCATCCACAATGGAAAGTAGACCTAGTTAAGTGAACGCATCCTGATCAATATAAGATGAATGCAAGACATAAATTTAATTTTAACATGCAAACTTAAGTCGAAAATCCAAAATTTGTCAGAGCTCTTTGAGTTAAGAAGAACGACTCAAAAATTTGACACACCTAAAAGGGGCTGTAGAGTTTTATAGAGTATACCAGCTGTATGCACACATCCCCTTCAAGAAGCATGTCACGCTTCACAGGAAAATGAAGATAATCAGACAAGACTTAGTGATTGGGTAGCCTGTATTTAGAGTGGGAGAGAAATTAAATCAATAACTACAAACCAGGGGAGCACGATGTAGTCACTTTGTTCAGCCCTGACTTACACAGCAACACAAAAGCTACTGTACCATCATATTCTTCCTGCACTCTCCCTCCTCCCCTCTTTGCCTTATTCCGACACCTTTGGGGTCAAACCCTGTGACACCCTTCCTGATCCTCCTCCTTACTCCCCCTTCTTTTCCCAAGTAATGTTCATTGTCCTGGGAATGAACGAATCACCAGTTGATGATGGAGAGCCGGGATTAAGGAAGCTGTGAGTAGGCTGAGACAGACAGTGTGTGATCCTCCATGCAAGTGTACGCTATGTGCGTTTGTGTGTGTGTGTCTGCAATCAGTCAGAACAAAGGGGGATCTCCCGCCCTTGCACAGGCTAATTCACACACACACGCACTTGCACACGCACACAGATGATACCGTCTATCTACATGGTGCTGGAATGTGGGTAGCCCTCAGAGTACTGCTCAAAATGTGGTCCCGCTCCTGCTCATGAATGTAGGGAGGTGAATCAGGAGGTGGAGAGGGTTGAAGCCAAGAACCAGAAGAGGAAGGGTGGGACCAGAACTCCTGCCAGGCCAGGTGTGAGGCTGGGGGCTATGCAGGTAAAAACATGAAGCACTGCACCGCACAGCGCAACACAGAACGCAACTTCCACTTATCTCAAAGCAACGTTGTGACTTCACCCATTTCAGTTGTAATTATTTGACACTAGAGCATGAGCTGAACGAGGGAAAATCACGCCGGATCTAAAACAAAAATAGTGATGAAATTCTAATGATTTCAATTGCGATGAAGCTGGAGGAGGAGAATGAAGAATCAAGGTGCTGCCCTCTGGCACTGACACTGACTGCCTGTCTTTCATCATCAGCGTGCAGAATCACAGTGTATCTTACACATCAGCTTCTCAATGTGTGTGTGCTTGTGCGTGCGTGCATGTGTGCGCGTGTCTGTGTGTGTGTCTGTGTGTAAACCAAGGGCACGTAGGGACCCAGACTGCCTGCAGGGCCCCCCACGCAGCTGAGCAGGGGCACAGGAGTGCATGGCAGAAAGCATGTTTGTGTGTGTACGCACACGCTTGTGTGCAGCCAGGGGAAAACATGGATTGTCGATCCGTGTCTGAGTAAAGGTGCAGATAGAGTGAGTCAGCCTGCCTGGGCCCATTTTGTTTCCTATTGGGCCGCTCATCCCTCCCTTGGCTCATTCCTTCCATTCTTCTACGCACGCTCCCTAACGCTCTGGCACCCCGCCGCCTCTCATTCTCAGACAGTAGCAGCTGGAGCCAGGACCCTGCCGGTGGAAGATGCATCGATCTTTTCCCAGCTGTGGGGGCGGCTGCAAAACACACACCGGATTCCAGGATTTTACTTTGTAAAATACTCCTAAAACCTGACATCATTTTCTTTTTTTAAAGAGCAAACCTCTTGTAGCCCAGAGGCCCGCAACCCTACAGACTGGCTCCTTTCAGTCAATCAGTAATCTAAAGCCAGCATGGTAGTAACGTCCATTGTTTTGGCGGTAGGCAGCACCAAACATCCAGTCTTATACAAGTATAGCGGAACCTCGACTTACCAAAACCTTATTATATGAAAAATTCATAACACAAAGTGGGCTTCAAATACATGTCCGTCCCATTTAACAAAAAGATATTTAAAATACGGAAATTAAAATCGAAAGTGCCTCTCAGAGTTTTGAATGTACTGCACACAAGCCACACAAGCTGCCCTCCCCTGGGGCGATAATGCACCAAAGTAATGGATGCCATTTTCCCATTGACGCTACTTCATGGCGTACCAAAAAGCTACTGTCCGTTGTTAAAAATTAAAACAAAAATAAACAAAAATCTTACTGTTAAGTTTAGTACGTAATGTAGCATATTTATAGTACGTAAACCTACGTATGATTTCTGCCATGTGTCAAACTCCATTCGCCTCCTCCGCCATCAAGCTCTTCTCATTCAACCCGAAAGGTAAAGTGGCATTATCATTATTGTTTTTCATCGATTGTATTGTTTTCTTGCGTTTTCTTTTTTTTTTAACATTCATGCACATGTAAATGATTATGTTGTCATTAATGAACATATTTATATTGGGTGGGTACAATATTTACACGAGTATTAATTTAAAGGGTAAATTTTCTCACATAATACAAAAATTCCAAGACAGGAAAGCCCCTGCGGAACAAATTAATTTCGTATCTTGTGGTTGGAGGGGGATAGCGACGTCTTTCTTGCCATTGTTGAAGGTTGCTTTGAATGGAATCTAAAACAACAGAACAACAAACATCTCCCGGGACACCAAACACACAAGTGATTTGGAGCATCGGCATGAAAACACAAAAACATTTTTAAGTATCAGCTTCTGGCCTGGGAGTTTTTTTTCAGCGGTGCAGCGGGGAAAAAAGATTGCTAACGGAGTATGTCTCTTCATCTCCGGCCCAAGGTGATGTCAAAGTCAAATACAGTGGAAGCTTGGTTAGCGCCATTATTCTGCTCCTGAAGGTCCGGCTCTAAGTGAAACAGACAATGAAACATACTATTTCTTCCCATAAGAAATAGCATACACTCGTTCCTCGCAATATCACAGATTGTGTATCCCTCGTTACGTCACAGTTTATCATAAATGAACAAATGACTGCTGTTTCATACTAGACTTTGGTCTATTATTAGTCAAAGCATACAGTATGTAAATACAGGTGATATGATATGTAGCACAATGTATGATATGATACACAGAACACTGACACATTAGCTTACATGACATTACCTTAACACTGCGTGAAGTCATGAAGCCACTAGAGGTTTACATGTTTCATAATTCTATAACTGTAAAACTATGCAAATGTGATTTGTGTTAAACGCCTTGAGGCTTGTGACGTAACTGTTAGCAAGAAACTACAGTCAACCTGATAAAGAGTTTTTTTTATGACGATACATTAAAAACACAGTTGGACTTACACAGTGTATAGCACGACAATACGTGCACCATACTGTACAACCAGAAAAACGAGGCAAAATTTTTGTATAGACTTTTGATGTTAACCAAAACACACACTAACCAAGGCATGTGCTAACCAAGGTTCCACTGTATTTCAAAAATAGATGTACATTTACATTTCATTTTGACTTAGTTACTTACAAAACTATACAACAGTAAATAAAATAATGAATGAGTCTATTGATTTTTCTATTGTGGTATTGTTTCTATTGATTCATTTTTGTGGTAGTGGGAGTGCCGTGCACTAGCCTACCCAGAGTCATTAATTGGACAATAATGCAAACATGCACACCGCAAGTGAAAGCAAGATAAACACATGCCTAAAAAAAATCATGCTTACAGCAAGGGTGTCCAAACTATTTCCACCGAGGGCCACATACTGAAAGATCAAAGCATGCAGGGACCATGTTTCCAACACATGAACAGCAGATTCACTGAATTTGTTTATTTTTTATACTTTAAGAAAAATAACAGCCTGCATCTCAGCTTTGTGTTGTAGGGGACAAAGTGTATTATTAGTAAGAACTTTTTCTCTTTACATTAAACTTTTTATTTGGTTTTAGAAATATTTTAACTGTTTTTTTTCTTGTAATATGTATTTATTGTCATTATATTTTGACTTATTATCGTAACATTATACGTTTTTCCCAAATTTTTGTAAAAATGATGATTTTTTTCTCTTAACATTATGACTTTACTATCCTGATATTCTGTTTCAAAAACTACACTTCCAAGACATATAATAATGTACATTTTAAATTTCAAAACAGGTGACAGGAAATATTGTAAATGTCATTTAGATATGAAAACATATCAGCTTCAAGACACCAGACAGAACTGGTCTGCTAATGCGTCATCATTTCATGGACACAAGGGTTCACCCACTTTCAATTCAGAAAAAGAAACACAGGGTAAGGTGGTAATAGTGTGGAATTTAGGCGAGGGAGGGGGGCACAATCAAAGTGAAAAAGCTCAGAAAGAGGGAGAAAAGAAAGAAGGGGGGGGAGCTGTGATGAAAAGCCAAATATGCGACATTGACAGAAAAGGAGGCCCTCCTTGCCGCGCGGAACCTTTGAAGCAGATGAAGCTGAAAGCGAGGGCGAGTTCTTGTGTGCAGATGTAGGGGGGGGGGTCACTGTATTCAATCACATTATGTCATGGCAGTCAAAACAGCGGACAGTTGACAAGACAGGACCCCTGCGTGAAGCACACCCATAACCATAAGTCTCTCCCCGCCTGCCTTGCCTCCCACCCCGCACGCCCCTCCTTTCGGCAGTGGAGCATGCAGAGTGTGGGAAAGAGCGGCACAGGCACGCGCCAGATAAGATCTTGCCTCTCTGGGCCTCTCCAGAGATGCAAACAACACCCCGCTGGCATGCAGTAGTCCCCCCCCAACCCACATACACATAAACATAGACACGCAAACACATCCTCTTTGACCAGCATCACCCCCGCTGACCCTGGCCATGCATTAGAGTGCATGTCATCTACTTCCTGTCATGGTTTTGTTTATGACATCACCCATTCTATAGCCATCTGCCCTTGCCACGGCCACCCACTCAAAGTGACAATGAACTGCAATAGTCGACATACTTCATATGTAGAGTAGCATACTTGGACAAGAGGAGTTTATTACTGCATTTACTTGTCTGATGGAACCTGATAACCTCAACATGTGACATGTGTCGTAGTATTTTTCTCTTCATCATTATCGCCTACGACAGCAGCAACAGAACTGCTACACAGCATTAAAACATGAGTGAGATGAGTGCATGGGAGTATTAACCGGCATTACAAAACTGCAATGGCTGCATTGCACGATTTCCTATGTGCATTCATCTCAAGCTTACTATTTCGATTCATCGAGTAATCAATTAGGCCCTAGACGCACCAAATCAATATCAACCCAACACAAACAGCTAGTGGTTTGGTCCACAACTTATAAGCAAAGTAGAAGCCTATCAAATTTCCAAATTCACTTTTTTTCCCGTCAACAGGCATCGTAAAACACGGCATGGTGAAAACACAGTCATCCAGCCTGAGTAGCACACGTGCTGCTAAACTAAGCTAACCCAGGTCTTTTGGGCCACTGTTTTGCCATGTTTAGTTCGCGAGGGTGCGGGGTAGTGATTTGATGAGATTCCACTATGATTGAGCGGGCTGCCGGGAAAATACTTCCCCATGCAAACGTTCTTTCTCCCCACGATGACAACTTATCATTCAAATTATGTCACTTTTGTTGTTTAACATTAAATTTTGTTTTAATATATTCCACAATTCCCTTGCAGAAATCATAAAAAAAGAGGCAAAAATGTTTTGGAAAGTCAAAGCTGATATGTGTAAATACATCCTAAAACTCAAAGATAATGGATCTGCTTTCATGGATGACTGGGGAAATTTGGAAATATTAATCACTGAGACGCTAAAATCAGAGGATGTTTGCATTTTTTAATAAAAAAAAAAAACAATTTATCAAATATGTGATAATCAATTAATCCTTGATTGTTGATTGTTACAGCTTCAGATAAGAGTATAAAATATATAAAAACACTAATATATAATTAATTATATATTTAGAAAAATCATGTCAAACAAAAATCCATCATTATCAACCCTTCTACTCATAGTATGTTTCTGGATTAAGTCACAAATAAATGTGCAAGCAATGGCTAGCTTTGGTTATGTTGACAATCGACAAGAGTCAGCCCATCCAAGGGGTGTCGACATAAATGGCTACCACCAGTTTAGACCAGTCGGCATAAACATGTTTATCCCGGTTACTGCCTGAAGTTGCATACTTTAAGAGTACTCCTCTTGACTAATAATACTAATAATGTGACTAATAATACTACAGCATATGAGCTTGTAACATTTTAGTCCAAGCAACCGCATATTTTTGTTGTAAATTGCTATCGTTGGCATGTTTCCATTACTCTCTGCTTGTATAAGCCTTACAATTTTGAAGGGAAACTAAAGACTCATACAAACATGTTCTACATGTTCCGTACAATCAGCTTGCACATGCTTAAGGATTGCCTGTACCGACATATCTAACCTCTTCCCTGCCCACAAGATAAACATTTAGTTATGTTTATATACGTGACTTAATGACAGGGTTATATTACAGCACTTTCCCTTCTGCTCTCCATTTCTTTTATTCCCAACACAGTCAAAATGTGGCTGGTGGAGGCTGCTTAAGGCATATTTTGATTGACATTAATAGCACCAAAATGCACCCTCCTCAATGATTTCAGTGGGAGCACCCCGCAGAATCTCACATTGAAAACAGGAAATATGAAGAAACCTTTTTCAACTCTTACTATCGGAGGAAAGATCAGGCAGTAAATGAGTCATTATTTTAATAAATAAAATGAATGAATGAATGAAAAGGCAATATTTTATTCCAGTAGTGATTTAAATTGAGCAATATCGAAGTCCTAATTTTTTAATTGTGTGTTGTATATATTGTTAAGTACTGGGCAATTATTACAATTAATTGTGAATAATCACACTATTTGTTGCTTCAGATTAGTTGATTAGTTGGAATCTCTCTTCGGGCATCTCCATGTGGAGTTTGCATGTGTGTGGGTTCTCTATAGTACTCTCTTTCCTCCCACATTCCAAAAATATGCATGTTATAGTATGGTGTCAGTTAGAGCTGCAGAAATTTTTTGATGATTAATCGACTATCCAATTAAGACCTAATTTGGTATTTGATTACATTTTTGCCTATTTTCTGATGCAGTAAATTGTGGAGCAAACCACTTACTCTTTGAGTCATATTGGTTTGGTCCGTCTAGGTCAGTCTAAGTGATTACTCGATTAATCAAAACAACAAGCTTAAGATTAATCGACTACAAAAAATAATAGTTGGAGCCCTAGTTTTAATTGTCCGTACGTGTGAATGTGTGATTGGCTGTTTGTATATACGCGTTCTCTGATTGGTTGCCAACCAGTCCAGGGTGTACCCCGCCTCTTGCTCGAAGTCACTATAATTATGCAATGCCAAGAGGTCATCTTGCTATCCCACTGGAAGTAAAGACTAAATCCCCCACATCCACACCCCCGACACCCTACTCAAGGCCCCGGTACGGTAATTGGGGCCCTCACATCAAAAAAGGTTTCGTTAGGAAGCCTCTAATCCGCTGCCTTCACACGGGGGGAGAGAACGGTTTTGTGGTGCTTGGCGTCTGCCATGCCGAACAAAACATCTTGAAGAAACATCAAAGCACCTTTCATGCGCGTCCCCAAACTGAGACTGGTGTGTGCATGGTTTCTGTGGTGTGTGGTATGTGGTGTGGGACAGCTATCTGCTCATGGAGAAAGTGGGACAAATATGTTTGTGCTGCTAAGTCATCTGGAAACAAAAGATCATTTGGTCTGCCTTAAAAAACATCCGACATCTGTGGGACGCAGTTGCCGCTTTGTTGAGAAAAAGTAGCCAGGATAGCTATAGCAGATAGATATATTGTTTGTCATTATGTTCTACATTGTTTGGTCGCCTTTAAACACAGAATGTGGAAATTACTCTGTGTAAGTGTAAATTACTCTGGAGTTGCTTATCCTTCAGTTACAGTTACATCGCCCTCACATCAATGATGAATGTTCTCTTTTGCAGCCGTCCCCCACAGTACACATATGGCTGTGAAAGGATTCAGATGTTTTTGCAGTCTTGTCTCTATGGTGGAATACTGCTTAAAAGACATTATGTAAAGAATTTTGACAGAGTGGTCATTCTTCTTGTCTTGTTTTTTTTTCTGTGTACCAGCGAAACAGCATTCTTTTTCAAAATGTGTTTATATTGTACTTTCAATCCAAATGCTTCTTGTAAATGTGTTCCTTCGAAGCAGTGACTGTTAAAACAAGAACTCCAGGTGAGCGTCCATCTGTCTCACGTTCTCTGCACTTGGTGCTTCCATTGGTTAGGGTCCTATGAGTTCTGCACTAATGGAATCGTGGAACGAATTGCGGAATTGACCAATAAAAACTGAATTTACTGTTGAACATGGAATCTCGCAGAAATTGGCATCCTGTGAATGAAATGCTGTCATTGTGAGGAGAAGCAACATTTGTGTGAGGAATTATTTATCCGGCAAACGGCTAAATCGTGGCAGGATCTCATTACAAACAACAAACCGCCTGCACCAATGTTGGAATGACGATAAACGGCGGGAAATTTGGCAGAACCTCCACTTAGCTTTGTTAGCTTCCTTCAATTCACGCTTTGTGAATGGAAGCTACCACACTAGTAAGGTCAACATGAAGCAAGGTGAACTACTACTTTGATGAAAAATACACCAAAGTCGACCATCATCCGGAAAAGAGGCTTAGCTGCGAGATAGTTTGTCGTGACTGGCACCATAAATTATAAATGTAATTTTTGTAAATTTACCAAACAATGTAGATCATAATTACAAACAGTATATAACATATTTAAGCAAAGTTCATGAACGTTGTTGTCTGTGATATATGGCATCTACAGTATAATTATAGGTGTCCCAATACAACTTTTTCACTTCTTCTCCAACACCAATGTCGCAGCCTTGACCATTGTCCTACACCAGTTATTTTCTGTCATGCCTTGTCGCTCTCAGCAAAAACATATTCCAATAGCTTCCACTGGGGTGTTATTATTCAAAATGTAATGCCCTTGTTTCATTGGAACGGCCCCAGGTTGGGAACAAACATGGGTCATTTTGAAGCTAGAAAAAAACCCAGTGATTAGACCTGTGGGATAAATTTGTGTAGATTCACCTGGAAGGGCAAACAATGGGCTCCAACGTCGCCAAGATGAATGTATTTAAACAGACAGTTCACCCAAAACAACTAAGGATGGCAGATGTTTTTCAGACAAAGACATAAGAAGTGTGTTGACTGGAAGAGAAGCAGTATAAAGCACCTTAGATCTCAAAAAGCAAATTAGTACCAGTTTTGACCTTTTAAACACAGGCAGGCAGGCAATTTTATTAAAAAAAACAAATAACACTTTCATCCGAGGAAATCATTCAACAAATTGAATCTAATAGCATACTAGGCACTTCTACAGCTGCCGTCACGGAGCCTTCATTGAAAGAACAGCACACAAAAACAACTGGCAGGAGATGAGAGGCACTTGGCCAGCTGAACCCCACCTAAGAGCACCACAGCATCACACAAACACATCATGTTCATTCCCACCCATCCCTTCCTATTTCAGCTGACCCGACTCATCGCTCCAGCTGACCTCTCTGGCCATCGACACACAACATACACATACACACATACGCCGAGGATGTGCTGACAAGGAAGAGACCGCTGACTCTTAATTAGCAGGAAGTTGCAGTGTCAAGGTGTCACGGGCATGCGGTGCAAAATAACAGTGTGTCTACGTCCCCTGAGCAAGTCTATATGGCAGGGTAAAAACTCATTTGTACTAGGGGCCAAATTTACCAGATTTACCTCACCAAATAGTCGTAAATAAAGTCATCCATCTTCTTGAAAAACGTCCAAATTTTCACCACTTTCGCCCAGACGAGGACCATTCAATGGGAGTTTCATTGAATGTTCATGGTTTCAATGAACGGACAGGATGCTAATCAGTACGCTCTCACAAGTAAACATGGAGGAATAAAAAATTATACTTGCCGTGTTAGATTTCCCTGAGCTATTTGATATAGATATAAAAATAGAAGCAGCGTCATGGGAACTTATTGGCGCCATAGTAAACCTATCAGGTAAGTTTACATTAGTTTACAAGGACATTTATGTACGTAGGGACGCACGGTGAATGAATGGGTAGCATGTTGGCCTCACAGTCAGGAGGTTCAGGGTTTGAATCTCTGCTGGGTATCTGTGTGGAGTTTGCATGTTCTCCACGTGCGTGCATGGGTTTTCTCCGGGTACTCTGGTTTCCTCCCACATTCCAAAAACATGCATGTTATGTTAATTGCCGACTCAAAATTGTCCATGAGAGTGTGAGTGTGAATGGTTGTTTGTCTGCCCTGCGATTGACTAGTGTGCACCCCGCCTCCCGCCCAAAGTCAGCTGGTATAGGCTCCAGCATCCCCGAGATCCTAATAGGATAAGCGGTGTAGAAATTGGATGGATGGATTTATGTACGTACTCGCAAAATGCAGTGCTAGCAAGAGTACTCAATCAATGCCGACCACTTATTTTCCTCTAAACCATTTTGATATCTCCAAATCTGACAGCCAATCAAAATTGTGTAATGCGCTCAGGATGTGGAAGTGTTACTCAGCTGGAGCTGACCACAGCCGCTTAACGCCTCCGATGTTCAGGGTTTGCTGCGTGTTGGCGATGAGTTTTGCCAATCGGGGCCCATGAGGCAAGAAGCCATGACTTCCCTCTCAGTGGCTGCTTTGTCCAGCTCCACCCGGCGGATCCTGAGATATTCCTAGGCCAGATGAGAGACATAGTCTCTCCAACGTGTCCTGCGTTTTCCAGTCAGACGTTCTCTGAACACCTCCCCAGGGAGGGGTCTGAAAGCCACCTCATCTGAGTAGGTGGAGGAAGAAGAGTAGGGGTTCAACTCCGACTTTCTTACAAGTGGCTGTGCTTCACACCCTACATCTAAGGGAAAGTCCAGCCACCCTAGAAAATTCCTTTCGGGTGCTTGTACCCGCAATCCCGTTCTTTCGGTCCCTACCCAAAGCTCATGATCGTAGGTGAGGGTAGGAACTAGGGGTATAACGATTCATTCAGGAGATTGATGTATCGCTTAATATTCCTTGATCCAACTCCATCAATCTGTGTTCACCAAATTGCCATTCCAGACCCCATATATCAAGCTAACATTGTTGAAAGGTAATCAATCGATTTAATTGATACCAGGAAATAAAGCATTGGATTTAAGCACAACAGGTTTTATACGGATTTGTGTTTTTTAGCTATTTTAATGATAAAGACATTAAACGTTACCCATGTAACAGTTTCAATTCAGATAGAATTAATCATTCAACCTGTTAATTTATTCTTTGTTAATTCAACCTGAAGTGTTGGTTGCACGTTAATGATTTATTGATTAGAAAGCGCGCGCCAAGGACCATAAACCGGGATGTAGGAGCCTACACCTTTCCCACACCTGGGACGCGGTCCTGGAGAAGGCATCAGACAGTAGGGGGCGTAAGCGCTCCCTGTTTTCTGATAAAACTACTTAAGCAGCCTAAAAGACAGGTCCCAGGAACATCACGTGACGCTTCTGACGACGACTGCAGGAAGTAGTCAAAACATGTCATGCAGGTAAACAAGCTACTCTGTCTTACAAAAAGAAACCATAGAAAAGAAGTTACTGAATTGATTTAAAGTTACTTAATCGTTTCAGATCGTATCGATGTAAATGAACCAATATCGTGATATGAATTGAATGATTGTAACAACAAATTGTTGCACCCCTGGTAGGAACGTAGATCAACCAGTAAATTGAAAACTTTTGGCTCAACTTCCTCTTCAACCCAACGATGCAGAGTCTGCATCCTTGCACTTTGCGTCCAATCCTTCCCTCATTAGTGAACAAGACCCCAAGGTACTGAAACTCCTCTACGTTGGGCAGAATCTCTTGATCCTCTCAATGTGGAGGAGCAGCGGCTCTACTCTGAGAGTTTATCCTGGATGACAGTGTTTTGCACCCTACCCCCTAAGGGAGAACCCCGAACCCAGCCACCTTGTCCTTTCCGTCACAATCCAAAGAATACGTCACAATCCAAAGCTTGTGACTGTAGGTGAAGGTAGGAACTGAGAACATTGG
The DNA here is from genome assembly GCA_024372805.1 of Oostethus manadensis. NCBI lineage: Eukaryota > Metazoa > Chordata > Actinopteri > Syngnathiformes > Syngnathidae > Oostethus > Oostethus manadensis. Next base: position 713,268 of record QODF01000207.1, on the reverse strand, counting down.
CTTTTCTCTTCACCACGACAAACCGATGCAGAGTCTGTATCCTAGCAGTTTGCGTTTTAAGACCCAGAGGTACTTCAACTCATCTACTTGAGGTAGGATATCATCCCTGTCCTGGAAATGGCACTCCAATCTTTTCTGTCTCAAGAAAAAGTCATGAAACCATGAATTGAAAAAGACAATGAACAGGAAAACACTACAGACTTTAAGGACCTTCAAAAGAGTGGCTGTCACTTCAGAAGAAAGAGTATTTAACTCAAAGTTGGGCTCTCCTGCCAATTGGGAAAATGAAGAGACAAACTACGTTAGCAGGCTATCACTGGGGATTCTGACAATCCCAGACCAATGAGGATGATGGTAAGACAAGAAAAAAACTGAAATGACGCTACTTCAAATTTGGTTGCATTGCTTTCATGCACCAAAACACTTCTGTGTAGGTTTTGTTCCGTCACTTTGGATTAAGGTTCAAAGGAACTATCGGAACTTTCCACAATAATACTGAAGATGACGTTGCCATTCCCGTCCAAGATTATCGCCAAAAATAGTAAATAGGTCTGCTTTACAGGACAAAAATGAGCGAGGTTAGTCACTCCCTTGTGATGGGATGCCATTCATGGGCTTTGCAACCTTTTCCCCTTCTTGTCAGGTCACACATGTGGCAGCTCACACATGAACTAACACGCTCAATCATAAGTGTGTACGGGTGGTCTGCTGGTGGGTGGGAGTAAGCCGGTGTCCGTCTCGGTGGGCAAGCCTTCGCTGGTTATGAGGTAACTGTCAAGCAGGGCTTGACCTTGGCTTCCTTTTAAAATCCTGCCAAGCAGAACATTTATTTAAGGAAGCACTGAGGGGCCGGTGGGACCACGAGGTGAACAACGACTAGACGGACCCACGGCTCACACATCCAAGAGCTGACAGGAAGGAACTTGCGGTGATACTAGAAATGTCACAAGATCACATTCCTGATTTCATTTGGGTCTACATTAGCGTCACATTGGTCTTACTGATGTTCTTAAATTGGCCCTTCAACAACTGTCAAACCAGCATCAAGTGAAATGGACCAACGACTCCATGCAAACCTCCTCTGCGACTTGTTGGCCTAACATGCACATAATGTGGAGAAGTGGACTGAGTCGTGTGCCTCTTTTTATCTCTGCCCTTCATCAGCGTGTTGAGCTCGTGGAAAAGTGTAGTTTCCCAGTGGAGACAAACAAATACGAAATTCTGCCGTAAAGTTGTCCTCACTTATTTCGCAACTTCATCGTTAATTGGTTGAAGATGAAAAACATGGATGACATCCATCCCTTGTGTGTTGCGTACTGGGAGATGTTTCTTGTACAGCCATTTTGGATTAAAGTTAAAAAGGAACACTCCACCTATCTGGGCCGCATCTTTCTTACTCTTCAAGTTCAAGTTCACAGATCGCTCTCATGACTGAAGAATCAGTTTAGTGTACACAGAAAACACTATAATATCATTAGCAAGTACTGTGGCCCAACCAGAACTGTAGTGCCCAATATAACATCAGTCACAGTATTACTTGGTATTATGTAGGGATCGACCGAAATGGGTTTTTCAAGATTGATACCGATTGTTAGGCGTAATGGAGGCCGATAACCAATATTTGGAGCAGATATTTATTTGCAGTAAAAGTGTAAAAATTGGCATAAAATGTTGAATAATACACACTTAACTTTGTTGAACTATTCCTAGACTCTCTTAGAAGTTGAATAAAAACCTAAATAAATTGCTCGCGAAAGCTCACAGCAACATTAGTGGTTGTGAGTTGTACATTTTTTTAATGTGTCTTTCATGCAACTCTATTCTCTACATTAGACATTCTCCCATTGCGTCTGCGGAGCGTTTAGAGCAGACGAGCTAATGTTATGCCAAAAGCTAGTCAGCCTTCATCTTAGTGTAGGGGTCGGGAACCTTTTGGGCTAATGAAAGTCACATATTTTCAAATCTATTTCAATGAACGCCATATCCGATTTTTTGACAGTGATTAAAACTAAAAGTGTGCATTTAAGCAATACCAACAATTTCAGAATGTAATAAGTCTCTGATTTAGATGGATTATAGTGCTGAGAAGCTTTTATATTTTGAATGTTATCCTGTCATGTTTTACTTAAAAAAAAACGCAAAAACACATTACACAAAACATTCTACATTATAAAACAAAAATTAGATGTTTAATATTACGACTTTATTCCCACAATATTTTAACTTTATTCCCATATAAATTTTTCCCCCAACCTAATATTCCAAAAATGTAACTTTTATATTATTTTGTTAGTTTCTCTTAAAATAACATTTAAAAAAATACAAAAATAACTTTATGCTACCATTATTTTTCTGATCTGGTTCTTTTCTGATCATCAAACACATTTTAATATTAGTCAAAGATAAACCAAGTAAACACAAAATGCAGTTTTTAAATGAATGTTTTTAATATTTAGGGAGAAAAAAATCCAAACCCACATAGCCCTGTGTGAAAAAGTAATTGCCCCTGCACCTAATAACTGCTTGGGCACCCTTAACAGCAATAACTGCAATCAAACGTTTGCGATAACTTGCAACAAGTCTTTTACACGCTCTGGAGGAATTTTGGCACACTCATCTTTGCAGAATTGTTGTAATTCAGCTTTATTTGAGGATTTTCTAGCATGAGCCGCCTTCTTAAGGTCATGCCACAGCATCTCAATGGGATTCAGGTCAGGACTTTGACTAGGCCACTCCAAAGTCTTCATTTTGTTTTTCTTCAGCCATTCAGAGGTGGATTTGCCGGTGTGTTTTGGGTCGTTGTTCTGCTGCAGCACCCAAGAACGCTTTAGCTTGAGTTGACGAACAGATGGCCGGACATTCTCCTTTAGGATTTTTTGGTAGACAGTAGAATTCATGCTTCCATCTATCACAGCAAGCCTTCCAGGTCCTGAAGCAGCAAAACAACCCCAGACCATCACACTAGCACCACCTTATTTTACTGTTGGCATGATATTCTTTTTATGAAATGCTGTGTTACTTTTACACCAGATGTAACGGGACACGCACCTTCCAAAAACTTCAACTTTTGTCTCGTCAGTCCACAAGATATTTTCCCAAAAGTCTTGGCAGTCATCGAGAGGTTTTTTAGCAAAATTAAGACGAGCCTTAATGTTTTTTTGCTTAATAGTAGTTTGAGTCTTGGAACTCTGCCGTGCAGGCCGTTTTTGCCCAGTCTCTTTCTTATGGTGGAGTTGTGAACACTGACCTTAATTGAGGTAAGTGAGGCCTGCAGTTCTTAAGATGTTGCCCTGGGATCTTTTGTGACCTCTCGGATGAGTTGTCCCTGCGCTCTTGGGGTAATTTTGGGCGGCCGGCCACTCTTGGGAAGGTTCACCACTGTTCCATGTTTTTGCCATTTGTGGATAATGGCTCTCACTGTGGTAATAAGGCCTGGGGGTGGCTACAGAAATTGAACTCAGGTATGATAAACCACGGTTAAGTTATTTTTTAACAAGGGGGACAATCACTTTTTCACACAGGGCCCTGTAGATTTGGAGTTTTTTCCCTCTCTTAATAACGTAAACTTTAATTTAACAACTGCATTTTGTGTTCAATTATGTTATCTTTGACTAATAGTTAACTATTTTTTATGAGCAGAAACATTTAAGTGTGACAAACATGCAAAAGAATAAAAAGTCAGGAAGGGGGCAAATAGTTTTTCACACCACTGTACATTCTCCACACTGCTAATACATAATCTGCGGAGCGATCACAGCCAGACCAGCAAACTAATGTTATGGTAAGCTACCCGGCCACCACCTTGGACTGCTTCCCTCCAATAAAACAAGTGAATTGAGTTTTTCGAGCGATCTCTCTTGCTCAATCACACACTTTTACTATCACGGACTGTTTGACTGGCGCATTATCAGCAGCCCTCTTTTCATGTAATTCACAGACATGTCAGGGTTGCCATGAGTTAGCGGAGAGTAGAGTGTGTGCTTTTGTTACACTAAATAACACGTCAATTAATTAACAGCAAAAATCCTTACATTTATTGCTGCAATACCTTTTTTGGGGGGCCAAAAAGCTTGGCTATCTTTTCTAATGGGATGTCAGCCTCTGCACACACAAAATCCTCAACAAACTGCTTGTGGTTAAGGAAGTTACTTTTTATGACACTCTAATTTAGTTGACATAATTAGACAGCATGTGGTGAGAAGCGCTGTTATTTAGGAGTTTGGTAGTGCGTTGTGTGTGTTGAGAATGAAGCTGGGAGCGAGAATAAACGTGCCTCTTGTCCTTATTTTACTCAGAACTTGCATGACGTCAGCCAGCATCTTATAATGCTCGCTCGCATTAACAAGCAGTGTAAACACATACAGCACACACACACACTAGCATGTGCTGCTAAACTAAGCTAACCCCGCTAGCTTCCATTCGTGATCTGTAAGAGAGGAGTTTCACAGGTTTTTTTTGCCAACTTTTGCCGGTGTTTCAGGTTGCCGTTTCAACATTTTAGTTCAGCAGGGGGCGGGATAGTGTTTGTGATGAGATTTCGCCACAATTGAGTGATCCGCGGGGGAAATATTTCCCCACACAAACCTTCCTTTGCCTCACGATGACAGCATTTCATTCATCCATCCATTTTCTATGCCGCTTATCCTCATTAGGGTCGCAGCTCAGCTGACTTCGGGCGGGAGGCAGTGTATACCCTGAACTAAAAATTCCTGCGAGAACAGTACATTTCATATTAATTTATTTTATTATTTTTATCAACATTTATTATTTTATTCCATTAACATGTAAGTCAATGGATTAAATAAACTAGTTACATGAATGCGGCGGAAGTAGATGTAGGTGTGCATTGCTACACGGAGAAAAGACACCACTTTTGTTCTGGTTTTTTGCATTCAGGCCATCTCCCAAGCGTGACGCACTCTTTCGATGGGTGTGTGTCAAACAAAAAAGGAAAGTGAAAAGTGAAGTGAAATAGACATGGTAAAATGCTCAGAGAGTGGAAAACCCAACATTGGTTCCATGTGCTTTCCAAGCCATTTAAACTGCCATGAAGGATAAGGATGGTATCTTTGAAGATGCAAAAGGATCTGCTCCTATGAAATGGACAGTGATAACTAAATAGCATAGCGGTCTCATAACTAGCACTTTCATCTCCCAATAAAGCCTGTGTCCCCCTCCTTTGCAAAGCCTCTTCCAGTCTGCAAGACAACCACAGGAATAAAAGTAAGGAATTGTGTTTTTTTTTTATAGGACCGTTCTTGAAAGTGGAATGTCGCAAGAACATGGAAGGTTGTAGGAACAAGGTAGAAATACAATGTCAACAAAGACACAAAAAATATTTTTTATCAGCCATTCTCCTTATGGCTATGGCCAAAGTCACCAGTAACAATAGCAATAGTAAGCAATAGTTAGTTTTGGTTTCAGCTACATCAACAACCGGCTGAGTTGATGTCAGTTAGACACTCCAACGGGCGTCAACACGAGCGGGTTCCACTGTACTACAATGTACGCTAATCAAATCTCTCATAAAACAAGACATTGGTCCTTAATGTGAAAAGTAATGCGGAGTCTGGCATGCTTTTGCTTCATCCCGCCTTGTCTCTGATTGCCTTTGACGCTATAAACAACACAATTACAAAACATGTGAAGACGCATGCCGGGCACATACGAAAACAGGCGCGCATGCATTATAAGCTTTTCCACAACTCCATTTTGTTTTCAAGGGCCAAGGGTGGACCTTTCTCCTCCCCTCTTCTCTTTCCCTCTTCTTTCCCTGAGAGGCTGTGCTTGCTTGGCTGCAGGGCTGAGGAATGTGTGAGAGCCATGTGTCAAATCCCCTCACTGTGGGAAAGTGCTGCTCTCGGCTGAACTCCCGCCTCCCTCGCTCTCTCATTCCATTTGACCGCTCTCCAGACGAGCGTCCTGCCTCGCTCCAACCTTGTGCGAGTGTGTGTGTCTGTGTGTGCATGCCTCACAGCACACAGGAAGTGAGCAGAAAGCGTCTGCCAGCGGAGCTCCAACTGAACTGCCGTTTCCTGCAGACACTTCGATGCCAACAGTGTACGCCGTACAACTAACAGAATGCAGTATGTTGTCATTCCCCTAAAATCCTCCATCAACACCAGCAGTCTTCTGAACACCATCTTCATCCACACCAGTGGAGTTTGTTTTATTTAAATGACGGCTGTGATGTACAGCACATTTTTACCAATCAAATGCATGAAAAAGCCACAGCTGATGGATCTGTTCCTCAATGGTGAGATATTACAGTGGATACACAATGCCGTGTACATTATCTGTGAAAGTAGCGCACACTTACATGGAGCCCTGCAGGAAACAGCATTATTCTTTCTTTAAGTTGCACATGACTGCGGCTGAACAAAAGGAATTCAGCATCCATAAGTCAATACCTTATGTATGTTCCATAACTTGTGATTGAAAGGCTAGTTTTAGAAATATCCGTATCTATCTGGAACCTCAAATCCCTAATCACCATCATGATGTTCTTACTGTAAGCCAGGGGTGTCCAAAGTGCAGTGGGGGGGATTTACAGCATTAATTGGCCAATGGCAGAGTCTAAAAACATAATTTAACAAGACAACTAAAAAAAAAACAACAGCAGCAGCAGTCAAAGTATCGAGAGAAAAAAGTTGTAATCTAATTAGAAAGTCAAAATTTTACAAAAACAATGTAATATCACGGGAAATAAATATGTCCTTTTAGTGGCACTGAAGTATTTTAAAACACCTTTTTTTTTTAAAGTCCTAATTAGGGATGTCCAATATCGGCTTGTATTCTAACACAAAAGCGACCAATCCAGGGTGTACCCTGCCTGCATTAAAAAAATGGATGGATGGATTTAGCACAAAATAAAGTCAAAATTTTATGAGAATAAATATGTAATACTGTAGATCTACTGTATTGTAGCAAAATGGTTGGAAAAAAGTAAAAAAAAGTTAATACGGGTGAAAAAAGGCACAATGTTAAAAAAATTAACTCGTAATATTTTAAGGAAAACTATTTATCCATTCATCCTTTTTCTTCCGCTTATCCGAGGTCGGGTCGCGGGGGCAGCAGCCTAAGCAGGGAAGCCCAGACGTCTCTCTCCTCGGCCACTTCGTCCAGCTCTTCCCGGTGGATGCCGAGGCGTTCCCAGGCCAGCTGAAAGACATAGTCTCTCCAGCGTGTCCTGGGTCTTCCCCGAGGCCGACTACCAGTTGGACGTGCCCTGAACACCTCCCCAGGGAGGCGTCCGGGAGGCATCCTAACCAGATGCCCAAGCCACCTCATCTGGCTCCTCTCAATGCGGAGGAGCAGCGGTTCTACTCCGAGTCTCTCCCGGATGACAGTGCTTCTCACCCTATCTCTCAGGGAGAGCCCAGCCACCCTGCAGAGGAAACTCATTTCGGCCGCTTGTACCCGCGATCTTGTCCTTTCGGTCACTACCCAAAGCTCATGACCATAGGTGAGGGTAGGAACGTAGATCGACCGGTAAATCGAGAGCTTTGCCTTTCGGCTCAGCTCTCTCTTCACCACGACAGACCGGTGCAGAGTCCGCATCACTGCAGACGCCGCACCAATCCGCCTGTCCATCTCTTGTTCCATCTTTCCCTCGCTCGCGAACAAGACCCTAAGGTACTTAAACTCCTCTACTTGAGGCAGGACCTCATCCCCAACCCGGAGATGGCCCTCCACCTTTTTCCCGGCAAGACTCATGGACTCAGATTTGGAGGTGCTGATTCTCATCCCAGCCGCTTCGCACTCAGCTGGAAACCGATCCAGTGAGAGTTGAAGGTCACGGCTCGATGAAGCCAGCAGGACAACGTAAGCTGCAAAAAGCAGAGACCGAATCCTGTGGCCACCAAACTGAAACCCCTCAACGCCCTGGCTGCGCTTACAAATTCTGTTCATAAAAGTAATGAACAGAATCGGTGACAAAGGGCAGCCCTGGCGCAGTCCAACCCTCACTGGAAACGGGTCCGACTTATTGCCGGTATCGCGAACCAAACTCTGACACTGGTCATACAGGGAACGAACCGCCTGGATTAGGTGGTCCGATACCCCATATTCCCGGAGCAATCCCCACAGTATTGCCCAAGGAACAGGGTCGAATGCCTTCTCCAAGTCCACAAAACACATGTAAACTGGTTGGGCAAACTCCCATGCACCCTCAAGGACCCTGCCGAGAGTATAGAGCTGGTTCACAGTTCCACGACCAGGACGAAAACCACACTGTTCCTCCTGAATCCGAGATTCGACTATCCGGCGGATCCTCCTCTCCAGAACCCCTGAATAGACCTTACCTGGAAGGCTGAGGTGATCCCACAATAGTTCGAACACACCCTGCGGTCCCCCCTTTCTTGAAAAGCGGGACCACCACTCTGGTCTGCCAGTCCAGGGGCACCGACCCCGATGTCCACGTGATGCCGCAGAGTCGTGTCAATTAAGACACGCCCACAGCATCCAGGGCCTTAAGGAACTCCGGGCGGATCTCATCCACCCCCGGGGCCTTGCCACCAAGGAGCTTTTTGACCACCTTGTTAACCTCAGCCCCAGAGATAGGGGAACCCAAGTCCCCTGGCACTGCTTCCATGTTGGAAGACGTGTCAGTGGGATTGCGGAGGTCTTCAAAATATTCCCTCCACCGGTCCACAACATCTCGAGTCCAGTTCAGCAGCACACCGCCCCCACCATACACAGTGTTGACTGTGCACTGCTTCCCCCTTCTGAGACGGCGGATGGTGGACCAGAATCTCTTTGAAGCCACCCGGAAGTCGTTTTCCATGGCCTCTCCGAACTGCTATCATGTCCGAGTTTTTGCCTCAGTGACTGCCAGAGCCGCAGACCCCTTGCCTCCAGAGTCCCACGGGGCAAAAGGCCTGATAGGACTCTTTCTTCAGCTTGACGGCATCCCTCACCGCTGGTGTACACCAACGGGTTCTGGGATTACCGTCACGACAGGCACCGACCACTTTACGACCACAGCTGGAATCAGCCGCATCGACAATGGAGGCACGAAACATGGCCCACTTGGACTCAAAGTCCACTGCCTCCTTCGGAACTTGGTCAAAGCTCTCCCGCAGGTGGGAGTTGAAACTTCTTCTGACTGGGGACCAGGCGTTCCCAGCAGACCCTCACAATGCGTTTGGGTCTGCCAGGTCTGAGCAGCATCCTCCCACACTATTAGAATAACTATACAGTTATTCATCATCAGGGTCTTTTGAGCCACTCTCTGTCTGGTCCCTCCCCTAGGACCCCCGACAACTTAGCTCCTAGGATCATTGGGACACGCAAACTCCTCCACGACGATAAGATGGTGACTCAGGGAGGAGTCAATCTACAGTTCCAATCAACGGCCAATCTACGGTTCCAAAATAACACATCACAGCCGCGCCCTTCTTGTGTTTCTAGCAGCGGCAGTAGGAGCCCGTATCGCTGCTTATGACCTGGCCTTTACAGACACGCACGCTTTTTTACACAGACTTTTCTTGGTTTGGTGACCACAGGTTTTTCAACATGCATTTTATTTGGTTTGTGGCCCCTGTTGGAAAAAGTTTGGACACCAGTATATAGATAGATAGATACTTTATTAATCTGCAAGATAAATTTAGGTTTCAAGTAGCTCTCCAAGAAAGCCATGTTATAAACTTAATCACTTGATTGTAAAATGCCCAACAGTAACACACTACCTTCTCTAACGCACACTCATTGAAAGCTTCCACTATCTTTTTCACATACTAGGGCTGCTTTATCTCAGTGGTGTTAAGATTTGTCCTATTGAGCAAAGTGCCCTTGGAGTGGAGCCACATTTATAGCAGTCTTACTCAACTTGTCTGTTAAAGAGGCTGCAGTATGAGGGGAAAATAACTGCAAAGATGGAAGACCACAGTCATAAAGATGGAGGACCACACGTACAGGACCCCCAGTCAGTGATGTTGATTTCCAGTGCCCTGGGTGACACCGCACTACCGCTATAAGCTAAACATGTCCAGTCATTTTGAAATCACACATATATATTTAAACACATTAAATTTTATATTAATCGAAAATTATGATTATGTGGCACAGTGAGGCCGCACGGTGACTGAGAGGTTACCACATTGGCCTCACAGTCAGGAGGTTCAGAGTTCGAATCTCCGTTGGGCATCTCTGTGCGGAGTTTGCATGTTCTCCCCATGCGTGTGTGGGTTTTCTCCGGGTACTCCGGTTTCCTCCCACATTCCAAAAACATGCATGTTAGGTTAATTGGTGACTCTAAATTGGATACGCTTGTATGCTTCACTGCTCTCCATTGTGTTGCATTTTCCTGGTTTCAGTTTGGAGTTCAATCTGTACAGCACAGACAAATATTTATAATGGATTAGGCTTTTTATAGCGCTTTTCAAGGCACCCATAATTCATTCATTTCTCAGTCACACACTGGTGGTGGTGGTAATGTACATCTGTATCCACAGCTGCCCTGGGATTGTCTGGCTGCTAATTCGCGTCTAAGGCCTCTCTGATCACTAAACATTCATTCCCATTCATATAATTGTGGGGGTAGCCCTGGAGGCAAGGTGGGTGAAGTGTCTTGCCCAACGACACGACAGTGACTGGGTGGAAGGAGCGAAGATCCGACTGCCAACTTTCCGGTTTATGGATGTGGAGATAAAGTGTGGGTTTGCTCCTGGTGCCTGTTTCTCAGTGGGGATACAGTTTGTATATGTGTGTCATTGAGAGGTTATGATCGCAAAGAAAGCAAGGAACCATCTTTCAACAAGTCTGTCTTTCTTTCCACCATTTTTATTTGATTTACAGGCGGTCTATGTACGGCTTCTGTTGCTACAACGACTTTGTAAGTGGAGTTGTCAGAATTGCGCAATTAGTAAAACTGTTGTCAGCGAAGGGACACATGTTTCAGGAGTCTCATTCGTTTACTGCTAAGAAGAGGCAGAAACTGGCAAGCACTGGCCAGGTCAACGATGCGAGTGGGGACAGATCCCATGGGGGCGGATACATCGCAAGCCAAGCTGGAATTTAAGCAGAGGTCAGTTTTGTTTTAATCGCTGTGGACGTCTCTGACGAGACAGAGCAGACATAAATGTCCTCCTCCAGTTAAAAGGCAGATGGCGAGAGCTGCTTATGTCATCGCTGCAGTTAGACAGCCAGAGGGAGAAAGTGAACATGTCTCTGCAGACATGTTTTATGACGTGTGGGTAGGCAGGCATACGCGTGGCAGGTGTACGCCTATTCTTAGTTCATGCAGTGACGCAGACAATCAATAGGACTACATGCATAAAATAAAAAGCTGGCCTTGTTGGTGTCACTAACGGAATACATTATGTATATAACCTGACCGGTGTCAGAGTTTGGTTCGCATTACCGGCAATAAGTCGGACCCGTTTCCAGTGAGGGTTGTACTCTGCCAGGGCTGCCCTATGTCGCCGATTCTGTTCACTACTTTCATGGACAGAATTTGTAGGCGCAGCCAGGGCGTTAAGGGGTTTCAGTTTAGTACCCATGGGATTCGATCTCTGCTTTTTGCAGATGATGTGGTCTTGTTGGCTTCATCAAGCAGTGACCTTCAACTCTCACTGGACCGGTTCGCAGATGAGTGTGAAGCGGCTGGGATGAGAATCAGCACCTCCAAGTCCGAGTCCATGGTTCTCGCCCGGGAAAGGGTGGAGTGCCATCTCCGGGTTGGGGATGAGGTCCGGCCTCAAGTGGAGGAGTTTAAGTACCTCGGGGTCTTGTTCACGAGTGATGGAAGGATGGAAACGCAAGATGAACAGGTGGATTGGTGAAGCATCTGCAGTGATGCGGACTCTGCATCGGTCTGTCGTGGTGAAAAGAGAGCTGAGCCAAAAGACAAAGCTCTCGATTTACCGGTCGATTTACAATCCTACCCTCACCTATGGTCATGAGCTTTGGGTAGTGACCGAAAGGACAGGATCGTGGGTACAATCGGCCGAAATGAGTTTCCTCCGCAGGGTGGCTGAGCTCTCCCTTAGAGATAGGGTGAGAAGCACTGTCATCCGGGAGAGACTCGGAGTAGAACCGCTGCTCCTCCACATTGAGAGGAGCCAGATGAGGTGGCTCGGGCATCTGGTTAGGATGCCTCCCGAACGCCTTCCTGGGGAGGTGTTCAGGACACGTCCAACCGGTAGGAGGCCTCAAGGAAGACCCAGGACACGTTGGAGAGACTATGTCTCTCAGCTGGCCTGGGAACGCCTCGGCATCCGCTGGGAAGAGCTGGAAGAAGTGGCCGGGGTGAGGGACCTCTGGGCTTCCCTGCTTAAGTTGCTTCCCCCGCGACCCGACCTCGGTTAAGCGGAAGAAAATGGATGGATGGATGGAAGATTGGCCGCAGACCAGCTGAAGAGATTCTTCGTCGTGTTAAACAAACTCAGGTGCCAACATTTTTTTCAGGTTACAAGAAAATCATACGCACTTCGTACGTCTTCATGCGTTGTTTGTACGGCCAAGGTGTGTCTTTCGTACGTTTTTCGGGCCAAATGTCTTCATACATCGCACACACAGACTCTGTATGAGTGTCGTGCACCACGGATGCACTCTCCATACAGTACGTAATTAGTGCGGCCGGATATTCCATGCATGACTCATAAAGGTGGTCACATAATCACCACAACTATGTTTTCCACAAATAATCCTAACCCAACTTCAAATGCCAAAAACCGCACAACCACCAAAAAAAATTTATAGCTTGACTGTATTACAGTATATAGGCACAATCCTACTACTGTAAAGTACTGCCTTTTTTGAGCAGTCTATTTTTTGTCAGTTGTCAATATTTATTTTTATACCTTGTTTTTATTTCACTTGGTTGTTGCCTGTTTTTCTACTCACATTTACAGTATATTTTTTTAGATGATTTGCTTGAGAAGAATGATATTTGAGTGATGGACAGTTTACTTACTCAAGTCAACTTGTGTCTACATTGTTTTTTTTTTATACTTGAGCTGTTTAAAAACACAAAATGTTAAAACAAAATGTTTAACAACAAAAATGTTCATAAAGCAAACATTTTCCAGTCTGATAAAAAAAAAAAGTTGAAGAACTAAAAACTGATCTTTTAAAAAGGTACACTTATTATAGATAACACTCCTCCTGCATTTAATTATGCATTATTAACAAAATGTGACTAATCATGATTAAATGTTTTAATTTATTGACAGCCATTGTAATATTACAACTTTATTCCAATATTCCCTTTAGTTTTCCAATAATTAAATTTTATTATTTAATAACTTTATTTGGTTTTGTTTGCTTCTTACTGAAAAAATAACAATATTTCAACTCTGTGAGACTAAAATGACATTTTTCTCATAACATTACCACTTTTAAAAATGACTTTTTATTTGGCCTGCAATGTTCATTGCCATTTTACTTCCACAGTGATGCAACGTTGAATTATCCTATGTTGGTGTTCATGGGATCTCCATTGGACTACAAAGACTTTTGGTATTGCATATTTTACATAGTGTTTTAAAGTAGTGAGCAATCATCTATAAAGGGTGAACATTATTAGCTCCATTAAAGGCCACTTAATGGTCCTGTTGAGGAGCCTTCGCTTTATGGCCAGGTGTGGTTCAAGAAAGAGCAGATGATTTACTAGTGGCAAAAGACTGGACATGCCCAAAAAGCAGTAAATATTCTGCGGAGTACTATCTCAGTTTCCCCCTGCTCCCTATTATTGGGACATTAAATCATGACATCATAGAACTTGCTAAGACATTTTGACTTATCTATGTGGGGGAGGCACGTGAGGTCCGTGGTCATTGGGAGCTTAGCAAACTGATTGTTTCCTTTAAACTAATGTCATACTGCCGATATGACAATGGGGTCAAGGAGACGTGAGATTTATGGCTGGCGTGGTCCAATTGCATAGTTTGGAAAGTTGATGATATCTCAGACGACCAGACAGCACGCTGTGTGATTTTGTAAAAGGTAGTGTCTCAATGCCGCTTTAGTTGGCATATGTAATAATGTAATGACTAAAGTATGCAACAGGAGTGGATGAGGAAGGAGGAGGTTCTTGCTGAGGTTGAGAAAGGCACCGACTCTTCTTATCAGTCGTGCAAGCCGTGAGCGATCCAAGTGGGTTGGGAGACAAGAGAAGGGCCTATGTTGTGCCCTGTGATCCAAGACGGCGCTTTATGGCATGCTCCAGATCGCTATCAGTGTGGGAAAAGAGTGCAAGGCCACAGGATCTGTGCTTAAGCATGAGTGTGTGTCTGTGCATGTTTGTTTGTTTTGTGTGCGGTTTCTCCCACTAAAGCAATCAAGAGGGCAAGGAATTGTATGTTTAGACAGAGTGTGTGTGCGTGTGTGTGTGAACGCATGACTGCTGTGGAGCCTGATAAGGACTATAAACATAATCCAACAGCAGGCGGGCAGGTTCACCCACACGGGACGATAAAGCAGAGCTTTGACCCTAACCGACCACTTTATTCTCTCATTGAATTGATACGTCGCCATAAAATATACTTCTGTGTGCCGCAATTAACTGTAACATCAGTGCTAGTCTTGGAGCTGAAGACACCGCAGTGTCTTATCCCTGCCGGCTGTAAAACACACTCATTAGGAATGCTTGATGCTTTAGGTTTCAGAGAAATATGAGAACATTTTATTTGTTGGAGAATTACCCGCAAGCAGTATGCCATTTTTTTGTGTTTAATTTGAAATATCATTAAAGCGGTTTTACAAACGCTTAGCATTTTTATTTTGTGCATTATGTTCTCTTACATTAACAAAAATTAACCATGCCCTTTAAATCCAAGTGCAGCCATTGCCACTTTGCAGTTCAAATTTTGCAGCTTTTTGAAAAATATACTTATAAATCATGTGTTCCATGGTTGAATAAGACCTGTTAGTGGTAAAATTCTTCATATTTTTGGCCCAAATTGAACATTTTAAAAGCATAAAATTGCTAAATTAAGTACAATACAAATACAAGGCATTCAAAAGATGCATTCAAATGTAGTATGTACTGTATGTAGTGATTATGTGGTATTCAAGGATATTTTAAGGTATGTAGTATTCTTCATTGGTCACTAGGTGTCAGTAATGCTACTGTGATGTTCAGTGAGACACACAAGCACCAGCCAAAACAACAGGGCTGTCAATCAATTAAAATATTTGATTTTGATGAATCGCATTTTGTCCATAGTTATCTCATAATTAATCACAGGAACTTTACATGTAGTTGCCCTATTTTTGCACACTATTTGTAAATATGCAAATAGTGTTTATCTGATATTCTCTTGTACTTTTTATATTATTTTATTCATATTGCAGAGCATTTTTTGTTTAAGAGTGTTTTTCTCCCACAACTGAGCTACTGTAACCAAGCAATTTCCCTTGTAGATTGATAAAGTCTAAAATATGTTTTTATCTATGAATAAGTAGGGATGTAAATCTATTTGTGGTAAATTAGCCAATATGCAACTAACTACATCAAATGTTATGTAAAGGGATATACATATTAGAAATATGGGCTATTATTTTATTAATTTGTCATAATTCCTCATATCGGCCTGGTAACTATCGGCCCAATAAATGCATCAAACGAGGGATTGCTGTACGTACAGAACTGTGATTACGGTGTACCATTACACCACTAGGGCAGACAGAAGACGTCAATGCAAATACTTCATCCATCCATTTTCTATTTATCGGTCAGAACATAAATTATACTTTAAAGGGTACAAACACTCAAGTCTACAAAGAGTCACTTTCAAAAACAGCTAGGAAGTTTTCTAACTGGACTAAACTGGACTTAAAAAAACAATTTCTGACATTAAGTGTTGTGTATGCTGCCGAAAGCCAACAGACTTTCCAGGGAGACAAACTGCATCTGAGAAATCAAAGGCGCATTTACTTTGCTTCCTTAGTACCTGACTGGACAAAGTCTGACCCTGATTATGCAAAGATGAGGTGAGAAAATGACTAAAGAAGATGTTACATAGACACTGACTTATCCCCAGAGGCGTGATTCAGACAATGACCTCCATAAAGCTGCAGTGGGGCTGTCAGGTGATGAGGTCACGGCTAAATCAGAGGCAGATCAGTGGCAGGTTTGGCTATTAGTTGAGTCACGGATGAGTTCATAAGAGAGGCGCACTCCAAGGGTCACTGGTTAAATCACGGTCCATTTCTGCAACACTCTCGCCCGTACTTACGTTTATAAACGCACACAATGACGCCACTCGAAGCCAGACTCGTGTGATTAGCCACTCCTCTGAGGCCACGGTGAGTCACCTGTGAAGCCTGGAAGACATGCCGCCTGAGGCTAGGCGACAAAAGATTTGTGCACGTCTGTGTGTATTCATCTGGTCTGGCTCCAGTGATGTCATCATTAGAAGACAGTCGGAGCAAAGATGGCTGAGAAATGGCACACTTCCCTCCACCCTTGCCATATGACCACACACATTACACAAAAGAATAAAGAATTGGACGATGGTGAAAATAGGTGTTAATGGTGTTTTGGAGAGGTGCTGTAGTCTTCTTTTGGTAATCATCTATTTCCACAGTAAAGTACTTTGTGAATACAGATATTTAACGGCCATTACACATCAGTGGAATGGATTGCTCGCACCTCAGAGGTATACTTATTTGCTTTACGAGCAACCATAATCACAATGAGCACCCGCTCTTGATCAATTTGATTTTCCCACTACGGGTGAACAGAAATAGAACATAGTTAAAAGCATAGAGCTTTAGCTGCAAGTCGCTTAATTGCTCTATAACAAATTCTCCTTTTCATCCATATATTTTCCATGCAGTTTGCTCCTCATTAGGGTCGCGGGGTATGCTGGACCTATCCAAGCTGACTTCGGGTGAGAGGCAGGGTAACCCCTGGACAGTCAACCGAAGGGCAGAAAAACAATTATTCACACATACATTCATACAATGGACAATTTAGAGTCCCCAATTAACCTAACATGCATGTTTTTGGAATGTGGGAGGAAACCGGAGTACCCGGACAAAACCCACACAAGCACGGAAAGAACAAGCAAACTCCACACAGAGATGCCAAGCAGAGATTCAAACCCTAGTCTTCCAGATCCCCTGACTGTGTGGCCAACAGGCTAACCACTCGACCACTGTGGAGAAATTCTCCTTTCATGAAGTTGAAATACATGCTGTAGGTTAGTGGTGAAAGAAAATGAAAGCGCATTTCAAACATTAAAAAAATATTGCCATGGTTTACTGACAAATAGCATGCCACAACCACACAGCTTTTAAACCAGAAATAAAAATACATACCTTAAATCACAATCAATAATCATATAACAATCATTGTGAAGGATTTTCCGTTATACACGCACATTTTTATACAGAAGTCCACGTCATCATATTGCTTTGTTCTTATCCATGGTCTCAGACAACGAGATGCACTGTACTAATGGGGCCCTATGATTTCGGTATCTACGGAATCGTGGAATTGGCCAATATAAACTGACTTGGGGTAGTATTTCCGTGAGGAAGTTTCCTCGGTGGGCCGCTTATCCGCAGCGGCACCTAATTACAAACAGTAATTCGCCCCCTCCCAAACTAAACATGCCAAAACGCTGGCGAAAACACCTGGAAATTCCTCTTAGAAGCTTGCTGGGTTCGCTTAGTTTAGCAGAGCATGCTAGTGCAGCTGTGTGAGTGAGACTCAGGCTGATACATGTTTACTAGGGGTGCACCAGTTCACAAGGATGTATTGAACCGTTTCAGTTTTGCATGTTCGGTTCGGTCCACTTGCGTACCGTTTTGGTTATATTTTATGCTATTTTTCTCATTAAGTCTGTTCAGCAAGGAACAAAAGTCCTGGCCGAGTTTCTGCATGGACGCCTCCACCACTGACTGATGGGGAGGAACGGTATTGGCTCAAGCATAGAAAATGCCGGCGTGAAGGCTGAGCTGGAAGACCTTCTATCTCACTACAATCTCCCGTTTGGCAACACTTTGGCTTCCCTGCTAAAATTAGGGATGGACAAAAGCAAGCGGATAAATCCAAAGTTGTGTGTCAACATTGTTCCACGGAGATCAGGTTTGCTGCAGGAAACACGTCTAACATGTTAGCACACTTAAAACGGTATCATCTGGCAGTGAATGTTCCAAGAAAGAAAAGCAGCTTAGCGCAAACACCGATAGCTTCAGCTCACTACCTCTGTTCCTAGTGAGCGGATTTCTCCACTGCTAGAGATATTTTTCACTGCAAAAACTGTACTTCTTTTCCTTTCGGCTTATCCCGTTAGGGGTCGCCACAGCGAATCAATTGCCTCCATCTAACTCTGTCTTCTGTATCCTCTTCTCTTGCGCCAACTACCTTCATGTCCTCTTTCACTGTACACTGTGCACAAAATGTTGATTTGTTTTTTTTTAGCCAAAAAAAAAATCTGGCTGTTGCTGATAAGTGTTCAAAGTTTACAGTTTTAACTTGTTAATTTATAATTTTACACATTTTTTTATGCAACCACTTATTTCGTCATTATTTTCCTATTTAAAAAAGTCTGAGTTATTAGAAATATCACCGAAATGAGTTGCTTTTTTATTTAATTAAAAATATATATTGTTTGCATTTTTTTAAATAAAAGCATTTAAAGTAATTTTTTCTGGCTTTTTGTACCGAAAATTAACCGAACCGAGCACTTCAAGAAACTGAACCGGACCAAAATTACATTTCAGTGTACCGTTACACCACACAAGTGTTAACACTATGTTGTGGTTTGCCTCTTTAATGTAAGCATTTTACAATGTTTACTAACAGCGTGAAGGTTCTGAGGTAAAAACACATGAGGCATGTTTATTCTTGCACCCAGCTCATTTCCGGCTTTCAAAATAAAATCACTGTTTGTCGCATCTTGTTTAATTGTGTAAATAAAAAATAAGGGTGTCATAAAAAATAGCTTACATTGATAATGCAATTTGAATCGCATTGGTGACCACATCTACCTTAACCACTAGCATGGGCATTACAGTTCGTTGAAGATTTTGTCGCAACTTGTGCAGAGGCTGACATCCCTCATCAGGCTGTGACCTACAGCGTTTACTGGAGCGGTTTGCTACTGTGTGTCAAGCTTCTGGGATGAGACTCAGCACCTCCAAATCCGAGGCCATAGTTCTCAGTCGGAAACGGGTGGACTGTACCCTCCGGGTTGGGAGTGAGGTCTTGCCTCAGGTGGAAGAGTTCAAGTATCTCAGGGTCTTGTTCACGAGTGAGAACGGCTGGAGAGTGAGGTCGACATACGGATCGGTGCAGCGTTGGCAGTAATGCGGTCGGTGTAGCTGAGCTGAGGCGGAAGGCAAAGCTCTCTATTTACCGATCGATCTACGTTCCCACCCTCACCTATGGTCATGAGTTATGGATCATTACCGAAAGAACGAGATCGCGGATACAAGCGGCGGAAATTAGTTTCCTCCATAAGGTAGCTGGACTCACCCTAAGAGATAGGGTGAGGAGCTCGGCCATCCGGGAGGAGCTCAGAGTAGAGCCGCTGCTCCTTCACATCGAGAGGAGCCAGTTGAGGTGGCTCGGGCATCTCGTCCGGATGCCTCCCGGGCGCCTCCCTGGTGAGGTGTTTCGGGCATGCCCAGCCGGGAGAAGGCCCCCAGGAAGACCTAGGACACGCTGGAGGGGCTATGTCTCACAGCTGGCCTGGAAACGCCTTGGTGTCGTCCCGATGGAGTTGGAAGAGGTTGCCGGAGACCGGGAAGTCTGGACTTCCCTACTAAAACTGCTGCCCCTGCGACCCGGACCCGGATAAGCAGAAGAAAATGGAATGGAATGGGTGTGTGCACACCAAACGTGGTGTGCAAAAGTGCTTGCCCCCTTCCTGATTTCTTTTTTTGATTTGCTTTGCATGTTCGTCACACCTAAATATTTCAGATCATCCAAAAAATGTAAATAGTAGTCAATGACAACCCAACTGAACAGAAAATGCAATGCTTTTTTATTAAGGGAGATCAAATCCAAACCTACATGGCTCTGTATGAAAACGTGATTGCTCCCACCCTGTTAAAACATAATTGAGATTGATTGTGATCTATCAGTCTGGAAAATGTTATAAAGCCATTACTAAAGCATTGGAATGCCAGCAAACTACAGTGAGAGCCATTATCCACAAATGGTGAAAACATGGAAAAGTCTAATCAAAATTGACACAATTTACAATGCTGTAAGACGGTGGTCTCCAACCTTTTTGTCTCTGCGGTCAACACTGGACAATTTTTTGGGGGGTTAGAAGCGGGGGTGCTGAAAGTGCTAAATATTTCTAAAGACATAGCGATAGAGAGATTTCAAGTCAACGGCAAATCAATACAGTTTTCCACCAAATACAATGTTGTCAGAGAATTTCCATTAACTGATGTAGTGGCCAACAGTAAATTCTTCTGTTGCTTCTTTTTCTGTCAAAATACTCCAGGGTTTTTTTTTTCCGGGGTGCTTGGTCTCCTAGTACCACAGCAGTTTTGAAGGCTTCATTGCCTCGTCAGAGAGCCATTCTCCGCATACAATGCAGAGCGGGCTTGGTATGTGGGTGTCACCGGCGCAATAAATCCATATTTCAAGTAGGACTCCTGGTGTTGTCTGTTAAAAGATTTCCCTTTTTGGAAGTCATAGGCTTTTCCCTTGTCTCTTTTCTCCTTTGCAAAGACACTTTCCAAAGATGTCTGTTTCTTTATTCTGTTCATTTTTTATTCTTTATTCATTTTGCTAGCCTATGGGGACGGGTTACATTTTGGCACTCAAGTGACCGAGACGTAACCAAGAGAATCCGGTCATTTTTCAATTAAAAGCTCGTTCAGACTCAGACAATACATAAAACAGAAATAGTTCATTATTGTGACCCAGTGTCAAGTGGTTGGGGACCACTGCTTTAAGAGACTCATTGCAAGTTATTGCAAGCGATTATCTGCAGTTGTTGCTGCTAAGGGTGACACAACCAGGTATTGGGTTTAGGTGCCAACCACTTTTTCATGCAGGGCGAAGTAGCTTTGCATTTTTTTCCTCTGAATAATATTAAAAGGTTTTATTTATGCACTGCATTTTGATTTCAACACAGGACATTCCAAATTGAAACATTTAGTTGATGATCTAAAACATGTAACTGTGATAAACATGCAAAAAAATAAGAAATCAGGCAAACACTTTTTCACATCGCCATATGTTCTGTATAATTATTCTCTTTTCATTTATATGTAAACTTGATTTACTATTGTTGTACTTTGCAACAGAGGGTAGACTTAGTCAGACAACTTCCTAGTGTGGTAATGGACAAAGCCAATTTGAATTCTAATTCTGATTCTCCAGACTGGCTGATTGGGTCCCACCCGGACCACTTACTGTTATCACATTTGACCATCAAAGGGGGAAAATGAACTAGAGTTGGATTAAAAACTGACCAAAGGATACTTAATGTGTGGTAATATTTAAATTTTGGTTCTCTGGTCTGAACTGCCATTCCAGAGTGTACCTGACTGTTGCGGCGAAACAGAGCGTGCATCAAGACGCTCCGGCGTGCATGCCGAGGAGCGCCAGGTTTATTCTGCCACTAATTAAAACGGGGAAGTAGAGTGGCAGTACATGTCCGCGTGGTGCTCAGAAAGCAGAGAAGGAGCAGAGGAGAGCTGCCTGGGAGTGAAAAAGAACCGGTGTAGCTGTATGAATCTAAATATTCACCAAACAAGTTGAAAGAGACTGCAGGTAAGAGACCTGTTGCCCACCGCTTCGTGAGCTTCGTCTGTCGCCGGCTCTGGCGGCGCGTTCACGGGAGCTACTTAAATGTGGATTGTGGGTGGTTTCACCTGCGGGCTACGAGAGAGTTTTATTTTATAAAAGAGTGTTGGGTTAAATAAAAAGCTAAAAAAAATTGTAAAATTGACATATTGATTAATTTTGTCTAATTGTAAATTATTGAATTTTTAAACTTGTGTATTACCACTGGTGGATTTGTGTGTTTTAAGGTTTTTCACCTCCAAGGATAAAAATGACAAAAGAAACAAAGCATCATTATTGGGACTGAATCCCAGCAAAACCCCCCAACAAACCCGCCGCTTAACAGTGAAACACCGTGTCGAGCTGGTTGACAAAGCTGCTCCCACGACAAAATATCCCATGCCTAAAGCTCCAGCCTAAACACCCCAACCTAAATCTCCAGCCTAAATATTCCAACCTAACGCTCCAGCCTAAATACTCCAACCTAAAGCTCCAGCCTAACGACCCCAACCTAAAGCTCCAGCCTAACGACCCCAACCTGAAGCTCCAGCCTAAACTCCCCAATGTAAAGCTCCAGCCAAATACTCCAGCCCAAATGCTTCTGTGGAACCTGAAGATAAAATGGCTGAGTCAAAAGCATTGCAGCAGCTAAAGAAAGAGAGGACGACTGCAAAACAAAGGCTTTCTCGACTAGTAAACTCTATAGAGAAGTCATGTCGGAAAATGTCTGAAGAGGAACTAATGGAAGCCTTCAATAAGATTTCATTGGATGCTGATAAGGTGATGTAAGCAAACGAGCAGGTGGAAGCTGCTTATGTTGAAATGATGGAAAGAGAGGGGACCACTTCCAAGGAGGATATGAAGGCAGACATTGAAAGAACAATCAGTGAATGTGAACAGAGACTTGAGGAAGCTGAAGGGTTTATCCAGAGGGCTCTATGGAACAATATTGGTCATTCTGAGCTCACCCTAGCATTGGAAGCAGCTGAGAAGAAGTGCAAGTGCCTCTCACCCCTCAACCTGGTTTGAAGTTGGAAGTGAATGATTTAATACTTAACCACTTTGAAGGTCTGGTTAAAGCAGCAAAAGAATCCATCCGAAAATGGAACCGCTGGACTCCAGCCCCAGAGCAAACGAGTCTACAGCAGTGGATGAGGGAGTTGGAGGCCAGCTTCCCTGAGCTGGTGCCTGGGAAGGCGGCTCTGTTGCAAGCAAAAATGGAGGGGTTGTCATAAGAAGCCCCATGTTTCCAGCCACCTGCCATAAAGCTGAGACCTACAGCACTCCCAAGGTTTGGAGGAAACAAGCGGAACTTCTACTCCTGGAAAAGAGATTGGGAAGCACTCCAAAAGCAGGGGGAACCTACTGGGTCCAAGGAGGTTAAGGAAGTTAAATTTCTTGGATAGCCAAGAGGAAAAGGTGGCAAGGGACCTTCGCTTGTCAACCTATGGTACCGCAGATGAAGAGGTCTTTCGCGTTCTGGAGAACGACTTTGGAAATAAAACTGCAATCGCCTTGGAAATTATCGAAGAATTACAGGCGCTGCCACCAGTGAAAAGTCACCAACCTCGGAAGATTGTGAAGTTGATACAAGTGGTTGAAAAGGCTTTGCAGGATCTCAGTGAGTTGAGAAATACAGAAGCCTTGAGAAACCCACTCGTCACAAAGTCACTGGAGAGTAAGCTGTCTGACAATTTTAAAAAGGAGTGGCTGCTTAATGTCTTGAATGGGGAAGAAACTGCATCACCAGAGGAGAGGTTTGACTAGCTGCTTGAATTCTTGAGGAGTCAAGAGAAGATTTACAAGCAGTTAGAGAAATTAAGAGAAGAGGACTCAGGTAGGAGGGAGGCAAAGAATCTTCAGAAGCATGCTCGGACAAAGGCCACCAAATCGCTTAACTCCCAAGCAGCCTGTATTGTTTGCGGGGAGAGTGGCCACAGGAAGAAATTGTTTTACTGCAAGAAATTCAAATCGCTTAAAGTGGGTGATAAAAAGGAGGCAGTGAGGAGACTTGGTGCTTGTGGGAAATGTTTGGAGGTGCGCAAGGATGATGAGGAGTGCAAAACTTCATTTTTGTGCAAAAATGAGGGGTGTAAGGACCCTTTGCGCCCAGTTCATCACTATTACCTCTGCCCCAAGTCTGGAAGCAAGGAAGGGGAACCGAAGAAGTCGAAGCCTTGTCCAGTAAGAGGTGGAGGGAAGAAGTATACGGAGGTTAGCCCAGCAATGTCAGAATGTCTTTTGTAACGCAACCTCAAAAACATTCAGCTCAACTGTGCCGCAGCGCAGTCTATTGGCAGAAAATGGTCTCCAAGAGTTTCCAGTTTTAATGATGATCTTGGAGGTCACCGCAAACGCTGGGCAGAAATTTGGGGCCCTAATTGACTTGGCATCTGACACTTATTACATCACTCACGAAGCTGCTGGTGAACTTAACCTAAGGAGCGAAGACGTCACTCTTATAGTTCATGGAGTTGGGGGTATGCAGATAACTGTCGAGACAAAAAGATACCTCCTGAAGATCCGGGTCGCAACACAGAGAGGTACCCAAAGATCTCATCAGCTTGTTTGTTATGGGCTGGAGTGATGTGCAGAGGAAGGATACAGCACTTCAAAGACGATTGTTTGGGCGTTCCATTACTTCTGTTTGATACCTGGCAGGGAACTCTTCTGGCATGTCAATGTCATCAGGAATGGCATAAAGGTGTTGCTGGCACCCTGCTAAGAATGCAGCAAAAGGCTTGGGTTGTGCAAGGGAGGAGGCTGGCTCAAACAGTGGTCCACCAATGCATCTTCTGCAGAAAGGCAAAGGCTTGAGTATGCCAGCAAGTGATGGGTGAGCTCCCTGTGGAAAGATCAAGACCTGCATTGCCATTGCCCCTCGTGAACGTGCCGCCAGAGCCGGCGACAGACAGAGCGCACAAAGCGGTGGGCAACAGGCCTCTTAACGGCAGTCTCCTTCAAATTGTTTGGTGAATATTTAGATTTGTGCAGCTACACCGCTTCTTTTTCACTCCCGGGCCGCTCTCCTCTGCTCCTTCTCCGCTTTCTGAGCACCACGCGGACATGTACTGCCACTCTACTTCCCCGTGTTAATTAGTGGCAGAATACACCTGGCGCTCCTCGGCACGCACGCTCTGTTTCGCCACAACACTGACTAACGGCCAAAGTCAGCTGGGATAGGTTTCGGCATACCCGCAACCCTAATGAGGATCAACTGAACTGAAGGCATCTTTGTCTTTGGACCAAAAAGTTGCCCTCTGGAAATCAAATGACTAATCAGCCGGGGTGCGGCATAACGGCTGAGATGAAGAGATTTTAAATGTATACCATGAGGTCACCAACAATACTCCCAACAGTCTGCCTCATAGCACAAAGCCACATGATCAGAACCTATTGCCTTTGGCTCCCTCCTGAACTAAACCATAAAGTGGAGTATCGCCAGGGGACAGTCACAGGACTGGACTCATCATCCCATTATTGCACAAGAGGCTCTGCTTGTCATTTCTTGTAGGTCAGCTGATGCATCGTGACCCTGTGAATAAAGTCCTGTCTGTAAATGTGGTGTGACTGCATAGAGAGGTGTTAAAGTGTTTTCCATTTTTTAGGTTTTAGGCTGTTAACCACTCATTCATTTATCTTTTGTCTGGTTGCATTTATGTTGCCAGCCATTTACAGTAGATGATCATTTCAGTGGATAATAAACACAAATACTGCAATTCAGACTGTACAATGACTACTGTAAGTTGCATCAATGTTCCACATTTACAGTATTCATATTTATAGAGATGACTTGTGAGATTCTTTACACAATAAGGACCATTTTTGGTTGATGTGATAACTCAGGTTCTGTCCACAACAAGAACGTTCTTGAGATTGGTATTTGTTTAGCTAGTTTTAAAAAAAGTTGCGTTTACACTGTGCAGGATTAGTAAATACGGGTTACTGAGTAAAAACAATGTAATAAGGCATGCCTGCGTGTGGCGCTGTGAACCGAAACACAGACAGAACCATATGACACACTAAGTCACAGAAGAAGGAATAACGCATGCGCATAAGTTTATCTTGCTTATGACAAAAGGGGAATTACATGTGTGTCATACCAGAAGAATGTCGACTGAAAATATTCAGATTTTCTGTTGGATTGTCGTCGAAGCTCTCTTCTGGTCACGTGACGGGGACGGGTCGATAACGTCGTTGGTTAAAAATATATATCAAGTTGTTCATCCTTAAAAAAATGACTAGCTGGCGGTATAGAAAATGGATGGATGGATCTTTAGGTCACCCAAAACACCGTTTCCGTGTGGACGAGAGGTTAGGGATGCTTTGATAGATCAGCCACCAATTTGTATTGTCCGATTTCCGTGAAAAACACATGATGAGCAAGTGAAGATAAATACGTTTCAGAGCTGATCACAACGTTTGAACACAGACCTGACATGAATGTGCATGTGTGCTGTGTTACGTAAGGTTGACAACACCCGTATTACCCCGAGAATCAACACTAGCCTGTAAACCCTCGATGGTTTCAGTTTGACAGCCTGACACACGCCAATCCATGCCAGCGTGTTTGATCACTCCCTCGTCAAACCTATTGGTGTTTGACTTCTCGTGTACTGTGTATTTCTTTGCATGCTTTGCCTAGCTGTTTACGGACGTATCTAACTTGCTAGCTAGCTAGAATTATCCAAGCAAACCAGCAATGCAGTTACTTGGAGTTCAATTTTCCACTTCATGGAGAAGTGAATATTACGTCTATCAGGTAAACTTTTCAAGTGCCTATTCTTGTCTTATCTCTTGTTCCCCAAACGCTACTTGAGTGTTGTTGTTTAATGAACATCATCTACTTGCCAGGGGACCATGAAATTGTAATGGCTGCCCTGGGCTATAGCACTCATAAATAATTGAAAACATCTACAGGTAATCAATGGGACTGGTATCAGCCGATCTCAGTCATGGGTGATCGGTATGGGAAGCGGTACCGTAAAAACCCTGATTGGAGCATCCCTATCTGAAACAATAAAGTACTTTGCAGATTTGACCTGAAAACGCTTCCGTGTGGATAGCCCCGCAGTTTCACAAGTTTCAACTCCCTGCAGATTTTCAGCAGATCTGCCATAAACTGATCAACAGGCTGAAACGCTGACAGTTGATACACAGGCACCACATCATTATTGAAGCTCACCTTCCGACTTGTTCGTAAAGCCATCCAAACTGAAGAGGAGAATTGAGATCGCCACAGTCAATATTTAAAGCATAAATGGCAACAACCAGTCAAGGGTAAACAACAGCCTTTGAGATCGTCTAACCACAATCCATGTAGGACGGAGTTTGTCCTCTCCATCCGAACACATCTTTGACAAAAGAGATCTGTCTCTTATTGAGGGGCAGAGTAGCAAAGAAAGTGGTGTGTTGACGAAGAGGATGAAGATGGCAAACATCCCCAGGAGCAGCATAGACTCAGGCTCCATATCCACTCCTCATACAGGGGTGTAGCAAATTGGAAGAGGGTTTTAGGGTCGTTCTCAAGTGGCTTGAGGGCAAGCTGTAGTCTGCGTGACCTCTAATCACTGTGTGATTAAAGGCTTGAATTAAGAGGGCAGCGACAAACTTCAGAAGACAGACAGAAACCTACCCATCTGTGGAAATCAGGGAGGTATTCTCTCTAACTGTTCATGTTGCATACACAACAATTTAAAGACCTCCCTGAAAAAAGCAGGCGTTGCATTGATCCTATATCTGATCTCCATGGTAATGCAGACATTAACATGCAAATATCTACTAAGCTCTGTCCGAGGCCTTTCACAACCCTTAGAAATGGCAAGGACATTGTGTGGTGGTGGACTGTCATAATCTGCTGACAGCTGATACTACCGTTCACAGTGCTCACAGCACCAAGTTAAGAATTTAAATACCTGAAAAACTGTATTCCAAATCAGAGTCTTAGTTACTGTGTATATTTTTGAATGAAAGAAAGCACTACAATAATAGAAATAGTATAATTCTTGTCTCAATTAATGGAGTAATCAGCCCTAGAGTGACCAAATCAATACGAACCAAACACAAACAGTTAGTGGTTTGGTCCGCAACATATCAGAAAAAAAGCATACATTGTCCATCATGTTTGCCAAAGTCAAAGCTGAAGTGTGTGAATATATTAAAACACAAAGAGAATATGTCTGTTTTCATGCGGTGAAAAAAAGGGAAGCGGTGGGTCTTTGAGTTTACAAAAGTGAAGTTAGTAAATACAACACAAACTAATTTATTTCCTGCTTGTGAACACAATTTAGTCAAGTAGACTTGAGTTGTTTTCATGTTGACTGGAATTGATCAAATCAAACAAACAAACACAAATGTAATCAAGTTTAGTCTCGTTGAAAAAAACAAACAAATACCACTCCGGGACAGATGTTGGCGCTGATTCTCCCACCTTTATATGCCAGATAAGCTGCCAAGAAGAAGAGCCCGAAGACCGCCAAAAAAATGCAACAGCAGCAAAAATCTGCGGCAGCAAGTCACCGAAAAAGTAAGGTCTTCAAATATTTATGTTTCTGGTTTAGTAATTTGGGCGACCGTTAAGTAGAACGCTGTTGCCGAACAGTAACGTAGCTAAAATAACATTTAACTCTAGATATAGTGTGTATGTTGACATTTGCATCACGTTTGGGAATGTTAGCTCGCACCCGCTAGCTCATTCTTGTTGACAGTTAGCATCAGTAATGTTCCTCAGCGGAGCCCCCCGGTCCCGCTGCTGACGACGGTGCTTTGTCAAAGTTAAAGCCGGTCGAGAAGAGCTGTGAGCCGGCTGTGTGAGTGGATTTCATCAAGACTGCTCAAGACTGACAATGGCGGGCGGGGGAAGGGGGGAAATAGGAACTTTCATCCATCCATCTTCTATGCCGCTTATCCATGGTTAGGAATGTGATTTTTTTTTTAATACCAAATAATTTGTGTCACAGGTTCACTGTCCACATCATTCATATTAAGAAGGCTCTATAATAGTAGGTGTTCTCATATTACTTTTTGCACTAAATTTTCATTTTCATTTACCTTCAGATGCATTCTAAAAATGTGAATGATTGATAGAAAATGTTATTTGTCTTTTCACATTTGATTATACTTTATTCTGCTAGTGTAAAAGCTAGTTAGTCCTTGTTTGAAGATCTATAAATGTTTTTGTATATGATTTCCATCTTGTTTTGAATTTTGGTAGCGCTTGAGCCATTTTGTTTCAATTTGACTTACACCTTGATTACTGATATTACTAATGATGAACTTGATGTATGTTACAGGATTAGCTGTAGGGAATGTGGAGTTGTAAGGGCTGCACAGTAACTCTATCAAGTAGGTCCAAGTTAAAGCATCCACATTTTGGGCGTAGTTCATGCTATCCCTGTACATACCAGAATTGTCCGTGCACATTTAAGACATGGAATGCCATAATTGTCCACCAAAGTAAAATTCACACCAAAAAGAAGCTATATTCAGGTGTCACATTTGTAGCTGCAGGTATTTAGCTTCAGAGAAGGATTCTTTTTCTCATGTAAATGCACATCTCAAACGAAACGAGACAGTCGTTTTCACAGTGTGCTCAACACACACAGTGAGTGTGTTGAGCAGTCAGATACTGTAATTCCTTCAAACAATCATTTGCATACAGAAGACTTGCAGAAAGTCATAGAGCAAAGATTTGCAGCTGCTTTGCTGAAGTTGGAACATTTGGTCTTGGACTTCAGCTGTAGATGAATTTTTCGGGGAACTCCACCATTTGATCTGTTCTGCCCCTGTTCCATTATCTTGTGACACCGTCAGAGACATCTTTCATCATAGAAACCTCTTTGTTGATGAACTTGCAATTAGAGAAACTATTAATGCAATTTGTTCTGGAAATCCAGTGCAAAGGTCCATACAAAAAGGTGGCTCTCTAAGTACAGCCTATCTGCGTAAGCAGTGTTACAAGGAGAACTATGGGGTTGTAGAGCCAGTTGAATATATTCTTGATACTAAAAACAAACGCAGCTTCCAATATGTCCCAATATTGAAGTCTATACAGCAGCTGTTAAGTAGAGAAGACATCATTGAGCGCCATCAAAGACAAGAAGCCACATATTCTGGTGTGTCATATCAATATAGATGCTCAAGGGATGGCTCTCTATATAAGGAGAATTGCTTTCTTGCTGGAGAAAAGTCAAAAATAGCCTTAAATTTGTATGTTGACAACTTTGAAACTTGTAACCCGCTTGGCACCTCACGTAAGAAGCATAAGCTTTGTGCTGTGTATTGGGTATTGGCTAACTTGCCTCAGGGCTCTCATTCTTCACTGTCATCTATCTACTTGTCAGTACTATGCAAAACTGATGATGGTGAACATCTATGGTTATGATAAAATATTTGAACCTCTTCTACAGGATCTAAAAACTCTTGAGGAGCTTGGTGTTTATGTCCCACTGTTGGGTGAGTCAAGGTACAGTATTCAGTGTAGTGGCTGACAACCTGGGAGCTCATAGTGTTGCAGGATTTTTGCAGAGTTTTTCAGTTGAATACTATTGGAGATTTTGCACAGCAAAGAGCAGTGATATTCAACTAAATTCTGTTGCATCTGGTGCTTTTAGTCTGAGAACCAAGGAGTTACATCAGACCCATGTCAGACAAGTCCAAGATACAGGTACATGTTGTTTTGGAGTGAAAAACTAATGTGTCTTCACACAAAATCTGTCACATTTTCATGTCATCTTTGGCTATCCTCCTGTTCTTGCCCATGATGTTTTTGAGGGTATAATCCCAGTAGAGCTTGCTTGTGCTTACCAGTTCTCATTTCCAGAAAGTATTTTACATTAGTTGACCTAAACAATGCCATTCTGAAGTGCCCATACAAATGGGCTGACAGGACAAACAAACCTCATGCAGTGTCACAAAGTTTTTCCATCAGGAAAAAGGTGGGCGGAAATGCTCATGAGAACTGGAGCTTCCTCCGGTTCTTACCTTTTTTGGTTGGATCCCTTGTACCTGAAGATGAGCTGCCTGGCTTGTTCTCATGGACCTAAAGGTCATCACAGAGCTTGCTGTTGCCCCTGTGCATGGTGATGACTCACTGGCTTTTTTTGGAAAGTAAAATTGTAGAGCATAGTCAAAGATACCAAGAGTTGTTTCCAGGCATCAAGCTGCTACCAAAACACCATTATTTGGAGCACTACCCCCAGATGATCAGACTGTTTGGTCCACTTGTCGGACAGTGGACAATGCGCTTTGAGGCTGAACACAGCTTTTTTAAGCAGGTTATTCGGCACACAAGCTGCTTCAAGAATGTTCCTCTTTCATTAGCCTCAAAGCATCAGATGATGATTGCGTACCATTTGAGCTCTCCACATGTGAATAAGTCTGACCTAGAAGTCTCAGCTGTATCCACTCTACCAGTTGACTTACTCAAAGAAGAGATAGCACAAGTCATCAGACAGAAGTTCCCAGACACACCTGAGGTTCAACTTGAGGTTCAACAACACTCACAGTGTGTGACAACCAAGGGTGTAACCTATAGGAAGGGAATGATACTGGCACACAGAACAACTGGTGGATTGCCTGAATTCAGTGAAATAAACCAAATCTGCATTTTGCATGACAATGTATTCTACATTGTTAATGAACTCTATAAAGAACATTATAGAGCCTTTGAACTCAGTTAGTCACCTACAAGAACATTCATTCTTGTGGCACCCAGTGAACTCCTTGATACTTATCCACTAGTTGACTACAAGATTGGATCAGTCCGCATGGTGACTTTGTCATAAACCTTCAGATCAACTATTGCGCAACACCTTTTATTTCAATGTCTTTTCAGTGTGTTAGGTAAGTTAATAAAAAGTGTAAACGTAAAACATTTGAAATCCAGTTCATGAGGTTGTGATTTAAGTTAAAATGTTAGACATTAAAAAGTCTTACTTTGTTCTAACCTTGTTTCCTAATTCTGCGAAGGATGTCTGCGGATTCTTGAAATACTAAAATGTCTGAATTTCTATTGTATAAATATTAGACCTAAAAGTAATATTTGTATATTTTAATACATAAGTCAGCTGGGATAGGCTCCATCATACCTGCGACCCTAATGAGGATACGCGGTATAGAAAATAGATAAATGGAGGTGTTTATTTCAGCATAAGCTTTTAAAACTGACTTTTGTGAACATTACTAATAATGCTTCTTCTGCATTAGATAAAGCACTTCTGATTTTAAAAATCTTACTTGCTACTGGAGCTAATCCTGCTTTCATATTGATCTGTAGTACTCATATGCAGATAAAATGAACTAGCTTTCTTGTAGTATTGGTTTTGATAAATGTTAATATGAAAATGTAATATCTCCTCTGTGCATTTTTACGTTATCTTCTCTTACCTTAATTCTCCTTTTTCCTAATCGACTACTATAACTAACTTTATCATTATAAATACCTGCTGCATGCAGTACTAGATAAATGGGTGTTTAGGGTTGAAGTTTACATTGGAACTAAATTGATGTCTGATGTTTAAGTTTTTTGTCTGCAGGGTGGCTTTGAATATGTCTACACCTGTGATTCTGAAGATCATATTGACTGATGGCAGCTCTCAGAGGTTGACACTCACAGATGGACTCCCAGAAACAGTTGACCTTATTGACCTTATGACCTTATTGGTGAAGTAAAGAGACAATGTGGACCTCAGGACCACCTAAAACTTCAGTTTATGGACTCCTTGTTTGGGAATAAGTTTCTCAATTTGACCTCAATGTCAGAGATGGAAGACAGAGGCACTCTTAGAACTATTGATATGTCAAGGCCCACCACTATGCAACATTATGAGAACTCTACTGTGCTTTATCCAGTCTTACACCCCTAAGCATCAAGTCCTTGCTCAACAACTGACTCTTCATCACGGTCTGGACTTGTCGATACAGACATACTGTCATCAAGTGAGCCTACAAGCTCACGGTCCTCCTGGCCAGCTGTGTTTCATGTACCTAAGTTCTCCTACGATGCAGAGTTAAAACTTCATTAGGAAGGTTTAGTTTACATTCAGAATGGCACTCTACTTATTCCAGAGCCCAAGTTGAAGTCAGCCATTCTTGATGCATTAGTGCAGGAGATTGTGCAGTACATAGTATATGTCACTGATAAGGAGATGGAACAGCTAGCCCAGTCTCATCAAGACACATCCCTGTTTAGCTGAGAAGGGTTCCAGTACCGGATGTGCTGGATGGAAGACAAGTTTAAAATATAAACTGTCTAACTATTGCACATATTTGAGAAAACTTGGATCCCCAGAAGTGACAGTGAACTCCTTAAAAAACAAACCCGATGGAAAGCACAGTGCAGCCTATGGAATCAAAAAGGCATAGAAAACAGAAGTTAATTTTTGCCCAACCTACCCATCAACTGAAACTGAGGAGAGTCTAGAAGCCATACGGAAAGCTTTACTCTTGGATATAAAGAAGAGAAACAACCGAGAGGTTGTCAAGTTCAAAATGGAGAAGACTTTTGCATTTAGACGACATGAGGTTGTTCGTGATGCACCAATGGTGGATGATTTCATGGCGAGGTGGCCTGCTCTGTTTGAAGTTAGTGAGGCAGGGCTGATCTCATGCTGCGTATTCATCTTAGATTTGCTGTTGATTAAAGGAAAGGCTTGTATGCACTGACAAATTGCTAATAAGATTACCTGACAGCACATCATTTGTATGTGCTTCATCTCCCTTTTGATTGTCATGATCTGCTTTGTGTGATGGTGACATTCTTCCTGAATCTTCTGTGCTTTTTCAGATCAACGCTGAATTCAAGAGAATCACGACTGTACCACTTCAGTCCAAGTTCTTTTCTCAGGTGGACCTCCACACTGAGAACTTGACAAGGATGTTCCAGAAGAGAGGAGGACAGCTAGGTGAACGTCTCAAAATAATCCCTGAACAAATTGCCGATGTGAGTAATGCAGGCACAGTCTAAAAAAATGCTGTCTTGCATTTACTTTTCATCTGTCCTTCCACTATTGCATTTTTGGTATCAACTTAAACTACTTGTCTGTTCCATTATTTATCTTCATATTTGTCTACCTCCTCTTTCTTTCTCTTATTTTTCTAATTTCCTTCAGTCCTCCTCTTACATGGAGGCTCTCAGAATAATAGGATATTTTAATACAAAGGACATACATAGGAAATGAAATGTACATCCATAGAACAGTTCATCAGCAGATTAAAGCGATATTCTACTTTGAGAGACGTACGTCTCACAAGATCAACGCTATCTTTACATCTGACCGGCTACAGGCTACTACTGACATTTAGGCAAGATGGTGTAAATGCCATCTGTTACGGTTAATTTTTAATGTTGCGGACATTTAGCCATGGTCACATCAGCACAGAGATGAGTCCATTTTTGGTGGATTAATCTTACAAAGTGGAGTATCGCTTTAAAGCACATATACTGAATTAAGATGCTAATCGAGAAATGTCTTCAGTGGGATAATGTAGATGCTGGGCGAGTGTGCATCATTCAGGTAGTCTGTGTCTACATGGGCGAAAATCCAGATAACCTCCTACAGGAATATGTGGTGTGTATATGAAATGGTGCTTATGCTCTTTGTCCGCTCCTCTCTTGTTTATCCATTAAATAATATATACAGTATATTTTTTATTTTATAAGTCCATTTTTTACTGTTTTATAACCAGAAATCATTAGTGTTTCTGGTAAATAAACTTACATGTAGAATAGAAGCCAGCAGTCTGATCTGTGTGTGTGTGCTGAAAAAAAAAAGAGTCCTTAATACACAACGGTGATTCTGTAAAGGTGCAACAAAGTGGGTCACACTGAGCCTCACAACATTTGAGCCGATCAACAGGGACATTCATTTTATTACATGTTTATATAATGTTCTGCTGTAGTCTTTAAATTTGCCTCCATTCTAACTTTGACCTTACTAGATCTAGTGTCACTATTTTGTTTATCCTTTTCTTGCTAGAGCTTGGTGACAAGGTTTGACTTACCAAACTTTACTTTACTTACCGTTTGTCTGTTTTGTTTAGAGCTTGGATCGGAACACAATCAACAAGGCCATTGAAGATACTACCATAGGGATATATCTCATCAAAGAACATGCTTCAAGTGAAGAAGCAGAGGACATCGGCGTTGTTCTTGAAGGCGTCAAGGTGTTACAAAACCTTGATAATGTAGCATTAGCTGTGGCTATGTTTTTTGGATTGATGTATGCGCTGAACCTCAGCTATCCTGCTGACCTCCGCTACACGTTTGAGGTAATCCAAAAGATCTGGATGGAACTGGATGGAGGGAAACTTTCAAACAAAGCACTTGCTCTGGAAAACAGGCTCTCTCAATGAACAGATCCGTCTCATTTGACTGCACTTTTTTGTTTCATTTTTCATTGACACATTTTTGCAGGGTTTGTTACCTTTTGTTTGCCAACCTTGGGTTGCCTTGAATAGTGCAGTGCGACTAACCAGACGAATCACTGTTATTTGTGTATATTTTTATTGCTACATACATGGCAAACAAATTACCTGTAGGTGCAGTAGATTCTCATAAAACAAACTAGACCAAGGGGTGTGTTAAAAAAAACAGCAGTGTGGCATTCAATCAGTGATCAATGTAGTGAAAAAACAGGTGAGAATCAGGTGGCCCCTATGTAAGGATGAAACCAGTACTTGTTGAACATCATTTCTCTTTGCAAAGTCCCTCTGTTAAAAAAGGCATGTGCAGAAGAGGTTACATTTTGCCAAAGAACACATCAACTGGCCTAAATCATAGAAACAATAAAGTTAGTAAAGTCAACGACAGACACTGCTATTTTTTTAACACCCCCTTTCAACTAATTGGCCAATTGCACATCCTTAAGAGCGTGCATATCATGAATGCTGTCTTGTTTGTTTTCTGAGAATCTACTGCACCTACTGGTAACTTGTTTGCCATGTAGCAATAAAAATATACTAATAACAGTACTTCATCTGGTTAATCACATTGCACTGCTATTATTGTGAACACTACTGTATGTTATATGATGCAGAGTTAACCTTCATGCTTAACTTTTTGATGACGCACTATAACTCCTATTGGCCTTATTCAATGTGTGGCATGTTTATTCTTTCGGGTGTACAGTGAAATTACTTTTATTACCGTTTTTTTCTATTTGTTCTTGAGGACAGTTGACATGTTTTGGAATGTACTGTGATAGGTTTAAATTGTAAAAATGTGCTTTGAGTGAAATTTGTATGTGCTTCTACTGGTACTCTGAAAAGACTGCAATGTTAGATTATACAGTATGTAACATGAGTCCATTGCACTTCATGCAGAATTTACTTTTAATTTTGTTGTGAATTTACTCTGAAAAGAATTTGTATTTTCATTATTTGTCTTTTGAAACTTGTGGTTTTATGCTGAAGTTAGTGTATTGCAACTGCTTTGACTCCCTGTTGTTCAGGTGTGTGATCTGCAATGTTTAAAGGATCAATACAGTCGATTTTGATATTGCAATCAGTTTTGATTTTTGTATTTGCACACACACTTGTCTACAATGCATTTGGCTTTAACAAATCAAGTTAGATTTGGAGACCTAACTTGGGTTGTAATTACATAAAATTGCTTTCAAGTTACATAATACATTTAATTTATGTTAGCATTAACAAATCAAGTTAAATTGCGTTGGAAAAATTGGTAACCTGAACATGAAAAAAATCACTTTCATATTGCTCAATTAATTGGTGTTAGTCAACTTCATTTTTTTCAATACTGAAAACATAATTGAAATATTTTGGTTTGACAAATAATTAATTGATTGATTAGAAGGATGAAATGTTGTCAGTCATTCACATTCTTATCATGTGGGACTGATGTACACATTCAAATCAAGTAAATCCAAAGGATTTCTTTTTTCAGTGTGGGTGACTAGGGAAATTAACAAATATTCACAATTGACAGTCTAAAATGGGAGCATATTGTCTTTTTAAATTAATAAAAAACATTAATAAAATACCAAAATAGTTGTTGATCAATAGGAGGATTCATCGATTATCCAAAGTAGAATAATAGATTACATGTGCCGCTTGACTAAATGGAATTGCAACCATTTGAAAATGCCAGCAGCACAGTCTCCATAGCTCACAAAAAAGTGGACATATATTAAGACGACCACTTGTGATAATGCATATTGATAACTCATGTTACTGAGATTGTACTATTTTTATTGAGTTACTTTTGTAATGAGTTACTTTCACAACTGCTAATAACTTCTAACAGTTAATTTGCCCATGAAACGGTTTGAAAATGTTTTAGTAGTGTAAAGCATTGCAGCTGACCATATTCCTTTCCTGAATCTTTGATGATGCTTTTCTATTTTCTAGCTTGTCTCTCAGCCTTTGAAACGGGGTGCATTGTTTCAGGCAAGGTTTGCGCTAAGGTGACGGGTAATGGCACTAGCTATTTTACATTTCAATCGGTGGTATAATCTCCAAGTCCCCATCTTCTCAACACAAAAACACTGATATCCCCCTAATTCAGACATTTAGATTGGATAATTAAGGTCTCAGTCAAAAGTTTATAGCATCAGTTCCACTATTTCTGCTTTACTGTATATGTTTTTGATACCAATCTACAGTGCTCAGCATAAATTCGGGGCTTTTTTTGTGAAAATGAATACAATTGGCAGTATTCTTTTAAAAGAAATGTTTTAAACATGTATTTCATTAAATATTAAAGGGAAAGTATGCAGCAGATTCCTCTAGCTGTGGAGTTGTTTAACATATACAGTAGCTTATCATAACAACATGAATGTAAACTGTTGTCTGCCTCGCTGAGACTGCTTTTTTGTGCGCATGTGTGTAGGTGTATTTGTGTGTGCAGGCGCGGACCATGGCAATGTACCAATACCGACAGACTTAAACTCTAGTTATTTTATTCGGGTTGAATGAAAATTTCCGACAATTTTTATGCAGTTTAATTTATAATAGAGACATATGGGCCCTTTTGTACCCTCTTTTCATTCAAACCACTATCTGCAACATATGCTTGCTGGTAGCGGTATTCTTGTTTTAATTGTTTTCAAAAATGTAATTTGGAGAGAGTTGCATAGCTTGAAAAGAACGATCAATTGAAAAGTAAAGTAGTAAATGTAAACAGTAGCATTTTGAGTGTATTTCTACAGTTCCCTTGTAATGTAAACAAATAACCCAATAATGTCGACACTGAATCATTTGAAGGACCAGTGCTCATCTGTGTGCATTGAAGTCATTTATCTTATAATATGCTAAATGGGCACGAGGGTTTCTATGTCAATTCATTTGAACGGCTGACTACTCTGATGAGCTTGAGTAGCTTTGACATGGCCCTTGATGGTGAAGGACCCTAAGTTCAATTGGCGAGTCCTCTACTGCTCGTGCTGTACTTATATTTGTGGAAAAAGAAGCTTTTCTTTGTAATAATTAGACGCTCTCAACATATTTTACCTTCCACACAAAATGATGAAAACCTTAACATGAGATGTAGACACAATGGATCCTGAATGTCCATATTTTACAGGCAGGTCAATCAGGCTTGACCAGCAGGGCTGCCATTCCTGCCCAAAAAACATCCCTTTACATTTCTATGGAGCAACTCATTAGCTAAGTAGCATTCCCTCTTTCTGACCACATCTTGGCTCTTTGTCTGAAGGCCTGTCTTTGTCTCTCCTAAATGATCCCACACAAGGCCTATTTTCTGGTTAATACATATTTACAGCCATGTAAGGTTTTTGTGGGGATCCTGTAGTTTTATTTTGCGGGCTGTCATTCTAGACACCCTAAAACCATTACCAAGCTGTTTAGGGTAATTGTTTGACTGCATAGTAGTTCTATTTGTGGTGCTCAATGAGTCGGCATCTTTGGAGTGGGCAGATGGCTAGACAACGCATGCTGGGGAGTCCCAGGAACAACAACTTGCAGCATTTGAAAACGTCCCACAAGCATTTTTGTTTAAAGTTGGGTTGAATGAACTGACATGGCACATAAACACACACAAAAACCAAAAATTAAAATAATATTGGAAATATGGTCGTTTGACTCAATTTATGTTATGTGTACCCGTCTAAAGCAGTCTTTGGAAAGACAAAAATTAACTCTCAAATATGAATTCAACTGTTCCATCTTACGTTGATGGCCAATCTTCAAAAGCCCTTGGATGATATACATGTTTCTATATTGTAATATGTTTTTTGTGGGTGGGTGTGTTTACAGTAGCCTCCTGGGGGGTAGGGTCACCGGGCGTCTTTAGTGAATTAAAGGGGCCAGCTGTGACACTGCCTGAAAGGAACATGAGCACAGACAAAGGGGGAGATCTTGGCACTCCCTCCAAAACAAAAGACACCGAGACAAGAGGCTGAAACCACACAATCATCTCGCCGTCTACAATGGCCAAGCTCCTGTAACAAGCAGGATCAGGGGGATCGGCGAAGGGATAAGCCAGCAATGGCAACAGGTTTCAGTGTGAGACATTAATTCCACTCTGCTTAGCAAACAATTAATTTCACTCTCTTCCAGGATCCCAAAGCTCCCCAATGAGAGGAGGACTGATTCCAAAACCAAGATTAAAAAGTGAGGCAGCAAAGATTCCTGAGCAGATGGTCCTTGACCAAAGAACTAAGTGCATAATGATGTGTAAAAGTAAACGTGAGCAGGCTTGGACTTAAACACATCATGATAGCATCAACTGTGAGCAACGTTCCCTAAGGCCCCACAACTGGCTGGATGTACCATGCAGTGAGGCAATTTGTCTGCACATACAGGATTCTGTCTTTTTATTGACACTGCATGAAAAGATCCTTTGGACTAAGTCAGGATTTGGGTCAGAAGAACTACATTGAAACAATTAAGTTAACCATCCTGAAAAAGAGAGTCCCTGCTTTCCATTTGGGTTCAAGTAAACAAAGGTAATACTCCTACGGGCTTAGTTTGGTCAAACCATGAAGTTGACTAATTGGTAGTTGAAGGGAGCTCAGAAACTGCAGAATTGTTTTCCGCGCAAAGCAAAACACTAAGTACTGGATTAGATCCCCACAGTGCAGACATCCTCCTGGTCCCCCTCACCTTATGTCCCAAAGACAACCGTATATGACCATTATCCACAGCCACCACCAAGCCTGGATGCTGGAGAAACTCAAATTTGTTGCTAAAATGAATCTTTCAGAACAATTTGTCAGACAAGTTATGGATTTCTTCATATACAGTACATGTGCATTTGTTTTTTAGCATTTATAATGTTCTGTTTAGACCTATGTTCACCGATTTCCATGAAGTGCCACATACATGACAAAGCTTTTGCATGCAGGTCATAAAAAAACGTGATCTGAGCATATTTGATGGCTAATACCCCACAACCAAAACGAATCAATTGGCCAGTAAGGGTCAGAGATAAGAAACTACAACTATTGGTCAAACGAAGCCTTTGAACTCTCAACCATCCATCTCTGTCCACATCTGGTCCTGCTTGTGCTTAGTTCCTCCATTAAGTTCTCCTATGTGGACAAAGCAGGCAGATGCCGCAATCGAATTGTCTGTTCAGCTTTGACTATTACGGGCAGCATATGACGCCCACATTCCTCTATGTTCATCTCGCTGTGCAGCCTGGCGACTTTAGGCAGCCGCATGACCACAACCCCTTTCAAAGTGTCAAGACCCCAAGCTAAACTTCCTAGAGATGAGTAATGGGATGTACTGGCCCATATTCAACACACTTTGAAGACAACTGTGGCTCTTTTTAAGAATAGCACAAAGGATAATTTCACAGTGAGGTAAAACCGTGGGCTTAATTTGATTTCACAGTCTTTAGGTCATGGGGATGTGTTCACTTATTTATATATTTTTTTAAGTGCAAACATTTTTTTAGTTATTATTGGGGTTATATCAGACAAAGGTTAAAATCTCTGAGTTTGAATGGGACTTTCAAGTACAAAAATATATTTATTTCAAAAAACGGTTCTGCAAAGAAAGAAAAACTGTCATTTTATTCATGTTATTGGGTACCCAAAGCCTCAGTTAGAACCGGTCATATGGGCTTTTACTACTGGTCTATGTGCAAAAAAACAACACATGGTGGGCATGTGGGTGTGTGATGTGCTGACCCAGCCGTAGACTGGCCGCAGACCGGCTGCAAAGGTTCTTTGTCATGTCAAAAAACTCTACGGCCGCTTATGTTTTCACAATACAAGTCTTCGTGCGCCAACCGTACGACTAATGTGTGTCTTTCGCATGTTTAGGTAACATGTCAAATAACCTAAACCGGACGTGCATTGTGCGCCACACGTGCAGCAAACCCACGTAATTAGTGCAGCCAACGCATGTTCAGATATTTCGACGTCCTCCATGCTTGTCAAAGTCTTACTCCTTCATGTTCACCACAACAACTACTATTTTTTGGGTTCACCCTATCGAGGTATTGTCGATATCGTGAGCCATGCATCGCATATTGTACCGTATCGTGGGATACCCTGACATTCCCAGCCCTACTCCCAATACTTCATGTGGCCCCATCCAGACCCTACTTCCTGCACTTTCTGTGATATTTAAACTCTTATCTAACAACAAAACATGAGTCATTATGTTATTGACCAACATGTGCTGCTTTCATTTCCCTCCAAGCACCAGCTATTTTAAAAAACAATTAATGTCACCTAGGCTTAGTGCTTCAAAGTGCATGGCTGTTGATGTTGCTTATTTTAGGTTCACTGCACATGACAGCCAGTGAATTTGTTTTTATGTGGACAGAGATTGTTTTAAAACACACTACTGTTGTGCATGGTAGATTTTTTTAAACCCAGAGTGGGAGAAAAGTGTGTTTTGTAAAATACCCATGTTTGTGTGGACAAATTACTGGAACTTGCATTATAACGCCAAGCAATGTGACAAATACATCTTGTACAATTACAGTGGAACTTCGGTTATGACCGAAAGAACTAAATTGCAGATACTAGGGGCGGAAATGAGTTTTCTCTGTAGGGTGGCTGGACTCACCCTATGAGATAGGGTCATCTGGGAGGGGCTCAGAGTAGAGCTGTTGCTCCTTTACATCGAGAAGAGCCAATTCAGGTGGCTCGGGCAGCTCAGGCATGCCTCCCGAACCCCTTTGTTTTGGACCAAACCACTAACTGTTTGTGTTTGGTTGATGTTGATTAATCCAACCAGAAACCTTCAGAATAATCATCTAGGAAAACAAGTATTAGTTGCAGCCCTGGTATCATATAAATAACTTATGGGATGAATAATTTTGTTTTCATTGTCCTGAACATGTGTGTCAATATGTCACAATATCATTTCAGGGGATTATAACTAGGTATCTATTTCCATACTTGCGTAAGGACTCTGTAATACACTGCATGAGCTGTGTTCTGAGCGGTGCCAGCTGTGCTCTTCATGTATTTTTTTCTATCACAAAACATCCTTGTTAGTGCCTATTAGCTTGCCACTACATGGTAACAAGAACCAGAAGTCCGCTCTGAGAGTTTGCAGCTCAAACGCCTCTTCTTCCATTCCAATCACTGTGGTGGTGGTGGTGGTGAGAAGTCGTTGTCGAGAATTGGCAGCCAGGTTTCCGTCAGTCTACCCCACTGCAGCTGTGTCTACAGTTTTAGATGACCACCACGTACAGTATATGTAACTGTAGCGTGAATGGGTTTTCAGTGTAAGAAGCTTTGGGTGTCCGGAAAGGTGCGATATACAATCCAATGTATTATAATGATAAAACTGTCACTCTGAGGGCAATGATGATGACAGTACAGCAGGGCTCTCCAACGTTCAGCCCTGGGCAGCTTGTTTTTTAGTGGCCCACCACTTTTTTCAAAGTGTATAATTAAAAATGGCTGACATCCGAACATTTCTGAGGAGGAGCAGGACTACAATAAAGAGAACATCTCACCATCTACTCATTATAATACAGTAATTCACCGGTG
Organism: Oostethus manadensis; assembly: GCA_024372805.1. Classification (NCBI taxonomy): domain Eukaryota; kingdom Metazoa; phylum Chordata; class Actinopteri; order Syngnathiformes; family Syngnathidae; genus Oostethus; species Oostethus manadensis. The sequence continues at coordinate 670,620 of QODF01000207.1, read as the reverse complement.
GACATAAAACAACCCATTCTCAACCAGATATCCTCTGTCAATTCAGGTGGGCTGTATCCAGGTGGTTCTTTATCATACCGTTCTGTAATGCAAATCCTTCTTGCTGAAATTCACTCAGCCTTTTTAAAAACCCAAAGTGACTCAGCCCTCTCCCCAAACAAGTCATTTGCCTAAGCTGCCTGTCAGTTGAGTTCATTTGTTTGCACTGAGAGTTTGACTCGGCTGGACTTGGAAGATGCTAATTGTGTTGCTATGGAGGGGGTCTGTCAGGTGTGTGTTTTAGATGAAGGTGTTTAAGCGGGGGGGGCATCCCTCAGTTTACACAGTGACAAGCAGGGAATCACTGGCACACCTTCCCCTGTTATAAGCAAGCAGCAGGTCAGGGCCTCATGCGGTTAGCATCATGCAGAGTTTTTCTCAGGTTGGTCTAACGTTAGGAATTATACCACCAGTGTGAAGCTTGTGTCATTAACAAAACAAAGGTGGAGACAGAGGGAGGACATGCCAGCAGGAGCAAGAGCTTTTGGCTTACCTACTACCTGACATGACAATGCTAGAGACAAGCCAACACCTAGGGCAAATATCAACCATTGCATGTAAATGACCCACTGAATGGCAAAGCCAACAAACTAAATGTCTATGCAGTCTTGTCTTATATTTGTTCAGCTATCAGTCAGGCTTAGTTAAACATCAAGCCAACATCAGCTCAAACATGTAACATTTTTAGGCCAAAACTACAGACACCATATTTTTAGATAAGCCTCCATTTATTGTGAAAGAGCCGCAGTGATCAGCGGCCATTGGAGTGGTCAGCGTGGATAATTCCCTGTACTCCATCATTCTGATAGCTGTGTCCAATTGCATTATGCTAGAGCAGCAGGTAGCCCCGGCTGCTGGGGTCGCAGTACCAATGGCCTCGCCCCGATTGGCCCCAGGGCTCCAGCCAGGGTTCACGGGTCAGGGCCTTGTTCGGACACAGACTTGGATCCTGGCCAGTGGATCAAGCTTGCCCAGCGATTAGCAGACATGATTTATGAAGGTGCGGGATGGAGAAATGCAAAGATGTTGCACTTAAATCTGGCCAGGGTTCTTTAAAGTTACAATGTGTTCATGCTCCATCCAAAATTATTTCATGTTTGGGCACTTCTAAACATTCCCTCTACTTCATTGCAAATGAAGAATTATGATACCAAACCAAAATAATCTATAGCCCTTTTGTAAGTATTAAGATCTGACCCAAATAAATGTACATATAAATCCTAAGTGATACCGCTGCACTGCGAGACCTGAGAGGTTTTGCTGCCCCTCAAAGCAAAAGGTATATATAGAGAACATCAATGTAGAATTTCAAATAATGACTACAGATAGTTGTACTTGCTGTGAATAATCAAACACAGCAAACATTTGGCAGGATCATTTAAGGCCGCCAGCTGCATTATTGTCTAACATATTAAACACGGAACAAAGAGCCTACATAATTCTTTATGAATGACTGACATTTCTTGCAAAAAAAGAAGCCATAAACAATCTCATGACAAGAGGAATGGCCCAGCATGTGGTTGATTTTGGGCACACTTAGAGGTCAGGCGGTAAACTATGGGATTCTGTGATCGTATTCTCTTGGCACAATCACCAGCTGCCACTGGCGTGTGGGTGGACTGTTTGTCTCTCTGCCCCTGCAAAGCGGATGCCTATGGCCATGAAACTATGTTGCCCTTTGAGCTAATTGTTTGTGGGTTGCCTTTAAATGTATTGACAGTCTTGGTGATATAGTGTTTCTATTGTGTCCCAAACCTATTGTGAACAGAGTTAACTATGGCTCCTGCTTGCCTGATCTTGCGCTCCATGACTGACCAGAGGCCAGAGAGCAATGTGATGCCCAGCGGGAGTGCCTTGTCCGTGGGCAGAAGAGGAGACCTTTACAGGTGCCTCAACCCTTCACTTAGCAACGCCCTGCTGCTGAAAATTTGTTGTCCCCCGCGGATGTCTTTCTGAGACTGTCAGCAGCGGTGCCCCTGATGGGAGATTTGTCGATTTGATAACTCGATTAGGCCGCAGGATGGATGACATGGTGGCAAAGAGCAGGTCTTCAGCTCCCAGGGAGCTGCTGACTCCTCTCCTTAACCTCTCCTTGGGAGACCTGCACAAGCCAGGCTTGTGGCTGCAAAAAGGTCTTGCTGAGCCTCCGGTAATCAGTTTCCCAGGCACAATGAAACAGTTCTCAAACTAAGCAAAGAATCAAAATCCTTTAAATAATTGAACTAAAGACAATATAGAACTGGAGGGCTTCACACCAATGAGAATTTACCAATTAAGAGCACTGCATAAGAGCCTTTTTATGATGTGGATTTTATTAGAGGATTTATCAGCCAAGCTGGGGTCCTCTATCTTACACTTTATTTTCCCTAATTGGTCCTGCACCGTTTTCCACTTACATCAAAACCTGGTTGATAATAGGATAGCAGCATAAAGCTTAGACCAGAGTTGAATAAAAAGTTATGGACTCATTAAATTGATAATTAATTACAAGTCATCAAAGCACTGCTATTTTGGTCGCTGTTGCAGGGATACGGGTCAATCCAAGATAGTCCAACTGGCATTATCAAGTAAGACTCTAAGGAGACACTAATGTGCTCTCACAACGCTCCATTTTCGGAGAAATCTCACCGGTGTCAGCCAGGGCTGGCGTTATAAACTCTTGCCCGGCGGTTCAGTTGGTTAAATCATGGTGGATTCATTCAAAAGGCATAATTCTCCCTGAGAGTGTCTGTTGGAAGATTTGACACGTCTGCCCAGATGCTCAATCACTAGAGAATCAATTAAAGTTAAAGTGAACAGGCCTTAATTTACACATTTCCACACCACCTCAATTAAAAGATTGGGTTTCCCTTCCAAAATAGGCCTAAATGTACAGTATGTGTGTAAATTTGTATGTTATAAGTGAAATATCTAATATCTTATTTTAATTTATGCATTATTTGTACACATGCGGAAAATCACATTCTTCCCTATTTCTTTGACAAAACGCTTTAATAAATTAGTCTAAAGTGTTCTTTGGACTTGTAATTGTGTGTACTAATGGTTCAAAAGATGAAAAGCCAACTATGAAAAAATCAAAAACATTTGCTTGGTTTGACTCAAAGAAAAGTAGAACAAAATATAAAATAAATACATAAATAAAAGACATGCAAAATAATTAATGCATTTAAAATAAAAACAACACCTAAGTGTAAAAAATAATAAAAATATATACAAATTAATATGATTTAAATAAAAGTGTAAACATAAAAATGACAAGTATAAAAAATAACAAATGACTGATATAAAAGTAAAAAAAAAAAATAAATAAAATTTTAAAACTATTTAAAAGCGGGTCGCAATTTAATGATCATTGAAAAATGCGGGTGCCAAGTAAAGACTATAAGAGAACCTCTAGTTTAAGGCATAACCAAATACTCGATTAATCAAAAGACTAAAATTTGACAAAAAAATAATCATTAGTTGCAACCCTAGTTTTGTTCCGCAAATCAGATATTGTGATTGTAAAACAACTCATCAAATACCAAAAATAGACATTGGGTATAAATAGTAGATAATAGGTTAAATTGGTTAATCGATTGATCATAGATTTTGATCAATCATAATTGCTACAGCTCTAGTTAACATTGCAAGATAAAGGACATTATTTTTGCCCACGTAAATGGTGCATGAGTATTAGTAACAATGAAGGATTCATCATAAAGTGGGTGGGTACGAATGTTTGGCCTTGGCAGAGGTCTGCAATCATCTTGGTGCCACTTTATCTCTATGTTTTGGCTTTCAGACAACTATCATCAGTAACATCATAACAAGACTTGCAGCTTACGACACAAACAATCACAATTAAAAGCACTCCAGCAGCCTTCAGACACACATTGCTTTCCATGCAACAACAGGCAGGATGTGGCACATGTGTATCATATTAGACAAGCACCCCCATTGGTGATATTAGATCTACAGCTGTGAGCTGCTGATATTTCACACATCCCTCCACTCGTCTCCCAAGCTGAGTCACAGGTGGAAATGTTGTCACACAGACCAACAACAAGAGAGTCTGTTGTGATAGGAAGGTGTGTTTTTCCCCCATGGACGAACCACAGACAGGGGAAGCTTTTCAGCATGCAACTCCAGGTCAGGATAAGGATGCAGAGGGGCTGACCCAACATCAAAGCTTCTACAGAGCCGGGGAGTTCAGGTGAACATTTTCTGTTGCTGCTTCCATGCATCTTTGAAAGAGAAGAGGTGGAAATGTCACCAGTCAACCACCCCTGAGTGTCTAAAGGAAGTGGCAGCTTGATGCTTACCGCCAACATCAACAACAATCAAGAGTCTCGTCTATCCTTACCAACAGGAGAGGAACCTTTTTGGTAAGGATGAGCGCCACAAATTCCAGAATGATATCTCACAGGCAAGCTTGAAATACTAGACTTTCATGCTGGACATTTGTCAGCCAACAGACAGGATCAACTCAAAGTGTACAAACAAGGCTGGGGAACTCACACAATAGATCCTTTAATAACCAAATGACAGGGCTACATATGCTGATATACCCATCACATCTAGACGCACAATATGTATTTTGCTCCTGTATGCATAAACAAAAACAGGCTGTGAATTAGAACGGCCAGATGACCACACGATCCGGCCAATTAACTGGACTATTCTGGGTGGAGAGATAGGGGTCATGTAACTTCTCCAGACAAAACACTGACTATTGATTTTTTTTTGGTCTGCGACCCTGGTCTCTGTGTGTCAGACAATGACTGGTTAATGTGTTCTGCTTATCAGAGGTCACAGATGGTGAAGTGCGGGAAACAGTATTTTACCGAGTGCCCTTATGCAGCGGAAAGGTCACGAGACAAATCCTGGGAAAAAGTTTTTTTTCCCCTGTATTATCATCTATTGGCAAACAAACTAGGGATGTCCCGATCCACATTTTTTGGCTTCCCATCCGATCCAATTTTTTTATGGTCTTGCCAAACCAATCCTACATTTTTCAACAACACATTACAAACATGAATTTGTGGAATTTAATAAGGATATTAAAAAGATATTAAAAAACATAAAAAAAAATAATGGACCTAAAGTATTGCTGAATGTACTTTTATTACACAGCTTGACCAACAATACTGTTTGGCTTTTGAAACAAACCGTTTGAGTCAGGTCCTTAAAGAGAATAATAAGTCCATCCAAATAGAGATGAAATTGGAAAAAACGGGCATCAAAATACTGTAGGGACGAGTATATCGTGTTGTTGGTACAGCCATCTTGACGTTGAATTATTCAGCTGCCATTACAATACTTTTAGGGTAGAACTAATCATTTGACATGGTTATAGATCCTGTGTGAGCTACCGGCACCACAAGAAGACGAGTCCGGGCACAGTGAGGAGAATCTAACACTACGAAGCCAGATATCCAGCAACAAGCACAACCAGATCTGTGACTTATAGAGAGGTGCGCCCTATAGTCCGGAAATTACAGTAAATTGATATCCTCATCCGACTAAAGACAATACATGCCATCCATTCATCTATTTTCTATATAGCTTATCCTCATTAGGGTCGCGGGTATGCTGGAGCCTATCCCAGTGGGAGGCGGGGTACACCCTGGACTGGTCGCCAGTCAATCGCAGGGCAGACAGACAACCATTCACACTCACATTCACACCTGTGGACAATTTAGAGTTTAGCCTAACTGGTAGTGTTTAACTAGTAGAGTTTAACCTAACATGCATGTTTTTGGAATGTGGGAAGAAACCAGGGTACCAGAGACTGTGACGCCAACATGCTACCCATTCATCCACCGTGCGTATGTATTCATTTCTCAAAATTAGCGCACAATCTAGAAATAACTTTTCCTGCATTAAAACTGAATGTATTACAGCAGACACACCGTGATATTTTGAGGGTGAATCTTTGTGTCTCCATGCAGACAACAGATGGTTGTATCTGCTGAGCCGTGATGCATTTATGAGTATGAAAGGCACGGTCACCACCTCCTACTTTGTGCTCAAACACTTGCTGTTATTTTCACACACACTCACCACATCTCAGCTTGTAATGACGCAAGAAGCAAGCGTTTCATCCAAAAACTGACCTCTAGACAGAGAAGATGACAACTCTCTTATACAAAGGAGAAAAGCTGACGTGTAAAAACTAACTCTAATTATCACACAGCTGTAGCTAGATTTACACTCAGTAATGCTCAGAACCATGATCAGAACCAGACTGTGTGCCGTTTTCCACTGATGAAATGAAGTAAAAGTGGAATACTTTGGGACCTGTAGATTCATCCAGCACCTGATTCAGTGTTGTGTGACCCAGCTTGAATTATTCACCTGTGAATGGAAGAACTTGAACCATTGAGTGTACTTCCATCCATCCATCCATTTTCTATGCCGCTTATCCTCATCAGGGTCGTGGTACTTAGTGTGTCTTAAAGTACTTCTCAGGCGTCGACACGGACGAGTCGGACTGTCTGGGTAAATATCATTGTCATAAGCATGTGTGAACTGTAGGTCACCACTGATGCAACCGAATATGACTTACAGTCATCCTGTGGTCCTACACATGCAGTCCAGAGCTCTGGTCTGGACTGGATTTGTGACATACTACATGACAAAACTTACATTTTCTCTCTGGAATATGAAGAATCAAAAGAAATCCATCCAAAACGATACCTTTTCACTATTACAACTACCTTTACATGATGGTTATGTACCAGATATATATTTTTAAATCATAACAATTCAATAGGCAACCTTTACAACTACATCCAAAATGTTGATATTTGCCATTGCATAGTCTATTTCTGACATTTAAGGTTTGAAATTGAATAATCAATAATCCAATTAATCAAAAACTTTTTATGACATTCAGATTATTCGTTGTTTGATTTCATAATGTAAATATTCTGATTTCAACCTCCCAAATGTGAATATGTTTTGACTTTCTTAGTCAAAGCACACCTATCTTTTTATAAAAATGGAAAAATCTGCAGAAATTTTACAAGAGAAAAGTTAAAATATTAAGAAAAAAGTAATAATTTTTAAGAATAACATCAGGAAAAAATATGTAATTTCAGTAGCAAAAAGTTTAGATATTAATAAAAAAAATATTATGGGAATAAAGTCGCAGTTACCAGAAGAAAATTTACAAAAAGAAAGTTAAAATAGTAAGAATTTAAAAAAAAAAAAAAAACAGCGAAAATGGAAAAATATATGCAGGTAAAGAATTATCCTGCGCCAAAAAGTGGGGGTGATGCGGTGGGTGGTGGTTATGGACGGACAAGCCGAGGCATGTCCTCATGCCTCATACGTTCTCATACGTTCTCTATTGTTCAGCCAACTTCTCTTCCAGCCCAGAGATCAATGTGACCTGTCTAAAGTCACCCACATGCTTTCAGGCTTCACAATGATGAGTCAGGGAAGGCTGGCTTGGGGGAGGCGGAGGCAAGCAAATTACAGCGAGCAATGCAGTAGTCTGCATTTTTGCATTTTCCTTTCAGAGACGAAGTGAGGAGGGTCATGGTTGAGAATCAAGAGGCCCGTGTGGGTGGCGATTGGCTGAGAGGATCCCGCAGGGGGTAAATGTGAGCTGGCATGTGTGGCAGATACAGTATGGCTTCATCTGGTACATTTCCAGACCAAAACAGTAAAACTATTTGCAGTTTCGCAAGGCAACTCAAAGCAACAGTTTTCACAGTACTGACTTATTGTCCAACTGTGGAGGCAACTTCCAAAATCAGTGTGGCTGTCAATCAGCCAGTAGCTGCTATCTGAGGGCTACATGTGGTCAGTGTTTGGAGGGAGAATGTCTGACGGACAGCTGTCCCTCCTTTAACCCCAACAGCAGCACCTGTTTTGTCTGTGGCCTCCACTGACACGTCCTCTCTTGTGGCCCGGCGCAGTCGAGCCAAACACTTTGAGGTGCTGATGGACCCACAGGCACTAAGCAGGGAGGGTGCAGGCGTGGGAAGCGTTAACGCTTGCAGGGGCCATGCAGAGGTCAAAAGGATACGCCAGGTAAGGCATGGGCAAAGGTATGAGCTAAAGCTTGCTGGTAACTTCCACAGCAGGTCATGCATGAGTGAGTGGGATGGGTGGGACAAACAAGATAAGCAGGACAACTAATCAGCTGTCACCTTTACTGCCCCGCAACAAATGAACAGAGAGGGCAAGGCGGGTTTGATTGGCGGCTGGAGGGGCCGTGGGCGGCCAGCTGTCAATCATGCTGCTGAGCAAAGCCTGGGGCACACCTGTTCACCTTTGAGCCTGTTGACCTTTTAATTGGTTGGGGCAGCAATAGTGTAATGAGTAAAGCAGGATGGGGATGTTGTTATAGTGCATATAAAAAGGACTGTTGGCCCCCCAATATAGATCACCTGAGTGATGATAGCAGGGCAAGTGGGACATCCAAAAAGCTTTGTTGTGACCTTCCGCATTTTATGGCCCTTCCAAATGTATGTCTTATAGCTTACCAGCCTTCAACAGCGACACCTCTAATTAGCATCACCAGCGCATGACGCCCAATAAAATGCAAGAGACAAGACCCACATTCAAAGCACGCTTACTGTATGTATGTGCACATTCATAGAAAGGAAATATAACGTTTCTCTTTGGCAGGCAAGCCCCCTCATGTGAAACAAAGCAAGCCTTTTAGTGTTCAAGAGCACGCGTGAGGAACTGTATAAAGGGAAGGAGGTGTGAGAACATGAGCCATCCATCCTGTCCGCATCTGCACTTCACTTCCTCCTCCCAAGATGTGGTCCCTTTTGCACCGTTAGCTTTGCAGCCCAGCATCCCTGATCAGAGCATTTCCACCATGGCTGGGATGAAAAGTGCTACAGCAGCAGTGGCCCCGAAAGCTCAGAAGCAATGCTTTGCTGGAGCTTATTTTGGTTGGGCTTGCTCGAATAAACATACCGGGACCTCTTAGCCACAGCTGTGGGCCTCTCCCTGGTTGACCTCTTCTCCTGTGACTCCTCCACTCAAACAAGCAGAAAAAGAAGAAGAAGAAAAACATGTGCGGTGGGGGGACCGCAGGGACAACTAAGCCGAGCCAAAGCCTGCAGAGGTTAGAAGGACCAAATGCTGCTTATTATCAGTCGGGTCTTTCCCACGCCTCCAGGCCTCGTGCATGCAGCCGGCGGCATGCCTGCTTGCCAAAAAGTCTTCACATCTACAATCATCTTCTCACTTAGAGAGAAGATGGAGGCGGGTGAGATGGAGAGGAAGGTTTATTCAGCAAGATTCTGTGCAAAGACTGTAAGGTTTAAAGCAGGCGGGTAGGTGGAATCCATAACACCTTCTTTTAACCTGCTGTTCTCCAAATGCTTCCGAGTGTGGAGTTGGGCTTTGACAACTGATTCAATTGGACTAATGGGCACAGCATGCTGTGATGGTGGTCACAATGCGGCTATTACCGCATACCTACTTGTGGGAATAAACTGCAACCTTACACTTCCAGAAAAAAAAGGCATGTTGGCGTTATATTTTCATAGATGTACCATCTCGGGTCACAAAATCCCCAGGCTAACATGACATTTGACACACAATGCACGGATTTATGCACAGCATGTGGTTACCATTTTATTTGTAGAAGAACAACTTACAGGCGTCTGAAAAAGTTAAGAAAGTGGACCTTAGTTAGGCCTGTCTTGATAGTCAATAAATCAATTAACCGCACTATAAAACAACACAAACTCGCTAATTTTGTTGGCCTCGACAAATTGCCGTGCATGCAAGTTTGTTGGTGCTAGCGAGTGTACACACAGAGTGCTGCAAGTGAGTATCGTGAGGAGTAACAAGCAAGCAAACGCAAATGATTCTCTCGAAAGGGTAAACTTGTTACCAGCCACAGAGAGTATTCACAGGTGCACTAGCAACAGTGCAGTTACGTAAGGAGTCACGACGCACAGGCTACAGCGATTTGAAGCCATAGCCATGTGAAAATATACTGCAAACATATTGAACAAACAGCGTGGAATACTTTCTTGGTGCCCGTTGTGTATAAAACACCATCTGATGTCAATTTCAGCCCCCACGACATGAAAAAGTTTGACAAATACATGATTCCCCAAGTATAACACCTCCTTTTGCACACATTTTGCTGCATCCAAAATACTTTGACCAAACTCCCACAAAATGTTACACCTCATTATATTGCTAAAGGTGAAGCAAGGAAGTGTAGATGCAAATGAGCTCATATTTGACACACAATGTCAACTTCAGAACATGACACTGATTCAAAATTTGAAATATTGTGATTTTTATTTAACTGCTTTTGCTAAAAGAGACGGAGTTCATTTTATTTTCATCGAGGTGATTTTGTATGACAGCATAATTAGGGCCACATTAAAAAAAAAAGTTTAAGATTTCGAAATTAAAAGTAGTACTGTTACGAGATTTAAAGTCGTAATATCACAAGATTAAAAGTCATAATTTTACCTAAATAAGTAATAGTATAAGAATTAAAGTCATAATTTTACAAGATGTTAAGATGTAATTTTACGGAAAAAAGTAGTAATAATACGAGATTTAAAGTCATAATTTTACTAGAAAAAAAGTCGTAATATTACCTTTCACCTAGACCACAAGTCCCCTGGGTTTATAGCCGTCTCAGGCAATGCCTGTTAAATGGAGTATTAAAATAATCCGATTTCGAGAATTAAGTCGTACGTTTTCGACAATAACGTTGTATATATTTAGGTGAAAAAGATCGTCATATTGCAGGAGTAAACTCGTAACTTTACGAGAATATAAGTTGTAACTTCAGTTCATAGGCATTGCCTGACACCGCTACGAAAAGAAGAGCCGTATGTGGAGGGTACTAGAGAGTGGCGGTGATGATGCTGACCCATTCTAAACTGTGTGTGCCCAACTGCTCTGTTTTGCTGTCCCGTAAATAAAAGCTTATGAGCCAGAGAAAAGATTCCTTCCTTGCCTGAGACAGCTATGAAAACGAGAGCTGTATGTGGAGGGACGTGGTACGTCAGAGTAACGGTGAGATGCTGCCAACCCAAGCTAATGCGGTTCTGCCCAACTGCTCTGTTTTGCTGTCTAGTTATAAATAAAAGCTTGTCGAAGCCAGAGGAAAGTTTCCCTCCCTCCCAAAGAACTACGCTTAGTTTCCCTCGGACAAGTATAACACAATGACACGTAAGATCACGACTTTGAATCTCGTAAAGTTGTAAAATTACAGGAAAAAAATCGTAATTTTACGAGATTTAAAGTCGTAATTTTACGAGATTTAAAGTTGTAATTTTGCGACAGGCATTGCCTGAAACAGCTATAAACACTGGGGACTTGTGTGACCTTTGGCCTGGGTCAAAGGTAATATTACAACTTTTGTCTCATAAAATTACGACTCTTAAATCTCATAAAATTTTGACTTTAAATCTCATAATAATATGACTTTAAATCCCGTCTATTTATAATTGCTCTTTAACAAAGAAAAAATATGTTTTTTCCGATTACTCAATTACAAAAATCTTTGATAGCTGCAGCCCTAATGATAATACTAGTAGATGAACTTGTAGGACAATTATCATCCAGCAAAATGTGTTATTGTACATATTTAAGATGCCATATACAGCAAGAAGGTACAAGCTACAGTTACACTATACAGACCATTGGGTCGATTATTGAACACCAGGGAAATTGTTTATACTTCTTTTAGGGTCAAAAGGGTGCAAGTATGTTGTCAAGAAGTGTGAGCGATGATCTATAATTAATTTGCATATAATCAGTCCACCCTAACTATAACCACTATCCACTAGAATCCACATACATACACACCGACACACACCCTCCACCTCCCACACTTGGATATGTCCGCTCACACACACCCACACACACCCATCCATCCATCACTACTAGTGAATGCTCATTCACCCGCCGACCAACTCCCACGCACATAAACAGATGCGGCAACTCGCAGCGTAACAAATACAACAAACAGTGGCCTGCCACACTCTCACACACTCTTTACCCCCTGCCATGCTCTGTTTGCACTGTCAGCCCAATGCAGAGCTGAGTTACAATCACACACCGCCATGTGTGTTCCACCCTGCGGCATCTCCAGGAGCATGGCGAAGGAAGGGATGGAGTGGGGGGGGGGCTGTCCTTCAGCCTCTAGAGGGGCCAGATGGGCTGAGAGGGAGCTCCTGGGCAGGTAGTCATCCTCAGAATGTGGGGACATCTTTAGGGGGTCACACCAGGGTATAAATGGCCTTTAAATGCCTCCCACTCACACCCACAGAGAGCATCCAGAAGGGGGCTATTGTTGCAAAAGACTAGGCCACCCTCCTCCACCCAATGCTGAGTGGGTGAGGCCGATCACAGCCCACAAACACACCTGCGAGAAACCGCCCTAATGAATATGTAACGGTCAGCAAATGAAACGGCATCTGCCATATGAAGACATGCTGCTATCCTCGCTGAATATGAATGATCGCTCTGAATTTGCAGATGAATTCATGGAATTTCTGCAGAGTCTGAGTGGCAGGAACGACCAACAGTCAGGCAAAAATGCCACTTTCTGTGCATAGACAACATTTTTAAAACCATTCCCATTCAAACTGAGCTGTAACAATGCCTGAAGACAGTCGGGAGGTTTAAGGTTTGAATGTCCGTTGGGCATCTCTGTGTGGAGTTTGCATGTTCTCCCCGTGCGTGCGTGGGTTTTCTCCGGGTACTCCGGTTTCCTCCCACATTCCAAAAACATGCATGTTAGGTTCATTGGCTACTCTAAATTGTCCATAAGAGTGTGAATGTGAGTGTGAATGTTTGTCTGTCTGCCCTGCCGACCAGTCCAGGAAGTACCCTGCCAAAGGTGCTCCAGCATAGCCGCGACCCTAATGAGGATAAGCGGTATAGAAAACAGATGGATGGGCTTTTGGGTGCCCATCCGGAACTTCAGCTAACTCTTCAAGTTTCACCGGGCAGACAGTGAGACAAAATCCCTCCCAGTCTGGCTTGGGTCTTCTTCTTGCTGGGCATGGCCGGAACACCTCACCAGTGATGCGTCCAGGTGGCATCCGGACTAGATGCCGGAGCCATCTCAACTGGATCCTCTCAATGTGAAGGTACCCCAAGCTCCTCATCCTACCTCTGAGCGCAGTGATTCTCAACTGGTGGGTCACGACCCCAAAGTGTATCGCAGGTCTTTGCCTAAACGTAATAACACAATGTCAGTGAATGCACCTTGCATACCTGTGCTATTCGCTTGCTAGGTAAGGCACTGCTTACCGCGAGGTAAGTGCCATGTTTTATGGGCGACTTTGTCGAGCTTGAAGGGGAATGACAATGACACACATCTGTTAAAAAGTGTGCCATAAAGTTAAACATTTCTGCAATTTGGGTCACAACTTGATGGTGTGTCCCGCAACTAAACCAGTTGTCCTAAGGGAGTCCAGCCACCCTCAACTTATTTTAGTGGTTTGTATCAGCGATCTTGCACTTTCAGTCACTACCCTAAGCTCATGACCATTCGTGAGGGTAGGAACGGGTAAATCCAGAGGTTTGACTTCCAGCTCAGCTCGCTCTTCACCACAACGTTACTGCAGACGTCGCGTGCGGCAAAACCACAAAATGTCATAACACGTTTTTATTAAAAAGTTAAAACCTTTTTGTGCATTTTCATGGAAAAATTGTAAACAGTCACTACTATTCAGAGTGTCGGACAAATTCAGCGCAATGACTGCCTCTTTTATTTCACGCAAAGCCCCGCCTGGACCTAACAAACGCCGGGAAAGTACACACGAGTTCTCATACAACATGAAAAAAAGCAGGGATGTAAATCTCCAGCCACCTCCACATGAAACATGAATCCAGCTCGCATTGGCTCCAGGAAGCACCCGGTGACATAGGGAGGTCTTTGAGTGGCGCCTGTGTAGGCCAGGCTGGCACGCTCCTAGCAGCAATTGGACTTCATTTTCAGACCCACTCCAAAGGCCTTACTTTTGTTTCTTCTGCTTGTAATTACATTACTGTATAAGCACTGAGGCCAGTTAATGGTTGTCGTTGCGCCACTGATGAGCGCTGGATCCTGACGGGAAGCGCATGCATGCAACAGGAAGCCTCTGAGGTGGTGAGAAACTGAAGAGAAGCATGAACGAGACACATGCTGTGCTTGCCAGGGACTCCGTCTGGGCTCGGTGGCGGGCCTGATGGCTCTGTGTCAGTGTCATTATGTGGGTGCCTGTTCGGGAAGCCCAGACGGACGTGACACACACATTGTAGCGCGTGTCAGGAGGCCACCCACGCCTGACGGCGGGAGAGTGCCAGGCCCTGACACACGGAGCGTGGTGAAGTGACAAATTTGACAAGACACGGATCGGTGCCTTCTTGCCACATGTCAGTCACGTCTCACTCTTGGCCTCTCTCGCGTATTCAACGTTTGCGTTAGAACACAATGTGAGCAGTGTCTGACCCTGCTTGAAGTATGATTTTATAGCTCTCACAATTCATGACTTTGGATGAAGGCCACACGTGTGTCTCCAACAGTGGACTCCGCCTTGCTCTCCTTGGGCTGTTCAAGACCTCGTGCTCACGCTTAATCACCCCACCTAAATGTTTAGCCCAAGCGGCAACGTAAACACAAGGCACACTCGGGCACACTGCGAGTAGGAAAGGCTTCCAGGAATGAACGACAGCATGCCGTAAAACTGCAGCGGAGGTGGATCACGAGTGCCAGATTTCAAAGGGAACCAATAAAATGAGCCAATCTGGTTTTCACATTTCTGCTCAAACACACACACACACACACACACACACACACACACACACACACACACAAAAGCAAATGTGGCGGTGATATCATGCTACCGCTACTTCTGGATAACATCAGCAGAGCTCAGTGGAACGCGATATCTGTCTACATGTGTGCCGATTTAGGGCCGTTACATACAGTAGCTATTAAATCAGTAGTTGTCCTATTATTCAAAGCGCTCAGGTGATTGATTTGGCCACCTGTCAAAAGCATCACTTCTCCTCTATGCCTTAAAACACTTTTTCTCATCCATCCATTTAAGTTAACATATGGTCATCATGCCTACGCATGACGAATTCAGCGCTTTCAACGGGGGTGTCCAAAGTTTTTCCAGCAAAGGACCACATAGTGACATAATGAAAGGATGCAACTTTTCCACTTTGATTTTTTTGTAAGCAACACATGCAGATATGCTAAGAAGTTCTATTTCAAGAAAAATGTGCATCTCAGCTTTGTCATATAGGAGAAAAAAGCATCAACTTCACGCTTTGTAATTTTTTCTGTTTTTTTTTTTTTTCCCCAAATATTTCAACATTTTTCTTAAATAATCTTCGGCAGCTTTCTTCTTGTAATATTATGACTTTGTTCTCATATTTTGACTTTTTCCTCAAATTAGATTTCCAAACAGGACAAATTTTTAATGTTTCTCATATTCATTCATTCATTTTCTATACCGCTTATCCTCATTAGGGTCACGGGGATGCTGGAGCCTATCCCAGCTGGCTTTGGGCGAGAGGCGGGGTACACCCTGGACTGGTCGCCAGTCAATCACAGGGCACATATAGACAAACAAACATTCACACTCACATTCATACTCTAATGGACAATTTAGAGTTGCCAATTAACCTAACATGCATGTTTTTGGAATGTGGGAGGAAACCGGAGTACCCGTAAAAAACCCACACACGCACGGGGAGAACATGCAAACTTCACACAGAGATCCCCAACGGAGATTTGAACCCAGGTCTTCCAGATCTCCTGACTGTGTGGCCAATGTGCTAACCACTCATCCACCGTGCGGCCTGTTTCTCATATTACAACCTTTAAAAAGCGTATTTTGTGTTTAAAACTGTATTTCAACTGTACTATACTAAAATTACCAAACCACTACCTGATTGTGTTTGCATCATATTGATTGGGTCTGACTCAAATTCCAACATACATGGTAAGTTAAGAGAATTCTGGTGAAAAAAGAACCGACCGACATTTGTTTTTGTATATTTCTCTAAAATTCTGTCATTTTCTTTCAGGACATTTACACTTGCTCCATCTCCCCAAATATCTATAAGACCTCAGCAACACCAAAAACGGGATAATCCCTTGTCAACACGTCCTGATCTCGGGATTGGGCTGCCCCTGGACCCTGATCTTCCCCCTGCCTCTGTCCTGCCTTCATCGCTGGGTCCCTCAGGCCGACATGGGCCCTGACAAAGCCCTAATCCATTACCTCCTGTCAGAGAAGTCTGGCCCTGTACCACCTCCCTCATGGGCCAGCATTAGCCTAATCCACCGGGCCACCGCTCCATGAGAATGGAGCGCCCACATGGCTGCACCCCGGTTTTGTTTGCTCGTCCCATCTGAGTCAACACACACGCACAGAAAGACGAGGAAGACAGAAAAGACCAGCACGCCAAGGCATCCATGGACCAGCACCGTACTGTCGACTACAACCACCAGGGGCTTGTTTTGACCTTGTGTGGTGGCGATGCAGGCTGTCTGCTGGACCTCTGATGTGCCAATGTCATCCCTGGAACTAACACGCACGTCCTGATGTCCAAAGTGTGCAAAGTACCGGGTGGGCCACCTTCAAGGGGTCCTTATCTGTGAATTCACATTACAATATTACATTGTTAAGGTTGGCCACAACACAAAGCATATATACGTACATCACGTGTTCTATGTTACAGTTTAGAAGCTAGGGGAGAAAATGGCGGCCAACTAAACTGTTGTTGTTGTTGTAATGGGAATTACACGATGCTCTGAATTCCTAGATATATTGAATGTTACATAAAGATCTCATTATTGGTATATAAGCTCATTCGACAACTTTTCATCACCACGAAGAAAAAACGGATACTATTCACTTATCTTATCAGGTGGCAGTGACGGCTTACACAGTTTTGCATTTGATTAGGCAAAATTGTTGCGTTTTTGTCCTTAGCGTGAATAAATATAACCATAAGAGTGCGCGTTATCACCTTCAAATGAGTCCAAACACCTTTAATGGGCGAGTTCAATCCTGAGAGCCTCCATTGCCGCCGCCTCCTCCTTCTCTTGTCTTCCGGCGGCCTCGCATTCATCATTAAGAGCCAACGGTGTCCTCTAGTGGTGGAGAGGTGAACTGCACCCGGTTTGGCAAGCACCGATTCCCTTGGTGGCTGCTTTCCATGCTTGGGTTACCTTCATCACCCCATCACCACAGAGCTTGTGGCAGGGTCTCCTGGGGATTTGGATCGTCGCCATCCTCTGTGGCTCCTCGGGGGAGTGTACAGCTGCACGGGAAGTTTGATGGACTCCGGAGTAAAAATTGCTAAAGTGTTGCTCAAGCACACCCAGAAGCTGCAGCGGTCCGTTTCTGTTGCATGAATGAATCACGTGACTGACACGCCAATATGAATAGAATTAATTAATATCTTTGCACTTTTTTCCCAATTTTGTTGCTTTCAATTTTACAAATATTCCAGCTTTCATCTTAAAAGTTTTTTGTGCATTTTCTTTTTGTAACTTTATTATTTTCACTTTATTCCCTTAATACCATAACTATTCCCCAACCCATTCTAAAAAATATTTAATACGACTTTTTGCTACAAAAATATTTTTCCTCATAAAATTGCAACTCTTTTCTCATTACAGTAGGATTATTTTTTGTAATATTCTGACTTCATTTTTTGCAATTACAGCTGTTTTTTTCATTTGTGTTATTTTTTTATTTTACAACTATCTCAACTTCCTCATAGGTATGACTTTATTCGCATAATATTCTTCATTCTTGTAACACTAGAACTTTATCCGCAACCTCATTTACGAAAAATACTTTATTTGTTGTTTTGGTTGTTTCTTATAATACACATTTTTTAAAATTTTATTATTTCAACTTTAAGTTACTAAAAGTAATCCATTGTCATACAGTGTCATACAACACTTGTTTTGTTAGATTAAAAATGTTTTCTGTTAATATTTGGACTTAATTCTCACAAAATTACTGAATTTTTTTCCCAGTTTGGTGAGGGGTTTTGTTTTCTTACTAAATTATAATGGTAGCATGTGGCACGAGCCAATAAAAAAACAGCCGCAGGATGCAAATGGCCCCTGGGTTGCACTTTGGACACCCCAGTTTATATATTTTCCAGACAGCAATATTTTTAAATTGTAAAAGTCGGGTGTAAAGAAGGACCAAACCACGTGTGTGTTTTGGCAGTATCATTACAGTATTACAGTATTATTACTGAGTTTCCAAGGCGGACGGGGAAAAAGTACAAGCAACAGAAGCACCCATAAGGAAGCCTTGTACGTGAACCTGCATAAAGGCTGAAGAAGAGCTCAGGGTGGAGTGGATGCACCTTGTGTGCGCCGCCACATCCCCGTCTGCCTCCGGCGCTGAAGATGCTTCAGGGCTCTCTGAGGGCTCTCGCCAATCCTCAGAGGATGAACACGCTAAGCTCCCGGGCCTTCAAGCACTTTCACCTGCAGAGAAAAGCCAGCCGACATCATCTGGGATCACCTTGCAACGCCTGTGGCTCCACTCAACACGTGTGTGTGTGTGTGTGTGTGTTCACGGTTGAAGTCCAATGCCCTTTTTGAAGAAGAATTTTCCCATTAAGGAAGCCCTTAAATGACTTCCCAGACTCTCTGCTACCCTTGTCCTCACTTTAATCTGGCCTTTCAAGTACCTAGTGGTGATGATTGCACTGGCAGCCTCAATGAAGGCAATAGAAACATAAAAGCTGTCTCAGCAGGATAGCACAACACTCTTCTCCTCTCGCCTTTGTCTGCTTTTGGATTATGGATTCATTTTTGCCAGGCGTGTGGTCAAACTGGGCCCTGGGAAAAGCCTTGTGTGTTCCCTCCTTTCATCTCCCCCTCATGTTTCGGGTATCTAATGGTCATAATCGAGGCGGCCATGCTGAGAGTGTGTTTGAAGGAGTGGTCAAGGAGCCCCTAATCCTCTCATACACACTTTGTAGTGCTGGCCCCCCAACTACAAGAGCCCACTTTGTGTCCCCAACACTCACAAATGCCAGGATTTCACTTGGTGGTCTTAGAAACACACACACACACACACACCTACACATGCATATACACACATATACAAGCGTGCGCGCACACACACACTTACAGGCATGCACACATAAACATACAAACACACACACACATAGTGTCTACAAGCGCACATACAGTACGTACGCACACAGATAGATTGGGCTAAGACAAGTGAAAGCGCGAAGGAGTGGAGCATCGCGGTGGATGAAAGTGTGCTTTGGCGATGAGGAGATGAACAGTCAAGTGTGGTGTGGTTCTACCAGCAAGAGAGTGAAGAATATCCTCTTTCTCTCAAGCAGCCAGCAGTCAAAGAGTGAAGGACCCTCACCCCTAAACGTTGGAGGGTGGGGGCGGGGGTCAGCCATCAGGATCACCCAGCAGCACCTGGACACTCGGACCAGACTTGCTACTCTAACCCTAACCACACTCACATTCATACCCATGGACAATTTAGAGTCTTCAATTAACCTAACATGCATGTTTTTGGAATGTGGGAGGGAACCGGACTACCCGGAGAAACCCACACAGGCCCAGGGGGGACCTGCAAACTCCACACAGAGATGCCCAACAAATATTTGAACTACATTCCATTCCATTTTTTTCTGCTTATCCTGGTCCGGGTCGTGGGGGCAGCCGTCTCGGTAGGGTAGTCCGGACTTCCCGCTCTCCAGCAACCTCTTTCAGTTCCACCAGGAGGACACCACGGCGTTCCCAGGCCAGATGTGGGACATAATCCCGACAGCGTGTCCTAGGTCTGCCCTGGGGCTTTCTCCTGGATGGGCATGCCCGGAAGACCTCACCAGGGAGGCATCCGGACTAGATGCCCGAGCCACTTATCGGGGCCGCACCCTGGAGCCAGGCCTGGGGGAGGGGTGAATCAAATCCAAATCAAAAAATCTACACACAAAAATGATAAAAGTTATCAATGATATGAAAAACATCTATAGATAATTGGGTACATTGGCAGCAGCCCACCCCGGCGGAACCTCCTACGTCTGTTTCACCATGTTGTCTCGTCCTTCGGGGGGCTGCAGGTTTCTGGTCCAGCGGCCTGGGACAAGGCCGCCATTAACTGCGGGACTGTGCGGGGGCGCGGGGGACAAAGGAGTCAACACGCTGTCCCTGCCCTCAGACAAGGCCTGAAACAAATGTTACAGAATGGAATCATCCGGCCGCTGTCACTGAATACATTTACCTACCTCAGAGTCCTTTCACAGCACCGCTTTGTTTTAGCCCAGGAAGACGGGAAGGAGGGGGGCATGAATGGAGGAGGCGGGGGGGGGGCAATGTGAAATAACACAAGAAGCTGCCCGTTTCCACAGTGACGGGCTGAGCTCCTAAAACACCACAGGCTTGGTGTGTGTTGTGTGTGTGTGTGTGTATAGTGTGTGTCCTCCCCCACAAATGGCGGGAGGCCTTGTTGATTGTTTTTGTTTTTCTTTTGCCCCCAACACTTCTTTGTCCCGCTTTGTCTCCTCTTGTCCATGCTGGTGTCTTTTTTGGGCTAATTGGAGACCTGGAGAGAAGAGCAAACTCCAGACCTTCTCGAAGCTACTCAACTCCAGCTAGTTTGGCCAAATCATTAAGAGCCAAAGAGACAACAAGAATGGACGTCAAACAGCCAGACGGCAGCTTTGACTTTTTTCTTTCTTGTAAAATACTTGAGAAGGTTGCTTTCCTCACAAAGTCAACGGGAAGGTCTTGAGAAGAGAAAAAAAAGAGTTGAGGAATTGAAGGTTTCATGCAGTGGTTCTCAAGTGGTGGCTCCAATCTTATTTGGAGTACATTGAAGCAATATTTTAGTCATCTTCCCCCTTGGTATTTGTTCATTACACGTCAAATATCTGAATTTGTGGTGTTTCATTTAAATTTATGCATTATTTTTTGCATTATTTGTGTCCTCCTTTGCTTTTCTTAGAAAATATTTCTAAAATGCACTTCTATTATGTTTCAACTGATGAGATGATTTAAAAAAATATATATATAAATAAAATATATGAATACATGTAGGAATAAGCAAATCTAAAATAAAAAAGTGTAAACAAATAAATAAAACAAATGAAAATGACTTTAAATAAAATGTTTTTAAAAATTACATAAATAGCTGTCAAATAAAAATGGCTTAAATGAAAGTGTAAAAATAATAAATACAAATTAATACAAATATGACATAAAGGAAAGTGTAAAAAAGTGTTAAAACAAATAAAAATAAGAATTGCTGAATGAATAAAAGTTGGTGGCAACTTCAAAATGGTTGAGACCATTTCAGTACCTCATAAAGACGTAAATCATCAGGGAGTCATTGGTTTGCGCCAACCAGTTGTTTACTTTCCAACAAACTTCATATTTTTGACTTTTTTCTTTAGGAATGAAGAATTACATTTGTGAAATATTTGACTTTGTGTGAATTGAATCTTTAAACGTTTGGGTGTGAACTACTGAAGTAAAGGAACTTTTCCAAAATAATCTCATTTAAAGAAATCCCTCATTTATCGTGGTTATTTGGTTCCTGGCCTGTCCGTGGTACATGATTTTCCACAAAGTAGGATTCCTTCTTTGTAAATGTATAATTTTCCTATTTAGAGCATGGAAAACGACTTTCTGAATACAGTTTTTAACATTAATAGAGCCCTCTAGACATAAAGTAACACCCCTACAGTCACCTTTACAATCCTATTACTCAATATAGTAGACATGATAAGAGAAAATAAGACATAATATAGACCAGGGGTCACCAACAGGGTGCCCGCGGGCGCCACCCAGTCCCCCACAACTACATGAGGCAAGCCTGCTTTTCAATCATGTTTTCAGTTAATAATGTAAGAACACTAGAAAGAAATGCATTCTCTAATAGAAAATGCGAGTTGCAGATATCAACGTTCTGATAAAACAAGCATATTTGATCCATTCCATTTTCTATGCCGCTTATCCTCATTAGGGTCACGGGGATGCTGGAGCCTATCCCAGCAGACTTTGGGCGAGAGGCGGGGTACACCCTGGACTGGTCGCCAGTCAATCGCAGGGCACTAAATTATAATACAAATAACACATATTTGATTTTTGTTAAAATAAGCCATTCAAATAAATGATCTGCTCTTGGCCATGTTCCTTTTGTAAAAGTAGCTCTCACAATAAAAAATGGTGGTGACCCCTGATGTAGACTCACACATGTTAGCATTAGGATAGTTCTTTGTTGTTTCTACTTCCTGTTCTGTACGGTACTTCCTGCAGTGCTATTGTTTGATCAATGTAATATTACTGACACCTAGTGGCCAGTGTAGAATAATACATATCACCACAATATCTTTGTAAGCATCTATTTAATGTCTCATATTTGTATTTTAGGCCATTTAGCAATTTTTACTCTAGAAAATGCCTAATCTAAGCAAATTAAAATATGGTAAATTAGCTAAAATATGTATATTTTTGATGAATGTTTTTACTTTTGCTGTGTTCAGCAGCAATTATTTGTTAATATTTTTTTTGAAAACCTCGCGAAAGAGTAAAAGCTGTGAAATTCAACATGCAAAGTGGCGAGGGATTGCGCCTGTGTGTTTGAGAAACACATCAACAAGAAAGTTGATATGAATTTGAAGTCATCCCCTCCGCCCAACAGAGTACTTAGCGAGTCCTTGTCATTTTCTCCATTAATCCCATGTGCTAATCTCCTCCGATGCACGGAGTCTTCTCACATTTAAATCCATTTTGCTTTGGCGTTTTTGTGTGCAGCCTGCAGCGTGCCGGCGTCTAAGCACGAAAATCAGTCACTGAGCTCTGACATTAAAAGCTATTGTCCAGGAGAGGAGGGTCCTCGCACGCCGACCCCCGTACATGGCCGCACATTTGCGGAGGAAGTGCTTGTTTTCAACTCCGTTGTCATGGCAATGAAGACGCCTGCGCGCACACACACGCCATCTGTCCGCCTTTAGATAGGAGCTGATGTCGAGTCTTTCTACCTTGAAACGAGAGCACTTGTGTGGGCTCCATCACCCTCGCTGACACCGGATCAGTTCTTCAGTAGAACTCACGGACTTCCAGCAACCCCGGAAGATTTCATGCTCTACCACCCTGAAAAATACACACAATAAACTAGAAGTAATTCCTTACTTATAAATGGAATCCTTTCATAGTTAAAGCATAGATAACCCAATTACAACCTTCTAAAACCTGTTTCTAATCATTACTAGAGTCCTGCAGACATGAAATAACACCCCTATAGTCACCATTACACTCCTATTACCCAATATAGTAGTCATAATAAAAGCAAATAAGTCTCAATATAAGACATAAATAAGACTCACGATTGTGTGTGGTTTGGTAAATGTCTTTTGATGGCAAGGACAGGAAGTGATTCCGGGGGTTCAGAGCTGGGTTTTCGCTTGGCGTGGGTTACGGCTGCAACAACAGCTCGTGTTAGGGATCATAATCATGTGCCTGTCGTGAGATCATTCAAACCTGCGATCAATGCCTGTTGTTTTGTTGATCAAGTCTGGTGCTTGTGTGTTTCGCCCAACATTACTAACACCCAGTGACCAGCGTGGAATACTACATATTATCATTACATTAACGTTTTTGAATGTGTCACCGAAAGCCTTACATTTGTATTTTACTTCATTTAGCCGTTTCTATGCTTGAAAATACTGTACTTCATGTAGGCAAGTAACGCTTAAATATGCATTTTTTTAATACTATATAATAGTATAGAGTTGATGATGTGTATTGACGTGACCAAGCGCGCTTGAAAGTGTAGTGAAAGAAAAAACACGATGTGTGTTCTACACATCATTCATGGGATTTGTGGTCTCATCTTTTTATCGCTGATCCTCCAGGCTTTCAGTGTCTCGCTGCCTCCAACGTGGTGCAGTCTGCCCGCCACAAAGACGCATGTCCGCTATACTTGCACATCTTCCAAAGCAGCGCGCCGGCTAATTGAGTCAGTCCGTGAGGCCTTTCTGACGGACATGAGAGCCGCGCTCAAGACCGGCCAAGTTCTCCCTCGTCAATCTTCTTCCCCAGAAAGCCAACAGTGGGCCAGACATGCACTCACACACTGGAGCCCCGAGCCCAGGCGTCTGGGACATCCCGCAGACTGCATCCTGTTGCTGTTCAATAGCCCCTGTGTCACAAAGGACTCTTTGGCAACTCTCGCCTGGCTACCTGCGTGGGACCTGAACGCCGCCCAGGCCGACTTGTGGCCTCAGTTCTTTGTTTCTTACTCCTTTCTGTCTCTCTCAAGTGGTCTGCAGAGGCTGTCCCGCCTGGGAACCTGGCTGGATGCCCCTCTGACACCCCTCCTCCACCCCCCGAGACACATCCTTCCAGGACAGGCCTCCTAAAGTAGCCGACTGTTTGACACGGTGACTGGCTGCTCACTGACACGCTTGCACTCTAATGACATGTAAATGCTTTGGGAGACATGCTAGCATGCATGTAATTGTCAAAATCCTCAGACAAAATATCACTCATTAAAGCCTTTTTGCTTTCATGTTGTCTACACCTCTTATGAATTCTTGGACCCAATGATGTGAAAGGTATACGATGCTGCCCGTCATGGAGTTATTAATAATAGAGTTATTAATAATGGGGTTTGACCTTTTCCTAGGGAGACACTCTACAGGATGCCTGTGGCATTGTTTTGTACATTGGTGAGGTCATAGGTCAAGGATGTTGATCTTGAGAACGAGGTTTGGTGGGGTTGAGGTCAGGGCTCCAACCTTCTTCCACCCCAGGCTCCCCCAACATTGCTTTTGCGCAGACATGATGGTTGATTCTAATAACAATAATAATATTCAATAATTTTATGCCACTTACTCTGTTCATGATGGCGAGTGAGACTTGGGTGAGAGGATCAGAGGACACCTTTAAGACACGTTGGTGCACTCAACTGGAAATGAGATTGTTTTTTAGCAGCGTTCAATATCACCCACATCATATCCAATCCCAAGTTTATGAAAAATAGCGACAACTAAAACAGTGATGATTTTTACATATCAGGTCATCGATAACGTCATAAGGTTGGATGTGACTATAGGCGAGCTTCTTGTTTTGCAGCTGATGGGTGTCGGAAGCAACACAGAAGGCGTTCAAGGCGCTTCCCGTGTTAAATATCGTGTGTGACGGCGGAGGACACAAACAGTAACAGGCGTCGTTGGCTTTTGCTCCGGAATTATCCGTGTAGCAGAAGGTTTGAAGCCAGGCTGGGATAAACCCGTGCGTAATTCCAGTGTGTGCCTTTCCACGCATGTAGTCGACACGGTGCTGCTCATGACCCCCAAGGTCGCAGCCCCCGCCTGACCACTTCCTGCCCCACCCCCTCCCTGTGGAGACAACAGCATGCTGGGCTGTGGATCGCACGTGCTCCTCACTAACAATCCTGCTTCCTAGAGCGAGAGCGAGAGAGAGAGAGAACTGGCTTGCTGTGCTCACTTCCTGCTCTCTCACGCTCATTCATGACCTCCCGACTATTCAAAGCAAATACTCTCAGGGACATCTTGTTCCGAGCTTCCTCCCACACTCCTTCATTATGAAGACGTGACTCATTGCGCATTTGCCAAGCTTGAATTTGTTTCTTGTAGAGACAGCTGCAGGAAGCAAAGCGCAAAAAACACTTCCAGTGAGGTCATGGCGTTTGTTAGCATCGCAACGCTACTCACGACGTACTTACATGCAGCACACCCACCAAGTACTCACTTCACTCTGGTGCTGCAGGTTTTACACCGGGGGTGTCCACACTTTTTCCAGCGAGGGCCATATAGTTTAAAATGAAAGGATGCAACTTCGTCCCTTTGATATTTTCTAAAGATATGCTAAGAAACCCGTGTCTCAGTTTTGTCATAAAGGTGAAAAAGCCTACCATTAGTATCAACTTCACTCTGTGCTCTTTTTCCCCCATTTTTGCTGTTTTTGAAATTTATTTTCCTTAATTCATTTTCAGAATTTTTTGGGAGGATATTTTGAGTTAATTCCCATAACATTATTTTGTTTGTTTCCCATTATATTCTGACTTTTATCCATCCATCCATCCATTTTCCACCGCTTATCCGGGTCCGGGTCGCGGGGGCAGCAGCTTCAGTAGGGAAGTCCAGACTTCCCGGTCCCCAGCGACCTCTTCCAGCTCCATCGGGAGGACACCAAGATGTTCCCAGGCCAGCTGTGAGACATAGTCCCTCCAGCGTGTCCTAGGTCTTCCCGGGGGCCTTCTGCCGACTGGGCATGCCCGAAACACCTCACCAGGGAGGCGCCCGGGAGGCATCCGGACTAGATGCCCGAGCCACCTCAACTGGCTCCTCTCGATGTGAAGGAGCAGCGGCTCTACTCTGAGATCCTCCCGGATGGCCGAGCTCCTCACCCTATCTCTTAGGGTGAGTCCAGCCACCCTACGAAGGAAACTCATTTCCGCCGCTTGTATCCGCGATCTCATTCTTTCGGTCATGACCTGACTTTTATTAATAATATTATTATCAATTTAAGTGAAAAATGTGAAAAAAATACAACTTTTTCACATTAGATTACACATTTTTTTTAAAATATTTTTTCAAATTATAAAAAAAAAAAAAAAAAAATTTGAAAAAATATTTTTAAAAAAATGTGTAATCTAATGTGAAATGTGTGACCTGACTTTTATTAATAATATTATTATCAATTTAAGTGAAAAATGTGAAAAAATACAACTTTTTCACATTAGATTACACATTTTTTTAAAAATATTTTTTCCATTTCTGCTGTTGATTTTTCAGCTTTTTTTTTTTTTTAGGAGAAACATGCCCATATCATGATGCTTGCACAAACATGCTTCACTGTCGTCATTGCGTACTGTGTGTCACACTCCTCTGTGACAAAGGCGGGTTGGTCTTATGTTCCACTCACTGCTCTCGCTTGTGTAACCTCTGCAGACATTGGCCAGCCGTGAGTCAGGTGGTTCTACTGCATCAGTCGCACCTGTTACCAGTCCGGCTCCACCTCTTTTTATACCCTTGACTGCTGCTAGAGGTTACTGGATTATTTTCCCATGTTTGGTGCCCGTGCCGCTCTATAGTTGCCTGTTTAGATTCTGTTTTTCTACCCTCCTGCTAGTACAGTAGTTCACCTGACTCACAGGTAGTTTTATGTTCAGTCTTCTTAGTCCTAGCCGCGGTGCTCCTTTAGTTTTTTTTTTTTATGCACCGACGTTTGAGAATTGCTCTCACCGTTACCACACCGAGTAAAGAGACTTACCAGACCTCCACGGCCTCGTCTCCGCATCTTGGGAACCTTCCTTCCTGCTCCGACACTCACCCGTGACACTGTGGCTTGAATTCAGAGTTTGGGGGTCATCTCACAAACTGTCTGCGGCCCTTGGACCCAAAAAGAACAATTTTACTCTCATCAGTCCACAAAATGTACATTTTCTACCTTTCTCTATAGGCCAGTTGATTTTTTTGGCAAACTGTAACATCTTCTGCACATGCCTTTTTTTTAACTGTGGGACTTTGCAGGGTATTCTTGTCAATAGATTAGCTTCACTCAGATGTCTTCTGTCACAGTACTTACAGGTAACTCCAGACTGTCTTTGATCATCCTGGAGCTGATCATTGGCTGAGCCTTTGCCATTCAGGTTATTTTTTTTATCCATTTTGATACTTTTCTTGTTTTCTGCCACGTGTCTCTGGTTTTGCTCTCCATTTTAAGGCATTGGAGATCATTTTAGCTGAACCGACAAAAATGTTTTGCACCTTTTCATAAATTCTCCCCTCTCCAATCAACTTTTTAATCAAAGCATGCTGCTCTTCTGAACAATGTCTTGAACGACCCATTTTCCTCAGGTTTTCAAAAATAAATGCATGTTCAACAAGTGCTGCTTTCATCCTAAAATCGGGGTCACCTGATTCACACCTGCTTTTTCACTAAATTGATCACTGATTGAATGTCTTACTGCTATTTTTTTGAACACTCCCCTTTCAACTAATCTCCCAATTGCACAGCCTTTAAGAGCGTTCAATTTCTGACAATCTACTGCACCTACTGGTAACTTGTTTGCCATGTAGCCAGAAAAATATACTAATAACAGTGATGAATTATTGTTTTTATTGTTTTTAACACTACTCTACATGGCTGACTGCTTTTGATGACATCAAATGTGACTGCCAAAAGGGTCATTTCTATCAAAAATGGTCCCCTGAATGTTGTACTATTACATGTGATGTGATATTGTTTACAAAGCAGCGTGAGACTACCGTCTAGTCACAGACCATTAAAACATGCACACAGTCACTTCCTGTTGAGTGCAAAGTAAATATTTGGACCCTTTATTCGAAAAATGACCTTTTTGGGTCAGAAATGTGATTTTGAAATTAGCGGAAATCTAGTCGATTGCTCTCTCGTTAGCTAGTAACGTGCCACGTGTTGGTGGTAGAAGTTTTATTTAACATGTTTGGTGGGAATAATAATGGTCATGATCAAAGCGCTGACGGCATAACAAAGCGCTTGACAAAGTTGAGATGCCCGCATCCAAAATGAAGAGTGATGTGCTGAATGGAATTATAGGACTTCTTATTGATGCCAGATGGTCTTTGTGAGCGCTAGATTGGCCCCCAGAAAAAGATCTCGCACAAACATTATCGTTGACCAATACGCTGCCGTTGTCGGAGCGGCGTCTGTCCCTGACGTCGCGCCATTCTGCCAAATTAGAATGCAGCGGCAGGGGTGCTGCTCTCCCTTTGCTTTCACGGCCCCCCCGGGCTCTTTAATCATCAGTCATGCGCTGCTTCAATGGCCCTCCAGGAGACTCGCCCCGCCGACTCACCGCTGGAAGGCTTGAGCGGAGTCAGACAAGTAAAGGCGGTTGGTTGGAGGGCACGACGTCGGAGCGGAGGCCGGTCCACGGTTGTTGACTCGAGGACCTGACCCTGGCCTGCTTCCCTCCTGTGGGGTCAGGTCTGGAGCTCAGAAGACCACCGGTGTCCCACAGAGGGCAGAGGATGAGCAGCTATTCAGCGGCGCTTTTGTCCGGATCGGTGCTGACCACTGAGGGCTGAGCAGGTCAAGCGGGCAGGGACCCCGCTGCTGGCCGCAGAAAGTGAAAGCAGACGCTGTAATTAGGGATGGCATTCTGCTGGGAATAGATGTGTGAAAAGTCTCAATTAGATGGAATTAGCGCGCCCCAAATGATCATATTGATCAGTCCCAATTCCTTATAGTCACAAAGGCATGATGGCACCAAAAGCAGAAGTCATGCAGCACTAACACTGCAAAACAACACAGATGGTCACTTCTCTTTTAAGCAGTCATACCTTCTGAACTCTCATCTAGCAGGGACCTCCGTCAAGGTCTGGAGCTTCCTCTGAGTTCCATTTACGTAATGTAAACTGCATGTTAACCAGGCCACAGCTGCATTGTTATCATCGTCTTTATTAACACCGTCACGTCCAAGAACTACAATAGTGGCCTAGCGACACCTTGCCACACCACACCGGCGAGCTTCACCTCACTCTTGCTCAAAATACCTCAGGTGACCAGCGCCTGCTGCTGGTTTTTTAGGTTTTGACCCTAGGTGTAGAGTTGCTATGTGTTCCAAAAAGGAAGTTCCGCTAATGCCTCAAATGAGCAAAATACTGTATTACATGGTATCATGAATGTGCCTGCTACTTCATGCGCACAGCATGCACATTAAACCATAAAACCTGGTTGGAGGTTTTTAGAGGTTTTATAGTAGCAGGCCTTTTTAGGCGGAATAGGTGTGTCCCATCACATGCATTAATGAGCTCTCTCTTTGTATCTGTTTTTATATCTTTAGAGCGCACAGAAAGAGAAAGACGTGTGTTCTTATCTCGCGTAAGAATTGTGGCTGATGGACAACATTTTTAAAAATCCACTCAGTCCTGTTCATGTCAACAACCCGTTTACGTGGACCAACTGATCAAGTCCCGGTCCACATTGTTGCTCTTACTCTAAAGTGCCTGCTTAAGTCAACGTGGACATACCTGGTTGACCACTTTTGTGGTTTTTAGTATACTGTAGTTATGCTTGTGGTTAACTCCATTCATCCATCCATCCATGGAACAAAAGATAGATGGATGGATGGACGGATGGATGGATGGATGGATAGATGGATGGATGGGTGGTTAGATAGATGGATGGATGGTTGACTGGGCTCTTCTTTACGTTCAGCTTCGGTCTAGACTACAACGTTCAGGCAGACAACAGACATCCAAGTGGTCTGCAGGAGAAAAGCAAAAGAGGTCAGGAGGTGAATTGATAAGATAACAGTCAGGTTGTGTCTTGTTCCGTAAGACCCCCGCGTGCATCCATCTCTTCTGTCAACACTGGATGACCAAGCAGAGGAAGCCCCTGTCAAGATAGCCTCCTTATCACAGTTGGGTCAGCCCCTCCTCTTCCCATCATCCATCAGACGGGCAGCCACCTGGACGACTGCTGACCCTCGCTGAGAGCCTATTCGACGACGGAAAGAACACAACAGGAGTAAAAGAGAGATAAGACATTCTTGTACTTCACGTAGGATGTCCCCGGTGTGCTTATATGACCATAAATGCCAGGTCGCCATAGTCTACTAAAGCATGAAGGAACATCTGCCATGTTCTACTGTGTTTCTTTTCAGGGTTAAACAAAAACTACACCAGGTGCCCTGCAAAAACCCAATCCATTGTGGCGAGGATCCGCTGATGTTCCAGTCCACTTTCATTGGGGTCAAGACATGCTGTGACCAACCAAGTCAGGCAGATTGAGCGCCGCCTACACAATTAACTAACTTAGTGGACACTCTTTTAGATAAAATGCGCTAAAACTGGGATGGGGATGGAGAGGTCGATGGTGGATGTGTGGTTATGGCAGTTTTTTTTTTTTTTTTAAATTGGACCGCGGCACATTCTAAAAAAAAAAAAACTTTAACATGAAGTTGTGGAAATATCAGCAGTCCATTCATTGTCTACCACTTATCACTGGGGTCACTTGGTTATGCCCAGCTCATTTTGGGCAAGAGGTGGG
The DNA here is from genome assembly GCA_024372805.1 of Oostethus manadensis. Taxonomy (NCBI): domain Eukaryota; kingdom Metazoa; phylum Chordata; class Actinopteri; order Syngnathiformes; family Syngnathidae; genus Oostethus; species Oostethus manadensis. The sequence continues at coordinate 639,569 of QODF01000207.1, read as the reverse complement.
CACAAATTCATCAAAATATTAAGAGAAAAAAGTTGTACTCTAACAAGAAAACGAAAATTACGTCGGAAAACCCACGCACGCACGGGGACAACATGCAAACTCCACACAGGGATGCCCAACGAAGATTCAAACCCTGAACCTCCTGATTGTGAGCCCAACGTGCTACCCATTCAGTCACCGTGCAGCCAAATTTTATTTCACTTCTCAAATATCAGAGTTTTTCTGCTCTCACTGTGCGGTCCATATTTTAAATATGTTTTTTTGAAGTCATCATATTGGAAACAATTTTTGAAAAGTCTTATATCACAAGTATAATAATATTATTATTATTAATAACATAACATAACACCCCTGGGTTATGGTATGGGTGGATGTACGTTTATGGACAACAAACAATTTATTGATGGCATTTTGAATGCACAGAGATAAAGTGACGACACCTGAGGCTCATTGTTGTGCCATTCATACCATGTTGCAGCGTCATCATGCACGGCCTCGTTTTGCAAAGACCTGTACACAATTTCTGCAAGCTGGAAACATCCCAGCATGTCAGCCATTGAGCATGTTTGGGATGGTATGAATCTGATTTGAGATATTGACTGCTTTTTGGACCTCTCACCCCCCCTATCCCATGTCCAACATCCACTTTGAAAAATGTTTTTAAAAGTTTTGAACGTAATTTTATTGCAAAACACAGTAGATGTCGTAGTGTAATGTAGTGCAAGCAAGCCCTCAGATTCCTTCTGAGTTCAGCTCATCCATTGTTTGCGTTGCTTGTATTAGTACCCCACAGGACGGAATTAAGGATGAGCATAAAAGCATCCATCTCCATCTGGCTTTAGCTTCTCGCTCGTGCAAAAATAAGTGGCCAATTAGCTTGGCGGTTACCGTGTGTGCTTGTCCCCATCTGACTGCAGATTAATGACCGGGCGACGCTTTCCCTGCTCACACCCATTTATCAGGCCCAGCAACTAGGTCAGATAATGATTAAACGTCCGGACCACCGGGTCCTCCTGAGGCCCGCCGGTCCTAGCATGGTTGTTGGCTCCAATTGGATTTAATTGCTGCTCCTTCTCTTGACTGTGAGGGGAAAAAGATGCGATGACACTGGCAGCTCCTATTAGCCTGAGCAGTGCTGGGATCTTTCCCATCGTGAAGAAGCCACTTCATTAAAACCGGGCCACTTAGCACAAATGGACCTTCTGGAGAAGGTCCTGTCAACCACCCGCTTTCCTATGACACCCTGGGGTGAAAGCTACTATTCAAGGATGATATCAAAGAAGGGTGTTGTGTAGTTACTGTGTATGAAGGCAAGGTCGACAACCAATGAAATAGCAGAAAATCATACTTGATTCCGAAGAAATATGAAGGCAATTTTAAAATATGACATTTTTTTATCAAATAAGTAAATTAATCTGCAAACAAAAGAAGAAAATGTGACCTCAAACAAGTAAAACAGCGTTTTGGCGAAGAATAGCAGCTCACATTTGATGTCACTTCACGTGTACATTTGCACAATTACATAACATTACTACTACTAGTAATAATAATACCCCTATTGACACTATATATATCACTACTATACACCACCACTACATACAACTACATAACCCTACATACCACTACTAAATACTACTACATACCACTACATGATCCAACAGTATATACCACTACATACTACTACATACAACTACCACATAAACCCTATAAACTACTACCACATACAGTATTACTAATATCACGACATAATCCTATGTACCACAACTTAACACTACTACATAGCACTATATAACACTAATAGCACTACTACATAACATTACACTACAACAATATCCCCACTACCACTACTACTGTATATACCGCTACTACTATAGTATCAGCATTTGGAAGCAAGTATGAGGTGAAAGAAAAAGAGTAAAAATACAGTCTTATTTGTGCAGCGTGTGAGAACGAAGAAGGTGCGTTCAAGGACTGTCAAACAGTGGGACAAATCACCGCTAGCATTAAACATAAAAAATGGAGGGATTTCTAAATGTAAATTATTTTTTAATCAAATAATAGCCCATATTTCCAATATTCAGATCCGTTTATATAAAATTTGACATAGTTATCGTAATTGCATATCGAACTGTTTAACACAAAGAGATTTACATCCCTACTTATCATAAATACAAAAATATTTTATACTTAGATTTAGACAGACTTTATTGATCTAGAAGTAAAATTGCTTGGTTATAATAGCTCAATTGTAGAAAAAAAGACAAATACTCTTAAATAAAAAACGCAATGCAATATGAATAAAACGATATGTAATGTTTTATTAGATTATATTGTATAAGTATAATATAATAAAATAAAAGGAACATAAAAAATAAAGACTTCAGATAAACACGATTTCCATATTTATAAATAGTATGCAAAAATATGGCAACTACAGGTAAAGTACATGTGTAATTGTAATTAACTCATGACTCATAATTAAAATGTAACTATGAGTTAACTATGGACAAAGTGCGATTCATCTATCGCACTTTGTTTTTGAATATTTTTTAATCAATTGACAGCCCTTAATACTCGCAATGGTAGGCGGTTATTGTCTCTTGTAGATTGGTTGACTGACGGATGTTTTGAAATGTGATGAGATAGACACTTTATTCATCTCCGAGAGAAAAACACACTTTTCTAAGAGTAGTGGGCCCCACATTACAATAAGGTACAAAAATATACAGTAGTTGCTGTGGAACTAATGAAGACAAAATGACTAAGGCATATGCATTTAAAGTAGTCACTGAGGAACTAACGAGGAACTAATAAGTAGTTAGGTAGCTCCGTTCTTCGTTAACTACTGTAATTGTTGTGTGTACCTTATTGTAAGGGGTTACCGATTAGCGTGTAGGATTAGTCTTGCACACACACACGTAATAGACACGCGTGTGTGTTGACCCACTATGTAAGCTAATAAAACATAAAGCATGAGCATCTGCTGTATGATCAGCCACTAACAGACGACTGAGTCAATGTGTGTAACAAAAAACAATATCATTTTAGAATGTTTCTCTATTTGTGCACTTTATGAGGTATATTGTTATGTTTTCATATCACATCTGATATTGTCTACCAGGGCTGCTGTGCTCATTTGTCTTCACTGCAATGACACCCAACAACAAACATTTGTATGCAAATCTTTCTTTCTTGTCCCATTAAGCGCTAGCAACTAAAGCGTGAGACGTGTTGGACGTTGCTTTGCTCCAAAAAGGTTCTACAGTTGCTCTTTAAAATAGTTTGGGTACTGTGGCCAGACTGACCCGAGCCTTTCACAGCAAAAACCTTTCAGGAGGCGCTGGACAATAAGTGACCAGCGTCCGGACTCCGACCGGCCTCTGAGCCGATTATGAAGCGGACCTGCCACCGAGGGTCTGACACCTCCCACTAGCACCAACAACTGGGTCTGTGAATTGGCCAAGGTCAGCGGCCGGGCTGACCTTTGCTCTCCCGCCATGTTTGGACACGCCCCCACACAATGCAGCTGATTAAAATATGGATGGAGAGCAGCGAGGGCAAAAGGCCTCCAGACTGTTGCAAGACCCTCCGTGTGTGCGTGAGATGTTGGCATGGCAACCTCGTCACTGACTGCCAGACCACCGGACCGTCTCCACCCAGATTTGTCCCCTCTTGTCCCAGGTCTTATTGTTAGGGACCAGGAGGAGGAATTACACCAGGGATGATCCCGTATTACTGGGCCAGGCCGCCTTTCAGATTGGACTTAGTTTTGTTTTCTGGGTCTGGTTTGATCCTCCTTGTGTTGGACCAGTGAGTCCATCCCCTTGATGTCCTCGTACCCCGACCCCCGCGCAACATCGTGCCAGGAATTGACCAGAACTTTCTGACCGTTGAATAACATCTCCATACTTACATTAAGCACCGATATCATATTCATCGTTTTGAACCAGTGATACACTTACAAATATAAATAGATAATCGATAATACAAATAAAAGCAAAAGACAATAGTGTCCCACAAGGAAATAACTTTTTTTAACCATGCTCAAAAGGGAGCAGATAGAAGCAAAATGCTGAATTAAAGACATTAAATTAAATAAAAATTCTTACAATTAATAATAATACTGCGATGAAATGGTAACCTGTCCAGGGTGTACCCCACCATCTTGCCCAAAGACAGCTGGGATAGGCTGCAGCATTGCCCGCTACACTAACAGTAGAAGCAACATAGAAGATGTATGTATGAATAATAATAATTCATTCATTCATTCATTTTCTATACCGCTTATCCTCATTAGGGTCACGGGGATGCTGGAGCCTATCCCAGCAGACTTTGGGCGAGAGGCGGGGTACACCCTGGACTGGTCGCCAGTCAATCGCAGGGCACATATAGACAAACAAACATTCACACTCACATTCATACTCTAATGGACAATTTAGAGTCACCAATTAACCTAACATGCATGTTTTTGGAATGTGGGAGGAAACCGGAGTACCTGGAGAAAACCCACACACGCACGGGGAGAACATGCAAACTCCACACAGAGATGCCCAACGGAGATTTGAACCCAGGTCTTCCAGATCTCCTGACTGTGTGGTTAATGTGCTAACCACTCAGCCACCGTGCGGCAATAATAATAATAATACACATAATTATATTTTGCATTATTTATGCAAATTATTATTTATGTGTGTTATTATTATTATTGATATTAAGTAATCATAAACTATTTTGATTTTTTAAATCAGTACTTTATATTTGAACTTGAAGTAATTTTTAAATATTATTTCCTGGCATATTATTTCTTTCAATTATAATATAATAACACATTCTAATGTGTAAAACCTGAAAAAAGTAAATGACAGAAATCCCTGCTCAATAGAGTTACAAAGATGATAAATAAAACAACATTTATTTAATAAATGAATAGTAGTAGTAGTAATTAGTACAAAAGTACTAATTCTGGTGATGTTGGTGTTAGCAACTGAAATAAATGAGCTTAAGGTGAAGCTTAGTAATGTTATTGCAGACATTTAAGAGTTTTTTATTCAAATTAGTGAAGGACTGGACACTACTCCAAGCTGTACGCCGCTCAGAATCAGCTGGGGTAGGCTCCAGCTAACCCATGACCCACCAAAGGATAAGCAGCAGAAATGAAATGAAAAACATTTTCTCACCAAGTGCTTGAACATAAAGCGAGCTGCTCACCACAGAGAGCCGCCTGTATCTCGCAGCCGCTCTCATGTAAAATAAAGACAAATACAACTATTAACTACCTACTAACTACAACTAACACTAACAAACCTCAGGGTGTGTGCGTGTATGTGTGTGTGTCAGAAATGGCCGGGGGTCCCGCTCTGTGTGTACTCATTCAGCGCAGAGGTCGTGTCTCAGGGGTCAGAGGGTCATTGGGGAGAGGGTTTGGGGGTGCGGTGTAATGTGTGTGTCCCCTGAGGTATATGCTCTTATACTTTAATTGGCCTCCTGAGACTTGAAGGTGTGTCTGCGTGTGCATGCCCCCCCCCACACAAAAATAAACTTGCACTACAAATTTTTAAAACTCCATGTCATCACTTTTTACAGTAACTACTGAAAAAAACTGCTTCTATACCTAAAAAAGTTAATGTATACCTATAAAAAAAGTCCATGCAATGTACCTAAAAAAAACTCCATGTAATATACAGTGGTATGAAAAGGTTTGGGCACCCCTGATAATTTTCAAGATTTTCCTTTTTAAATCATTAGTTGTTTGGCTCAGCAATTTCAGGTAGATATATCATATAGCAGAAAAACTCAGTGATATTTGAGAGGTGAAATGAAATTTGGTCGCATGGTGGCTGAATGGGTAGCACATTGGCCTCACAGTCAGGAGGTTCTGGGTTCGAATCTCCGTTGGGCATCTCTGTGTGGAATTTGCATGTTCTCCCTGTGCGTGCGTGGGGTTTCTCCGGGTACTCCGGTTTCCTCCCACATTCCAAAAACATGCATGTTAGGTTAATTGGCTACTCTAAATTGTCCATAGGTATGAATGTGAGTGTGACTGGTTGTTTGTCTATATGTGCCCTGCGATTGACTGGTGACCAGTCCAGGGTGTACCCGCATCTCGCCCAAAGCCAGCTGGGATAGGCTCCAGCATACCGACGACCCTAATGAGGATAAGCGGCATAGAAAATGGATGGATGGAGATAAAGTTTGTAGGATGAACAGAAGTGCGCAATAATTATTTAAACAAAATTAGGCAGGTGCATAAATTTGTCCACCTTGTGTTTTATTAATTTTAATACCTTTAGCAATAATTATTGGAAAACAAGATTTGTTTGGAAAGCTCAGTGACCCTTGTCCTACATACACCGGTGAAGCCGGAGAAAGGGTATTTAAGGTGGCCAATTGCAAGTTGTTCTCCTCTTTGCATCTTCTCTGAAGTGTGGCAACATGGGCGCCTCAAAACAACTGTCAAATGACCTGAAAACAAAGATTGTTCAACATCATGGTTTGGGGGAAGGATACAAAAAGCTAGCTCAGAAATTCCAGCCGTCAGTTTCCACTATGAAGAGCATAGTGAGGCCATCTCAAGCCCCAGACCAGAATTGTATTGAAAATCTGTGGTGTGATTTAAAGCGGGCTGTCAGTGCTCGGAAACCATCAAACCTGACTGTTTTGTAAAGAAGAACGGTCAAAGATACCGTCAACCAAAATCCAGACTCTCATTGGAAGCTATAGGAAGCGTTTAGAGCAGGAGTCTCAAACTCTTGCCACGGAGGGCCGAGACCCTTTAGGTTTTCTTTGCAGCCGGTCACTACGGCAGGGGATTTTAATGATCAACACCTCCTTCAATTTGAGGTAAGGAGCTCATCATTTACAACGAAAAAAACTGGCTGAAAAGAAAACTTGCAGAGTCTCGGCCCTCCATGGCACGAGTTTGAGACCCCTGGTTTAGAGGGTGTTTCTGCAAAAGGAAGATGTACTAAATATTAATGTAATTTTTCTCCTAGGGTGCCCACATTTATGCACCTGACTAATTTTGTATTTACTTACTAGAAATTCTAAAAACTTCATTTCACTTCTGAAATATCACCGTGTTCATCTGCTGTATGATATATTTCACTGATATTGCTGATCCAAATAACTAAGGATTTATAAAGGAGAATCTTGAAATTTGCCCAAACTTGTTCATACCCCTGTACCTACACAAATTCTTGTAGTACACAAAAAACCTGTGTATAATATTCATCCAGTCATGTATTTTCTATACCGCTTGTCCTTTGTGTAATATAAAAAAACAAAAAAGCAAGAAGTATAAAACTGCTGATTACTATGTGTGTGTTATCAAAGCTGACTGGTCCTAACCCAATCCTCCTGTGTGTGTGTGTGTGTGTGTGTGTGTGTGTGTTCATGCAACGTGGATGTTGTGTACTGAGGGACATTCAGCAAGCACATTACACACCTTTTCAACTCCTGACATTATTTACCTTGCTCCTCTCCAACGCACGGCCTGATAAAGGGCGTGTGTGTGCGTCACTTGAGTTTGAAGAGAGGACGACATCTACAGTCACTGAGTGTTGGCAGAGCAAACACTGCTGAGCACCCAGCATTGCAGAATGCACACACACACACACACGCACACACACAAACACAAAGACAACAAATACCTGAAAAGAGGACTCACATTCCAATTTCCTTGAATTTAGAAATGTTGCTATTGATAATGTCGGGAATAGAATATTCCTAACTCATAGAAGTGTAAAAATAAAAATAAAAATATTTTTTTTTTTTAAAAGGACTCAGAAAATTCTGTACTCCTTTTGTTGTTCTTCTGTGCTTGTGATGATCTTGGACGTAGCCACATTGTACTGAGCAGCCAGGGCAGAGATGTGTATTCCACGTTCCTACAACATGTCCAAGTGTCACGCCACCCATTTCTGGTTCTATGCTCATCGATCGCATGTTTTTGTCTTTGTCATGGGAGAGCGGTCCTGTGGGGAGAGCAGAAAAAAGCAAAATGAAAAAGCACAACACACTCAGTCCATAATGCTTTTAATCATTTCAATTACAACTTTTTTTTTGTTTTTACACATTAATAAATAAAAATTTGATGACCTTGATAACTCTGTTATATGTTCAGAAATACATCCAAATGAATTAAATATATATGTGTGTGTATGTTTTTATTGCTTTTCACCATGGTCATGTGACTTCTTGACCTGCTCACGGAGCTGAAGTCTCACATGATGGCAGCTGGCATGTGGATGTTTCTGAGACTCTTTTGTCAGTAGTTCAGAGCTTCCACCATCAAGACGTCACATGGTTTCGGTTTTGTGGCTACAAGAGCCCAACATTTAGTTGCAATGAAGGGAGGGCATGTCTGGACCTGCTGTGGTCCATCAAACAGCTGCTGGCTGGAACCAGCAAAAAGTCATGACAGACTGACTGACTGCTCCGATGTTTGTCGTCCAGAGAGGAGACGTGTGGAGGTCATCAAAGGTCAGAGGGGGGCAGAGCGGTGACCTTCCAGCGTGGACGGGACGGAGCAGCAGGTGAACAAACACACGCAGGCTGCAGCAGCACACCGCAGGAGTTGTACCTCCACCATGTTTTCATACGTGTTGGTAAAACAACGAAATCCGTAACTAGATCAGGTAGAAATGGCATTTTGTAAAGTTAGTGTGAAAAATGCATGAACATTGACAAAATGAAGTCATATAGAAAAGGTGCAAAATGGGTGCAGATCCACATTTGGAATATTTAACAGAATACAAATCAAAAATCTAGCCGGTTTGTCAAAACAAACCGGCTCAAATTAAACTGAACTCTAATCGAAGGTCAAGAAAAATGCTCTGTCCCTTCTTAAAGGTGTTATATACAGTATTCCTTTAAATATATACGCCTATAAATATAATTTGTACTTTTTGTTTTGCGTCCATTATTATTACAATTATTGGTTATAACTCAATGTACCAATTTCAGTAGAAATTCTGTGTTAATGCTAAAAAGTAGACTGAGTATTGAAATACCTGAACGAGGATCGAACCAGCAATCACCTCCACGACAGCTCAGGTCTCGAGTCTTGAGCATCGGTGGCAACCGGGACAAACATTCCCATTCCCCTGGGATCTTTCAAACATTTTTATGTCAGATCCTACGTTCAATGCCCACTTCTCCAACAGGAAAAAATTGCCATGAACACCAACAAAGAAGACGTCGATGAGCACCAGCAAAGAAGAAGCTGATGAAAAGTTTGGCCGAATCAGGATCAAGATTTTTTTTGGAACTGGAATCGTTGAAATTCATACAAAGATCAACCCAACATGCCACCATTCACCGCATAAGCAAAATGTTACAGGGAATGTTAAATGTAGAATTCATTTCAACCAACATTAAAATTACTCATTCATTGAGGAAAACATCACAGAAAATATAGAATTGGAGCAAACGTGGGAATTTTTCGAATGTGACCAGAAAGCCTAAACATTGTGACGTTGGACTTGTTTGAACCGGTTGAGAAATTCTGGCAGGAGTGAACGGACAAACACTGAGCAGAACAGGAAGTAGGAGTACAGGAATAAATAGATGAAAAACGGTGATGAATTTCATGTGTGTGTCAATTTGGCACTAACATACATACAGTATGTATTTCTGCCACAATACACATGAATTTAACTCTGACTAGCTACAGTATGTGTATCTCCAAAACAAGTCCTCAACATGCTTATCACCATAAATCTTATCACCCGTAAATGTGGTTTCCTTTATTAGCAAACATTTTAGCATAAATAGTCAGACATTTTTTCTGTCCAAGTTGTAGTGATTTGTCTTCTTGCATGCTGTTTTTATTAAACCGTACCTGTCACTGCAGTCGGCTCCAGATTTGATAACTGACTTTCCACAAAGTAGGTTAAATATTAATGAACAGGCTATTTTTGTAGTTAAGAGCATAAAAAAACGGTTTACGTCTTTTTAAAACTGGGTTTTAACATTACTAGAGCCCTGTAGACACAAAACTACACCCTTATAATCACTTTTACAATCCTGTGAATCTCTTGAGTACATCATATTGTGCAGGCTACGAGATCACTGCAGAAACATGAACAGCTGCCGCTATCATAGCAAGCTAAGTAGACAGCCTCTCCAATTCACTTACTCTAAACTTAAGTGTGTGGGACAAAGAAGCCAAAGACTTACCACTTCCACACGTAATGAGAGGAGAACCTTCCCCCACCCCCAGCTATAGATTTTCTGTGCAGGTTCAAAAGCCAAACTCTATACTGTACAAGGTAACATATAATATTATTCATTGATATTATATAATTATTGTTTTATTTTAAAAATTTGCAGACGGAAAATAAAAAACAAATTTCAGGCCAAAAATGGACAATTTGGATACCTTGGGACTATCCTGTGCATAGGAATGAATTCAAGATTCACACTATTCACATTCTTGTCAAACCAAAGAGTACATTTTCCTAAATCCTTATCATAATCCCAGTTGTGTGGGGGTCATGTGAAAAAAACAACATTTGTGTCTGCCGGAATTCCTGATACCGCTTCACATGTAACGTGGCAATTCCCGAAAGTGAACAATGGTGGGAAAGGAAAGCGTAAGCCAGTTTTCTTAATTAGCATGTCCATTTAGCTTAGAAAAGTGTCTTGTTTGAGAATGAAATCTAATTACAAGACATAAGCTTGCTGAAAATAAGACGTGCCTTTCCTGAAAAGACACACAAAAATGGGAGCTGACGGGTTTGGTGGCGTTCCGTCATCTGACGCGTGACTCCGTCAACATGGACCTCAAAAGGCTTGGCAGTCAAACTGTTTGCGTTTGGGTTTTAGCTGAAACGGCATTTATGGTCAGTCAAGTAACCTCACCAGACCTTTTTTTGCCACCACACTTTGGTCATAAAAGCCCCACGCCTCCATGACCAGCGTCTGACCAGCCTGACTGGTCTAAGTGGTACGGACGGATACAATGTTAACCTGGCAACGCAGCCTGGATCTGACAACCGGGACTGTGTTTACCCAAAAGCTCAAGGCTGCTGAGGCCACACCTCACCTGCTGCTGCCATGGGTTGTCATGAATGGCCACATAATCCCCCTGTAATAATCCATGCAAACCCATACAAGATTCTCAGCCTAAATGCCCCCCTTTGATTTTGAATCCCCCACCCCCTTTTTTTTTCATGGCAACTTTACATCTTTACATTTGTCCTCTTTCCGCATTTGATAGCTGCTGCTTCAGTCACGACTTCTTAAACTTTGCTGACAGGAAACAGGAATGAACATTTTCCAAGCACCCCCTTATGACCGTCAAAATAACTTTTTTTGATATGAAACCTGTAAATATGCAAAGGTCCGATGGTCCAAATGATAATAAATCCCCATTCATAAATGCTTGTTCTACTCAACATCAATTTACTAACTTTTTTACAAGCCACAATTTCTAAACACCAATAAAATCAAACCTTTGTGTCATTTTCGGACACTCCGTGAGGAAAAAACATGCGGTTTTGCATGCGTTCTTTTCCATGTGAGTGTGTGCGCCTTGGGAAGATGAGAAGGAAAATCCAGACAAGAGCATCAGGGGGATGTTTGACGGTGTCACAAAGACCTGATTCATTTGTGACGTCTCATGTGATGAGATGTTGAGGTCATCTGGTGAATTTTTTTAAGGTTGGACTGTGAATGGTGAGAACATGAAGTCATCCCGGAGCTACGTAGACCACCATCGGATTCACACCTCCATTAACGGCTCAAATTGAAGCTTTAAATCTGCTCATAATTTACAGCTCACAACAGACGTGTGTGTGTGTGTGCGTTGGGGGAGTGACAACGAAGGTCACTGCCCTTTATGACTTTGCTAAAATCCCCACGGGTCCAATTCAGCATCGGAATGGAGCCCACGGCGCAAAGGGAAGAACATAATGAAGACAAAGGCCGATTGTGACACTTTGCTGAAAAAGAACGGCGCCTTGAGGACAGAAGACGTTTTGTTGGTTGAAAGCGAGAAGGAAGATTTGAGATAAGATTCGTAGAAGAGGTGAGGGTTTTTTTTGCCGTGATTTGTGATGATAGGAGAGTTTTGACTGAAGTGGTGAAGCCAACGTGTACCATACTACACTGTCCTGGGTCACATCACTTACGGTAGATTGTACAAAATAAAGAAGCGTTGTCAAACTGCCTGTGTCAAAAAATAGCGGCTATTTTTTAGCGGCCCTTGGCACATGCTAAAAATATAGTTTAAAAAAGAAATAAATTTAAAAAAAACACCACAATTGGAAAAATCTGCAGTAATTTTACAAGAATCAAGTGTAAATATTAAGAGAAAAAAGTTATAATCTAACAAAAAAAAAGGATTTATGAGAATAAATTAATAAATCATAGTATTACAAAGAAAAATGTAATTTTGGTCGCAAGAGGTTCTAATATTAAAGAAATAATAAATTTTTTTAGAGTGGTAATATTATGAGAAACAAATATTAGGTTAGGGTTAAAACAATAGTCAAAATATTATGGGAATAAAGTCATTCTTACAAGAAAAAAATGACAAGTAGAAAATTGAAAATGAAAAAAAAACAGGTGTAATTTCACGGGAATAAAGTCGATAAATTATGACAAAAAAGTTGGATTCTAACAAAAAATGTTGCAGTTTTACAGGAATAAACTCGTAATATGAGGAAATATGTCATTTACTTTGCATAGATTTGAAACATTAAAGATCTTTTTAAACATCATAAATATAAAAATAAAACAGTAAACTACAATAAAGTTATGATTTTGGTAAATTAGGTTGGGCTGGGTTACATTATTATGGGAATAAATGTTTTGTTTGTTTCTCATAATATTATGATTAAAAAAAACATTTTAATTGTTTTCCAAATACTTCATTAGTCCTCATATAATCATCGTACATTTTCTTTTCATAATATTATGACATTATTTCCATCATATTTTGAAATATAATGGGAACAATAAAAACTAAGATAATGTGGGCCCATAATCTTGTTGAAGGTAAGAACAAAAAATGGATCTCCCTCCTCCTGAGGATACTTTAGGACCCATCATGGTGAGCAGATGATAAGCACTTCTCCCATGAGCGCAATAAAGAGCTCTATAAGAGTCAAAAAGATGAGAAGAAAGGCCAACAAGACGGCAAACAAATGCAGACACCGCAAGTAATGTCCAAAATCAACCATCTTCACAATTGATTGCCTTTTTCCCAGGAATTCTTCACAATTTTCGTCACAGACCCGCCACCACCACACCCCCTGCCGAAAGACAAAATGTGTGTGGTAATGTGGGGGGATTGAAAACATGCCGAACAAGACTGTGTCTTTTTACGCTTAAGAAAGACTAGAAACGAAGCTTTGTGTGCATCCGATGCTGTCGCACATTTGACAGCCCTGGCCCAGCTGCTTTTGTGTCAGCAGCATAAAGGGGATTTTTTTTTTTTGGGGGGGGGTAACACAAACTACGCCGATGTGGCAATGGCTATTAGTCAACGTGACGGACTTTGCAGATGCTAATGGCGTAGTGCGCCCCAGTCAGCCTCCCTCCCTGTAGAACGTGGTGATGTGATAACACAAAGGCATTCTGATGGAGGTTGACTTTCTGCCACCCCCCGCCCCCTTTTCTTTTCCCAGCTGCTACATAGTCATTAGCACTTTTCCTTCCTCCTGACAAGACGCACAGACAAGCATGCTGATGAGGGAGCGCCTCAGGTGATGGTGTGGCTCCGCCCCTTCTTGCATCCATCCTACGAAAGACCTCCTGACACGCTCATCATTCACGTTGTCAACACGAGGGAAAAACCCTGAGGTAGCGCTACGATCCAAGACCACTCTCGAATAACAGACGCCCATAAAAATGTCTATGTTGATGAAGCCTGGGTTATCATGCTGCGTTGAGGCGCCACCGTATGCTACTCCAGCCTGCTTGCTCCACCCCCTCCAACCTTCCTGGTACAACAGAACCTTGGTTAGCGTCAAACTCTTAACTTAAACATATCCTAAACCCCCACCCCAAAAGCCTCTCTGGTGAGACAAAGCACAAATGGGGGTGTTTTCCCACAAACAAGAACTATTTTTGGATGAAAAAACTGCAAATTAGCGAGGTTTCACTGTACTGACAATGTTTTAAGTAACCGTTTAGCGGGCATTCAAGTCTAGAAAGAAGTTATTACTTCATGTACTCACCCTTCACCCTGCCTTGAAGATATACAGCAACACATACAAGAGCAGGAAGCGGAGGCATGCTGAAGGTCAGTCAACTTCAAGCAGCAGACTTTATTTTTGTTTACATTTTACCTGTCATACAAGTGTAAAAAGAAAGTTAACATCTGTATTATAAAACTAATAAACTAATACGACAAAAAAGTTAACATTTGTAAAATGAAATAATAAAACGGTATATTCACCCATAGCTTTGATGTCAGATAGTGTAAGTAAAGGAGGGGATGTTGCAGAAGATGCGTGTCAGATGTCATACAAGTGTAAAAAGAAGTTAGCCACCTTTGTCTCCAGGACAAAGACCTATGTACTGAATTCCTACATGGCAGTACGTCACATTAGACTTTCCCATCACGGCTAACCCCCATGTGGTGGCATCACAGAGAAACGACAACAACAAAAGCTAAAGAAAAAGCAGGATACACACACGACTCATTAAAGTGGCGGGGCACTGGACTATATCGGCACGCGCTGGACAGAAAACTAAAAACGGATCATTCTGTTTCATCTATTTTATTTTCCTTTGGAACACAAATGTAATAACTTAACATCTTCTGGGTCACGCCATGCAAACATGACTACCACATAAAACATGGTGCAACCACCTCACCTCAAGTGCATCATGACATTATCTGTTGGAGGATAAACCGCCTGTCATGTCGCTAGCATAAAGATTGTACATATACTGTACATTTATGAACCACTGAGGAGAACACAGACTGTCATCACACCCTTTCAGTCCAGAGTGAACGTTTACATCGGCGAGAGAGTGTGTCAGAGTGGTCCAAATAATGGAGGTGACATGAAGGAGGAAAAAGACTAGCATCTGTTCCTACATAAGGAGAGCAGGATGGAAATAACAAAATGTTAGTTTCTGATTATGGTTGTAGTTTGCATTGCCCTGCATCACACACGGAGTGCTGTTTCTAATGTTTTGCTTTGTCATGGAAGTAAACAGTCAGCAAATTAGCAGAACAGGACAAATAATCACAAAAACATATTTCTCATTGAATACCACTAAAGACAGTGACAATCCAAAGTGAGCATGAATATCGTTGTAATAGCAGCTCTCGCACTGGATCACAATTATTTGATACTAGCATGTACCCATATTACATACACACACACTAAACTTGAGTGTTTGAGTAACTGTATTTACATTTAAATAAAGCAGATTTCTTTTATAATATAAAACCTGATACTCACCTGTGAGATGTGAAAAGGTGCGATTAAACATTCACACACACATAAAGCCAGAAACACATATCAGGGGAACCCGTTTAAGTCAACAACCCTCAGGGTGGCTGATTACCAAAACTTGCCATTGCATGCACTTTTAAATGAGCTAACTGGCCACGGAACTGAAGGGAATGGGTGAGAATACGGCTAGAAAAACAAATGTGTGCCTTTTGTTCACTGCTGTGGTGGAATCCAGGTTAATACTGCCAAGTTTGTATTCTTAAGCCGTTATGATGGTGTGCCACAAGATAGTAGTTATGTCTTAGTGATAATGATAACGTTAACAGTAGTACAACACATGCTGACATACATTCTCACAAAAATTACCCAATTTGGATCCCACAAAAAAGGACACGGTGGACCAGGACTTGATGAGACGGGTTGTTGACATAAGCATGTTCCACTGACCTGGCAGGGATAATTAACTAGTAAGTGCATGATAGCGACTCCAGTCCAGCAGGAAGGATTGTGTAAATCCCACTGGGTCCATGTCCAGCGCTGATGCTGTCCAAATGGTGGAAAAATGTGATGCAAACCTTGAAGTGGGAACACAAGGCAACTAAACATGAAGACTGTTCAACATGCAGCCTTTTTCTCTTCTGCGTTGTGATGTTTGGTGCACAGGACAGTTCCCAAGAAAAAAAAAAGTATGAAATAAAAAAAAACCAAATGCCTGGCATATGTTGCTCCCTTCCTTTAAGGTCCATCCATGTGGGAGGAGGTCAGGAAGAAGGGAGCGTGTGTGGGCACTGTGATGGCCACAAAGTCATAGTCTCATTTCTACTTTTCGTATTCAGTGCAAAACAACCTTTACTTTGCAACGGTTCTGTAAAGCAGAGAAGAAGAAGAAGATGTGAGATATCTGAAATATTGTACTGTATGCACGCATAAAGGGCGCCACACACAGGAGGCAAAGTCGCCTCTAGCCCATTCATTTTCAATGGAACCTGCGCGACAGGGCGATTATCAAGAATCACCGTGCAGCCAAGTGACAAGCGAAATTCAAGCATGTTAAATTTTGTGAGAGTACACGATCAACACCTGACACGTTTCCTCCTCTGAACTACTTTTGCCTTAGCAAACGTAGCAGGGTATTTTTAAAAACACATATTTCTCCCTCTCCGTTTATGAAAAAAATAGTGTCCACATGACCTCGTATTTTAAAAAACGCACCACACGTAACCGGATAAATGCGTTGGGAAAGCATGCCAAACATGTAGGCGGCAACAGTTACTAAAATTCTATCCAATCAGATTAATCCTCTGTCATCTTGTCACTTCGGAAAACATGGCGCCCAGCTTGTTGTTGTGGACTGACATGGAGGTAGGATTATTTATAAACATCGATTCAGAAAACAAAGTCAACTAGACGCCAGAAAATCTTCAGTTCTGAGGGCATCCATGTTGTTTCTCATGTAAATACGAGTCGGGTTTGTGGCATCACCGCTGGAAGTGACGTTTGGAAACGCAAACCTCCGGTTATTTGCGTCCATATGCAAACGTATAACCGGAGTTTTCTCCAGATCCATACTTTGACCAGAGGTTTTGAAAACCTTTGATTATTAGTACCGTATATCTGCGGACACGTGTGGATAATAGGCAAAAATGTGGAAAAAACAACCTTTTTTTTTTTTGAGATACCCAGGCTACGTGTGGATGGGGTCTTAGATGAACTCAAATTCCCTCCATCTGGGAACAAATCAAAACCATGAGAGACTTGTAATTTGCTCTGGATGTGAACAGGTCGCTCACCCGTGTAGCTGGCCTCAGCCACTTGTCACCTCCCGTGTGCAGGGTTTGTTACGCGTTGGCTATGAGTTTCGCCAATCACAGTTTTTGTAGTCACCATCTCTTGTGTGTGGAGCCCATAACACTTTCTCGTCAGTCATCACTTACCTGATTCTTTTATTTCTCCTTGTGCAGAGATTCTATGAAGGCTTCAAGCTTCTCCTGGATCTCACGTACTTTCTCTGCAAACAAGAAACAGATGTGGTTAGTCAGCGTTAGTACCTGTACCATCCTGTGCCTGTATGTCTGCATGGTGTGTGAGGTGATAAAGGATACACAGCAGATACTTTGAGTCTGTGTTGCACATTTGGATTGTGTCACAAGTGCACAATGACAATTGAAGAGAGAAGGGTTCCCTCGTTTCAATCACTCGTTTAAATCACTGTGAATTACTTTCAGAGCCAACTGTGATAAGAGAATTTTCGCCAAGTAGGTTTCCTTATTTATAAATTGAATATTCCATATTTGTGGCGACCCCTGTTGGGATAAGCAGGGATAAGCCAAAAGAAAAAGAAGAAAGCATAAAAAACCTGTTGATGACTTTCTAAATAAAGTTTTTTAACATTATTAGATGCCTTGTGACATGGAATAACACCCCCTTAGTCTTTTCACTCTTATTACTCAATATAATATATATTGTATAATCTGAGAAATTAAGCCATTTTGGGATAAGCAGGGATAAGCCGAAAGGAAAAGAAGAAGAATGGGTGGCAGACAGGAAGTGACACCAGAGCTATTAAGTTGTGAGTTATGACCGCAACAGTAGTCCAGGTTATTGTTTTTATTATATATTATTGTACGTGTTTATTACTAACACCTATTATTTTACCAATGTTTATTTTACCAATGTAAAATACTATATTCGAGTTGAATGGTGGTCTTAATTGCTTGATTGAAATGCTTAATTTGGGCAAACATACATACAATTTGCTGAAATATCCATATTATTTGATTAATAATAGGTTGTAGTCAACCACGAAACCGCAATCATTAATACATTTTTTAAAACCCGCGATAGAGTTAGTAAGATACAGTGAGGAAAAAAACTACTTGAACCCCAGCTGATTTTGTAAGTTTGCCCACTAACAAAGAAATGATCAGTCTATAATTTTAAAGGTAGGTTTATTTGAACACTGAGAGACAACAATGACAAAAAAAAAGAAAAATGCATTTCAAAAAGAGTTATAAATTAATTTGCATTTCCATGAAGGAAATAAGTATTGGATCCCTTTGAACAAAGGTCAGCCGTTTCTTGTAGTTGGCCACAAGGTTTGCACACATCTCAGGGGGGATTTTGGCCCACTCCTCTTTGCAGATCCTCTCAAAGTCATTAATTTTTCGTGGCTGATGTTTGGCAACTCGAACCTTCAGCTCCCTCCACAGATTTTCTATGGGATTATCTGGAGACTGACTAGGCCTCTCCATGACTTTAATATGCTTCTTCTTGAGCCAATCTTTTGTTGCCTTGGCCGTGTGTTTTGGATCAGTGTCATGCTGGAATACCCAACCACGACCCATTTTCAATGCCCTGACTGAGAGAAGGAGGTTCTCACCCAACACTTGACGGTACATGGCCCCATCCATCCTCCCTTTGATGCTGTGCAATTATTCTGTGCCCTTGGCAGAAAAACACCCACAAAGCATAATGTTTACACCTCCATATTTGACGCTGGGGACGGTGTTTATGGAGTCATAGGCAGCATTCCTCCTCTTCCTCCAAACACGGCGACTTGAGTTGATGCCAAAGAGCTCAATTTTGGTCTCATCTGACCACAACACTTTCACCCAGTCTTCCTCTGAATCAGTCAGATGTGGCAAACTGCAAATGGGCCTGTAGATGGACTTTCTTGAGCAGGGGGACCTTGCGGGCACACAATTATTAGGATTTCAGTCTTTCACGGCGTAGTGTGTTACCAACTGTTTTTGTGGTGACTGTGGTCCCAGCTGCCTTGAGATCATTGACAAGTTTCTCCCGAGTTGTTCTGGGCTGATTCCTCACCGTTCTCATCATTGAAACTCCACGAGGTGAGATCTTGCATGGAGCTCCAGGCCGAGGGAGATTGGCAGTTAATTTATGTTTCTTCCATTTGAGAATAATTTCACCAACTGTTGTCACCTTCTCACCCAGCTGCTTGGCGATGGTCTAGTAGCCCATTCCAGCCTTGTGTAGGTCCACAATCTTGTCCCTGACATCCTTGGAAAGCTCTTTGGTTTTGGCCATGGTGCAGTTTGGCATCTGGATTGATTGATTGCTTCTGTGGACAGGTCTCTTTCATACAGTTAACGAGCTGAGAGGGCTGCCAATGTCAGCTAGTTACGTGTATAAGATCCACCTGGGAGCTAGAGATCTTGCTGACGTATAGGGGATCAAATACTTATTTCCTTCATTGAAATGCAAATTAATTTATAACTCTTTTTGAAACGCATTTTTCTGTATTTTTCTTGTCCTTGTTATGTCTCAGTGTTCAAATAAACCTACCATTGAAAATTATAGATCGATCATTTCTTTGTTAGTGGGAAAACTTACTAAATCAGCTGGGGTTTAAATAGTTTTTTTCCCTCACTGTATGTGGCAAGTGTTGAGTGCAATTACAATGGTCATTTTTATTGCAATTGTTGATCCTAAATCGGAGGAGAATGGCAACGTCAAGCAGGGATATTTGGAGGTGTTACATTTTACTAGCACATTCTAGTAATATTACTGGTAGGCTCGCTGGGGGACTGGGCAAGTGAGGATGAAATGTTGGCTGTTATGCCAACGACAGTGCTGCAGGATGCAGCCTGTTAAGCAAAAATGTAAAAAATTGTACTGTCATCATTAAGATTAGGTCCCATATGAGTGTGACTTTTTTTGGTGCATCACTATCATATCATCATGTATCATAACACAATGTGTATGCACGCCTGTAGTGGGTGTGTTCCATTTCTCTCTAGATGCCTTTTGGGACGTAACAGTGGAGCATGACTTGAAAAAAATATTGCAATGTTTTCTCTACCCTGCAGGTAGACATTGCAGCGCATTTTCTCACCAAAACACCAGATGGTCCATGTGTGGAGAGAGTGGAACCTCAAGGCATCTCTGAGACACATAGGATGATGAACATTTGTGCACCATTTAGTAAAGACCACATCAAAGCTTGTGGTGGTGGCAAATGCTCAGAAGGAGATACCGGGTGTGTGTGTCGAGGGAGGGGGTGGTGGTGGTTCCTACTGGAAAAACAGTCGCTTCCCTTGATGCTCACACTCCTATTGTCCAGACACTTGCATAGGACGAGCAAGGCCTCATGTACTGTCACACGAGATGAGCAAGCAGTCCAAAGCAGCTCTTAATCGCTGATTAAACAGTAGCTGAAGCAAGTCCAACTCAAGCCTGCCGTGTCGGGCCTGGCTGCCTCTCAACTTCCATGTCAGCCTCGGCTAATCTGCCTTGATCTGCCTCGAGCACAAACTCAAACAAGCAGCTCATATGAACAAACTGTCGCAGGCTGCTCTATCTTGATCACTGCGCCTGCACCAGACCCCAGAGAACCTTTTAGTCCATTGTTTTCTTATGCAGACCCAATGACAACAAAGCTTCAACTGTCCATTTTACGGTGATAAATCATTGCGCTTTGGACCTCAGAGCGACACTGTCCTAAGTGTCCATTTCAGGTCAAGACAAAGGTGACAAGTATGCACGTGCTTTGCAGTGAAACCTGATCTCACTCTGGCTTGTGGAGCTTCTTTGAAGGCGCGCGGCTGGCGAGGTATCTCTTTCCCAACACAAAATCACACGTTTGTTCAGAGAGATGTGAGCACACCCCCGCTCCTGAAACAGTAGTAGGTGGGAAGTGCTAAATAACACCAGCTGAATATAGCATTGCCACACACCCGTTTGGAAAAACGTGGATGTTTAACAGCCCAATGTGACCCCCTCAATCAGGCAACATATGGTTAAAAATCAAACACACAGTTTATCGGTTTTAGCAACTGAACAACAAACATAAGGAGACATAAAATGTACATTTATGTTACGCCAGTATTACAGGGTCCTATAATTTTCACGTTAACAGAATCACGAAAATGGCCAATAAAATCAATGTTTACTGTCAAACACGGAATCTCGCGAAAATTGACATGTGAATAAAATGCGGTCATCGTGAGGCGAAGGAACTTTCGTGTGTGGAATTATATACTCGGCGGATACTAAATCCTGCTAGAATCTCATTACAAACACTAAACCGCCACCTCAATGTTGAAATGACGATAAACACTGGCTGGCAGAACCTCCTCCTACATTTGCTTCCACTAGTTTCCTTACCTTACTACCATGGTAGCTTCCATTTACGAAGCGTGAATGGAAGCTAGCATGATAGTAAGGTTGTGTGTGGGACCCGGGCTGGATGAATATATTTTAACTGCTTTAATGTAAGGAGCATTTTACAATGCCGATGACGACGTGCACATTCTGAGTGAAAAAAGATAAGAAACAAGTTTATTTTGCACCCAGCTCGTCTTAGCCGTAAAGAGATCATCACACACAGAACATCCTTCTGGCCTTCCAAATAAGAGCGCCGTTTGACACATGTCTAACTGTAAACAAAATAAGCGTGTCATTAAAAATGACTTACATACGCAGTTGGAATTGCATGGGTGACTACATCTTCCTTAATCACAAGGATGGGTTTTTCAGCAATGTATGGTGGATATTCAATTAGAAAAGTTAGCCAGGCTACATCCATTTCTCAATTACTGGCCTAAATTGTCTATTGATGGATTGCATCAGTAAATGGTTTTTTTTCCACTTAATTAACGGTCCTTTTATTCGATAACCCAAAAATCACACACACTATGCTGGTAAAAATAAGTGTAAAATGTAAAAACGGAATTCTAAAAAATTTAAACGGGAAAAATACTTAATTTGAGAAAAAAATAATAAATGGAATTTGGGAAAAAAATCAAACAGATTTAATTACTTATTGTAATGTTGCAATATGGAGGCAGCGTTTTAACAACAAATGACCATTGTCATCTATGTAGATGCAAAAACATCTTAAAAGTGCTAGCAAAATTGAGCAATATTGTGCTAACATCGATAACAATGATCATTTTGGCCACAATAATCATTACAGTGGAACCTCTGTTAGTGTACGCCCCGGTTAGCGTGTTTTTGGTCAACAAACATTTATGCCAAAATGTTGCCTTTGTTTGCGTACATTTTTGATTATGCATACAATATGCCGTGCATCTTGTGTTATTCATACACCGTAAATTAGCACTTTGTTGGCGAAGCATGATAAAAACAAACAATACAAATGTTTATCTCCTCTAAAATAAAAGGGACGTTACAAATGCTTCATTGTAAATGTGTCTTCAGACACAAAATGGGATTCCCTTCTTTGGGCAGGTGGAAGAAAACAAAATCTCAACTTTTAATTGTTAACACACACAGACAACATGGCAAGGCATTATGGGGGAGATAAGAACACCTTTCGGAGGCATTACAGGGGCTGGTGTGGGAGCATGCTGATTAAGTCACAGAAGCAGGTGTGGAGTAGAATGAAACACGACCCGAGCCAATGCCACGGCGGCACGCAGGCCTCCGGAGGGTTCGGATCAAGTGCGACAGACAGAGTGATCCCAGTGTGACCGCAGGACGACATAACTCAATCCGAGCCAATCAGGGGAGGATTACCAAACATCTGTCCGAGTGGATGAAAAGGAGTTTGGAGGTGTAAGGCAAGTAGGCTGCCCGCAGTGTGATCATCAAAACATTGGGAAAGCCCACAGCTCGAGCTTCAAAGCTGATGTAGCTTGGTTTGATGTGAAGATAAAGGTGCTACAGCTTCAATGTGCTAATGCAGGTAAAAAGTGAACATATCTGCCTACTAACAGTTGGGCACTTGGGGGTATTAGAAGTTCGATGACGGCCTGTGGGTGGCAAAAACACAAGCTTTGACTCCCACACTGGTAGTGGATAGAGGGATTTAAATTTTTTTTGAAGCCAACTGAACTGAACTGAAAGCAGACACTGACTCAGGCACTTCCTCAGTAGTTTACATGATGACACTGTCAATCAATAAAGAATGGACTAAGGCACAGGAAAGTTGCTGGTTATAGTTTTGCCTCTTTCATGACCGTCAGACATTCTTCTGTTATTCCCATTGATAAACATAATACCAATGTGAGATCAACACACGTGAGAAAATAATCAACCTTCAGATCAACTCCAGATGCGAACTTTTTTGTCTTTAATTTCATAAGTGACAAATGCCAAAGCCTTGCTTTTCAGAAATCTCAGCCATCAGTTCTACTTGTGTCATTCTGAATAAGGACACTTTAAAAGTTCCATCATGGCAAGACCCTACTTTCAAACAAGCAAGTGTTTAGGAATCCAAGAGGCCAGGGGTATACTGAATTGTGTCTTTCAGAAAAGACGATAATCTGTGGATAAAAAAGTGTGAGAAACAGATATATATTCCCCCTGCTACCATCTGTTTGCCACCAATGATAAAGAAGGAAAGGGCCATAAGAAGGCTCTCTTTTGACTGTCCAGTGGTAAGGCAACAAAACACAGGAGACAGAGTCACCATTGCTGTTCATCCATAGCAGTAGTATCAGCAGCAATCTAAAACCCCATTTAGACTCCTGTTTACCTAAGAGATGAGCCCCAAAACATAGTCATTCAACCGCTCCCCTCTTTATCTCATCATGAATATTCCCATAATCCTCTGGCTTCCATCCCAGAGGCCCCTTCTTTTTACATGCCGGGAGTTGTGTGAGCTTGTGTGGGTCTGGGGATTGTCGGCCATTGACAAAAAGGGAGGGAAGTCCAATCCCTTCTTTCAAGAACTTCTGCAGGTTTGATCTCCACGTGAAATATCTTGTTCACACTTAGTTTGCTGTGTCAACTCAGCTTGCTATGGTTGGAGCGGGCCAGAAGGAGAGCTGCCCTAGAAAGCTGTTCATTGACGGTAATTACCTCAGCCAAGGAAGTGGTGTTTATCCTCATTTAATTCAACTCAAGAGGTTTCATGTAAATCCAGGATTTCATGAAGATTCAAGAGGACAAACTGGCCAATACAACCGTAAAAGCCAGTAAAGGTTTGGTAGTATCGAAGCATACACTCCATCCATCCGTTTTCTAGACTGCTTTTTCTGTTCAGTGTCACTGTAAGTTGGAACATATCCCAGCAGTCAGGTTAGAAAGATGGACTACACCCTGGATTGATTGCACTGATATTTGGACTGACAATCAGTGTGAGGCCCTTCTTGAAGCAGTTGAGAAGGTTAACAAAGTGAAGGACAATGAAGCTAATAGCTTACTCAAGGGCAAAAATCAAGTAATCCTCTTTTTAGGATTTATGCCAACACCTTCCTCACTGGAGGTAAAATCCAGGAAACTGTAAAGAGGTGCTATAAAAATAGTGCCAGCAGACTTCAACAGTAGGTCAGGTGCCAAGGTTGAGTCAACTTTTTCATCCTCCTAAAACACTGACAACTAAAGCAGCAACACACATGGCCACAAGAGACACAGTGTACGCTTCAAGACCAAGCTTGTCATCGTTCACATGGAAACTTTATATCATACGAGCACCAAGGTCGCGGTGTAGTGAAGAACCTGGAACAGTTGAACACGCTGCTCTTTCCATCTTTAGAAAGACAATCTCTTAATGTAACAAACAGAAACCTCCTCTTTTCTTCATTTGTTTCTAAAATGCAGATTGGAGCAGGTCGAGAAAGACATGAACCAAAAGGAGAACAGGGATGTTGAAAGATTGAACACCGTGTCATTGACAAAGCAATGAATCTTGGAGGCCTTATCTAGAAAACAGATTCCTGGGAAAGAGTGGCCAAAGATAGGGTGAGACATGTGTGGATATGAACAGGTTCAAGCTTGAGGTCAGCCAGAGGTCAGACTGAGAAAGTCAGTCAAAGACCTGGAGTTCTTTTGGTTTGTCTTTTAAACATATACATTATGTATTTCTTGGCATAGGATTGAAAAGCAGCAAAGAAATTGGGAATATTTAGGATATGACATGACTGAGCAGGGTAATGGCAGTCGAAATACTGTGGTAAATGATGACCTATCATTGGTTCAGTCGTAGTCAACCAAAACAAAAATTGAACTTCTGAACCTGCTGATTAAAAACCTGACATGGGAGTCCAATTTTCAAATTGAGGTGCATTCAGTTCCTGTATAAAACATGTATAAATATACCTGTACAATGTCAACTTCACTTACCGAACTAGGTCATTGATAACAATAGTGATGATTGAACACCACATGATTTTTTAGATATTAATACATAACTAACTTAATTCTTCAGCGCCAAAGTCGCAAAATTGCTACAAGCAACATTCCTGAAACATGCCATAGCTCCAAATATGAAGCCTCATGTGGTTAATACTTTACACCAGGATATGGTGGACACGTGTAACTTCAATCTGAGCATTTTTAAGAGTGTTTCCATGCAAAGTTTAGGAGTTTGAACACACATGTGTGTGGTGGCAACCAGTCAGCTCTTCATGACTGTCCATATGCAGCACATACTGGAGCCGATGCTTTATTTCATTGTGTTTGGTGGTGGCAGGAGTGGTCAAAATAGGACTTTTTGCGGAATGTTAAAAACTGCATCGATAGCATCTGAAAATGCACCACTAATAGCGGTGGAGAAAGGTGTTCAAGAACCCGCTGTGACAAGGATGATGGCTGGGTTTGCTGGAAAGAGGAGGAAGGAAGTACCACAAGAGGATCAGACATTTTGATGAGCCTGATATCATGAAGATGGGGATCACACAAATTCTGAGCCTGGTGACGTCATGTTATGGAAATTAGACTAGTTAATTTACTCCCATCACAAAGATTGGGTCATACTGATGAATTTACTCATTTACAGTATGCCTTTATCTCTAGTCATTTTCAATATACAACCTTTTGAAATACTAATGTAATAATAAAAAAAAAACTCTAGCGCTAAAATGGTTAAACTTTTATTCAGGTGGAGTCATTTGGCCCCATAACCATAGCCTAGCTTCTGGCTTTGCAGCTGGTGTGTGTTAGAAGCATCATGGCGTTTCCTAAGCTAATTAACACGCGTGGTGGTGGTGGACACAACAGGTAATGGTTGTTATTGCATTTCCAAATTTCATGTACTTGTAGGAGAAATTGTATGTTTTTTGTGCATTAGCACATTAATAATGACTGCCACTGCAAATCATTTTACAGGATAATATTATACGCCATATAACTCTTCTTTTCCTTTCGGCCTTTCCCTTCAGGGGTCGCCACAGAGAATCAATTGCCTCCATCTAACTCTGTCTTCTGTATCCTCTTCTCTTGTGCCAACTACCTTCATGTCCTCTTTCACTACATCCATAAACCTCCTCTTTGGTCTTCCTCTAGGCCTCCTGCCTGGCAATTCAAAACTCAGCATCCTTCTACCAATATATTCATTCTCTCTCCTCTGGACATGTCCCAGCCATCTCAGTCTGGCCTCTCTGAGTTTATCTCCAAAACCTTTAACATGTGCTGTCCATTTGATGAGCTTATTCCTGATACTGTCCATCCTGGTCACACCCAAAGAGAACCTCAGCATCTTCATCTCTGCTACCTCCAGCTCTGCCTCCTGTCTTTTCCTCAGCGGCACTGTCTCTAAACCAAACAAAATTGCTGGTCTCGCCACAGTTTTGTACATCTTTCCTTTCATTTTAGCTGAAACTCTTCTATCACACCCGACACTTTTCTCCACCCATTCCAGCCTGCCTGCACACGCTTTTTCACCTCTTTTCCACACTCTCCATTGCTCTGGACTGTTGTACTTAAAATCCTCCCCCTTCTTTATCTCATCTCCCTGTAACCTCACTCTTCCACTTGGGTCCCTCTCATTTACACACATGTAGTCCGTCTTGCTGTGACTAACCTTCATTCCTCTCCTTTCCAGGGCAAACCTCCACCCCTCAAGCTTCTCCTATACTTGTTCCCTGCTATCACTACATATCACACTGTCATCTGCAAACATCATAGTCCATAGAGATTCCTGTCTAACCTCGTCCGTCAGCCTGTCCATCACCATAGCAAACAAGAAGGGGCTCAGAGCTGATCCCTGATGGAGTCCCACCTTCACTCGGAAGTCCTCTGTGACACCTGCAGCACACCTCACTACTGTCTTACAGTCCTCGTACATGTCCTGCACAGCTCTAACATACTTCTCTGCCACTCCAGACTTCTTCATACAATACCACAGTTCCTCTCTGGGCACCCTGTCATAAGCTTTCTCCAGATCTACAAAAACATAACGCAGCTCCCTCTGACCTTCCCTGTACTTCGCAATCAACATCCTCAAAGCAAATACTGCATCTGTTGTACTCTGTTTTGGCATGAAACCGTACTGGTGCTCACAAATGCTCACGTTTGCCCTTGGTTTAGCTTCAACTACTCTTTCCCACAACTTCATTGTATGGCTCATCAGGTTTATTCCTCTGTAGTTGCCACAATTCTGCACATCTCCCTTGTTCTTAAAAATGGGCACCAGCACACTTCTCCTCCATTCCTCAGGCATCTTCTCATTATCTATAGACATCTATAGATATTGTTAAACAACCCGGTCAGGAACTCTACTGCCACCTCTCCTAGACACTTCCATACCTCCACAGGTATATCATCAGGACCGAGTGTCTTTCCATTTTTCATCCTCTTTAATACCCTCCTTACTGATCTATGCTACTTCCTGGTCCACAACAGTCACCTCTTCTACTCTTTGTTCACTCTCATTTTCCTCATTCATCAACTTTTCAAAGTACTTTTTCAATCTTCCTATGACACTACTGGCACCTGTCAATACCCTTCCATCCTTATCCTTCATCACCCTAACCTGCTGCACGTCCTTCCCATCTCTGTCCCTCTGCTTTGCCAACCTGTTTAGATATTTCTCTCCTTCCTTGCTGTCTAACCTAGCATACAAGTCATCATAAGCCCCTTGTTTGGCCTTTGCCACCTTTACTTTCACAATACGCTGCATCTCCCTGTACTCCTGTCTGCTCTCTTCAGTCCTCTCAGTGTCCCACTTCTTCTTAGCTAACCTCTTACTCTGTATTCACTCCTGCACCTCCTCATTCCACCACCAAGTCTCCTTATCTACTTTCCTTCCAGATGACACACCAAGTACTCTCCTACCTGTCTCCCTGATCACAGTAGCTGTAGTTGTCCAGTCATCTGGAAGGACTTCCTGGCCACCCATAGCCTTTTTCAACTCCTTCCTAAAAGTCACGCAACACTCCTCCTTTTTCAGCTTCCACCATTTCATCCTCTGCTCTGCCTTTACCCTCTTCATCCTTCTCACCACTAGAGTCAACCTACACACCACCATCCTATGCTGTCTGGCTACACTCTCACCTACCACTGCTTTGCAGTCACTGACCTCCTTCAGGTTACACCTTCTACACAAGATGTAGTCTACCTGTGTGCTCCTACCTCCACTCTTATAGGTCACCCTATGTTCCTGTCTCTTCTGGAAGAAAGTATTCACTACAGCCATTTCCATCCTTTTTGCAAAGTCAACCACCTCTCCTGGATACCAAACTTGCCCATCACCTCCTCAACATCTCTGTTTCCTGCACCAACATGTCCATTGAAGTCCGCACCAATGACAACTCTCTCACTTCTGGGGATGTTCTGCATCACTTCATCCAGGTCTGACCAGAATTTCTCTTTCTACTCCATCTCACATCCTACCTGTGGAGCATACCCACTAACAACATTGAACATCACACCTTCGATTTCTAGCTTCAGGCTCATCAGTCTATCGGACACTCTTTTTACCTCCAGGACGTTGCTAGCCTCCTGGCCTTCTTCAAAACCACCCCTACTCTATTTCTCTTCTTATCTACACCATGATAAAACAGCTTGAACCCTGCTCCTAAGCTTCTAGCCTTGCTATCATTCCACCTGGTCTCCTGGACACACAATATGCCTACCTTCCTCCTCTCCATCATGTCAACACATTCTCTACTTTTTCCTTTCATAGTTCCAACATTCAAAGTCCCAACTCTTCTAGACTCTTAGCATTCCTCTTCTTTCTCCTCCTACGGACACACCTTCCTCCTCTCCTTCTTCGGCCATTATACGCCATATAACAAAATCACTAAATAAAAGCGCAATTCCTGACATGTTTATATTTCCAATATAGAAAACATCATTCAATTTGATCATCACTATACTTTGATAATGTTTCTATGACAACCATTAAGATACAAGAAAAGGTAGTAGCAGTAATGTTATAAGTAAGGCGTTCTGATTAGAGTCCTGACTAACCACTAACAATTTAACTGCTACTTGCCTCCTAGAAGGCGACGCAACACAACACCTTAAAATGAAACGTCATCCTTTAGAGCAGAAGAGAGCACTTCTCTGTAAACCCTCGCTAATCACTCTCTGGAGGTAGCAGCTCCAAAGAGAAAGAGGAGATGAAAGGAAAGCAAGCGTGAGGCTAAGAAAGCATTCCGGTGTGCAAGCCCAGACAACCAAAGCACTATTGGATTCCTCCTCTTCTATGCTAGAAAAGAAAGAGAGAAAGTGAGTGCATGCACAAACGTGCTAACTCTCAACAATCAAGACAGGTCTTTCTTAAAGGTAGGCGATAAGTAAATGTCCCTAAATTTGGATCCCTTATTTAGAAATAAAATATTTTTATAGTTAGAACACAAAAAATTCTTTAGGACCTTCTAAATTCGTTTTTTTAACATTACCAGAGCCCTCTAGACATGAAATAACACATCTTTACACTTATATTACCCAATATAGTAGACATAATAAAAGAGTTGCTTTAAATGTGTTCCAGTGCTAGGAGAGCTGAGTAGGGGGGAGGACAGGAAGTTGAGTTTTACCTTACAGCTGCAACAGTAGCCCGTGTCAATGATTATTGTGCCTCTTTTACGGTCATCCAAACCTACAATAAATGCCTATTGTTGTATTGCGATCAAGTCTGGTCCTTGTGTGTCTCACTGAACATTACTGTAACATTAGTGACACCTAGTGGCCACTGTAGAATACAACATATCATCAATATGTCTGAATGCATCTTCTGAGTGCTTTATATTTGCATTTTAGTCCATTTAGCAATTTGTATTCTTGAAAATGCTTGACATACGCAAAAACACATGTTACTTAAATATGGATAGTTTTTTTTGTGTGTATTTTTTTATTTTATACTAATAACAGGCCATGTTAAAACACAAAACTGTGATGGCTTATTAATTACTATATTTTGTTGTGAGGGACGACTGTACATCTTAACTACAATGACAAAGTTTTCATACATGCGCAAATCTTTGTTTCGGAGGCTAACAATCTTGAAAATAAAAAAAAAACGCTAAATTTAGACAACAAATACATAAGAATTTCTTAATGGTGCATATTTTTTAAGAATGATAGGTCATATTAAACCACAAAACAGCAAGATCTTTTAATACATTTTAGAAAAACTGGGCTAGATTGAAGATGTTACGTGGCGAGGGATTACAGTACTGTTAATACATCTTTAGTACCTTTCCAAATCGTGTTTAGGACAATATATGATGTTTTAAGATAATTATAGACATTTTCAGGCCTTAGATTCTTATTATTGAATTTTAGACTTTGTAAGACCCTGTGGACCAGGACTTGAGTTGTTCCACATCAGACAGGTTGTCGACCTAAGCGGGAGCGGGATCCCATGTCATTGCCAAGTTGTTGATAGCAGCCTTCATTCTCAACTAATCTTGCTATAATTTGACAGCCATGTTCTCGTCAGTCTCCTATAAGATTGTGGCAGATTGCGTACAAAACCAGTGTGTGAGAGTGTGGTAGAAGTTTCAAGTCAATCCAATTTAGAGGGTCAAACTTTGGAGATTTTGTCAGAAGAAAATAGCACAGTATGGTGCACGTTTTGCCAACAGACTGATCCAGTAACTGCTTAAACAAGGTTCATTGCTGCGTAAGAGTACAAGCAATAATGCAGTCAATACCCATCTGAGAGTTATGGGATTTATATACACACACGTATGTGCACTTTTGGGAATCTCATGACATGAACATGACATCTTACACCTTCATTGTAAGGAGGGGTCATTGTGTTCCTATGAGGTGTAGATAAACAGCTGCCAAGTGACATCCCGGTGTGTCTCCAAAGAGGCGTGTGCTTGCAAGTGCTGCTCCAGTGAAGGCAAGGTGCCATACAGCTGGTCTGGCACACGCCGCATTGATTAGGAATGCTTTCACGCGCTCACTCAATAATGCACACACCTGACCCCTATTTGGAACATGAGATGTGCCGGGCCTTCCTGAAAGTAGGGGCAAATAGAGCTTAACAGCAGACGGCCCATGGGAGCAGATTTCTGCCTTTGTTAAGTGTGTTTGTTATTTCTCCTGTTCTCCTGCCTCTTTCACCCCCCCTTTGGTGATCCGAGCAGCGGCGGTCAGGTGAAGGTGTTTTTTTTTTTTTTTTTTTAGAGGAATGCAGATATAGAGGTCAGCTGGACCGTTTTTAGACAAAGGCGGAGGAGCAACAGAGAAGAGTTAACATATCACAAAAGGGGGGTGCTTTCGGATGGATCATGTAGCCTGTGGTATTAGTGGGCTGACCATTGGGGGGTCGTCAGGTCATAGTTTAAGGCTGGGGTGGGCAAACTTCGTCCCAGGGGCCACAAACGCCCCGCCAGGTGTTGAAATGCAGGCCACCAGATGCTTCCAAAGTGTTTAATATGAACTTTTAAAATACAAGGTGTCGACATGACTTGTAAGTAGTCAAGTGACAGTCTGAGACAACCTTTTGATAGTTTAACTACCTCTACCCACGGTGCTAAAAAAACAGTAGTCACCTAATATGTGACACACAACAACAGGAGCCTATCACAGCTGACTTCGGGTGAGAGGCGGGGTACACCCTGGACTGGTCGCCAGTTAATTGCAGGGCAAACAAACAATCATTCACACTCACATTCATACATACGGACAATTTAAAGTGGCCAACTAACATAAAGCAAGCCAAAATGTTTCCCACCCCTGCTTTAAGGCCTTAGGCACAAACAGATCCCCTGGACAATTGGTTTAATAAAAGGTTCAATGAAGTTCAGGTCATCGGAAAAGTAAATCCTGACATGCCATTGTGCATGACGGTGGTTCACCCTCAACGTTTGTGTCTTTCTGTGTGGGTTATCACGTGTAGCTGTTCTATAGGAGTCCAGAACGCAATGCAAAGGCCTGAAAATGAGTATAATAGGTCCCTTTTATTGTAAAATTACCTAAAGCTTTTTCCATCCATCCATTTTCTATTCTGCCTATCCTTCATTTTTTTAAATATATATACAAATAGTTTTAACAAAATGTTAAAATAATAAAATAGGTGTCTTATTTTGCAGGCTTTTATTTTGCAGGCTACATAAAATCATATTGCTGGCCGAATCTTGCCCCGGGGTTTGAGTTGACATCTGTGTTTTAAAATATCAAATCTATGAGAAGTTTGTGTTAAAAAATTCCCACAATTTGTGTCGCAGCTTGTTAGTGTTGGGTAATGGTGGGTGCCACAGACAAAACAGTTGAGAACCCCTGCCCTAGACAGACCAAATCAATGTGAACCCAACACACATGTGTGACTATCCTGTTTTGCCTAAAACACAAAGATATGGATGACTAAGGAAATAAAAAAAAACTCACAACTTAGAGGCTGTATTCAATTCAGAGGATATTTACATTTTTACAAAAAATGTATTAATGAAATGCCAAAATAGGCATCAATTAATTAGATAATGGATTAATAATTGATTCTTGAATCATTGATTAATCATAATCATTGAATTGTTGCAACTCCACTTATTTCCAAAA
The DNA here is from genome assembly GCA_024372805.1 of Oostethus manadensis. Lineage (NCBI taxonomy): Eukaryota > Metazoa > Chordata > Actinopteri > Syngnathiformes > Syngnathidae > Oostethus > Oostethus manadensis. The sequence continues at coordinate 606,486 of QODF01000207.1, read as the reverse complement.
CGTGCATGAAATAACATTATTGCAGTACTTTTTGAATAAACATCTTAATACATGGTTCATGTTGCACATAAAGTCGCTTCTTTGATTGTAAAATGGGTGATATCCCTCGCATGAGCGAGTGTGGGAATATTCCAGATATGCAGTGACTATGTCAGACTATGAACAGGGCTACAAACCTGCTAATACACTTAAAAGAATACCAGTCAAATGTTTTAGCAGACTGTCCCAGTTTGCTCCAAGAAAACCTTCTAACATTCTGGTTTGGGCGGTGTCAATGAGCCGGTCCATCTGCCATATGCAGCTGAGACTGCACTGATGGAGCCCGCATATGCGCACACACATATGCAAACACAAGCACGCCCTGTGCAGAGCAAGTGTCATGACAAATAATGACCCATAATTGACACTGAGCCACAACCCTGACAGACTGAAAAGGATGTTGTGGAACATGTACCTTTTGGTAGATAAATAGAATATATTCTCTATGTAATGAGTATAATGGTGTACACACCTGCACTAAGTTCAAATGTGAGGCATTAAAGGGTCACTGACATGATGTATCAACTTTGCTTAGATATGCTATATATTGTTTGTGATTATGTTCTACATTGTTTTTGCTTATTAATGAGTGAAAGGGGTTTTTAATTGCCTGATTTATTCCAAATGCCCTTGCCCACCACCGTCAACATATTTCTGTAAAAAGATTTTTCTATAACATGTATAAGGCTTTGGAGCCTCGTCGTTATGGTGGTATAGTGTTTAGAATGTATTATGTAAACAAGACATGACGTACAGCACATGTGTCAAACTCATGCCATGAAGGGCCAAGACACTTGAGGTTTTCTCTCCAACTGTATGTTCCAGCAGATGATTTTAATAGATGAGCTCCTTCCCTTACATTGAAGGTGGTGTTTATCATTAAAATCACCTGCTTTAGTGACCAACTGGAAAAAAACTGTAGTCTCTCAGCCCTCCATGGCCCGAGTTTGACAACTTTGACATAGTGGTTATTATAGTCTTTTTAGTTTTTCCTGTGTGGACCAGCTGGTAGTATTGCTTCGGCAGAATAGCATTCTTTTTCAAAAATGCACTTATACAGTACATTTAAGTCAAATGATTTTTGTAAAGGTGCTTCAAAAGGTTGCTTCAAAGTAGTCACCAGTGAAGGTGAGCTTCCATCTGTCTCTCGTGCTCTGCCTTTTCATCCATTTGTGCTTTTTTTCTCTTTCAGAAAAGGAAACAAACTTACAGCATCAGTCACTATAAGCATCCGGCAGCAATACAACATTTTGCCGTGACTACAATTTTGATGAAAAATGAGCAAAACAAAGTCGACGAGCTACCCCAGAAAGCATTTGTTTACTTGGCTTTAGCTGAGAGGTGTTTCTCTGCTCACTTCTGGAAATTATGCTTTGCTTTGTCATAACTCCCGCCATTAACTACACGATTTTTATTTTATTTTTTTACAAATGTACCATTCCCTTTCAAAAAAAACAAATGATGGAGAACATAATTACAAACAATATATAACATATTTAAGCAAGATGACAAATCATGCCAGTAACCCTTTTAAAGTTGAAATGGTGAGTATTTAAAGAATTATAAATTACATTGTCATGTCTTGACGTGGGATTCCTCTTCAGTTGATGAATGGGATTTGGTGGCGACAAATGGGAATGTCAAGTCTGTTTGACAACGTTTGGGTTTGACATTGCCTCAAATGCAAGGCTAGGCAGGTCTTGGTGTCCCCAAAGGTGCTTTCCTTGTGTGTAAGGGGAAAAAGTGTTGCTTTTCCTGAAGTCAGGACAAAGCTATATTTGCTTCTGTTTTAGGTTTGTTTGGCCAACAAGAGTGCTAACAAGACTTTGTGTAACTGGTTGTAGGGGATTGGATGCTTGTGTACTTAAATGGATAATTAAGTTTGTACCCTGCTCTTAAAAGGATATGGGCATGTATGCATTTGTGTGTTTAACTGGCGGTGTAAAAGGACAGATAAACGGACGTGTCTGTTTTCTTAAGACAATAAACCAACTTGATCAAGCATAGCAAACACATAGATAAAGCAGATTGACCAGTAATGTCACAGAGTCACCTGCAGCATTTTTACAATGACGTCTTATGAGGAAACAATAGAAACATTGTATTCTTGTTTTACCACCAGAAATTAATGCTCTGCTATTGTTTAAATATGTGTGGTCTTTAGATTTAACAAGTGCACCTCTGACAAAATTGCGCAGTGTAAGGTCTTATCGCTGATTAAAACATGTCAAAAGTCAGCAAATCACTAATTGCTAAAAGCAGAGAAGCCCTCATGTTTTGAACTACCAATAAGACCAGAATAAAATAAGATTTACAGTAGTAATAATTGCAGTGACTAACAGTATATTTGTATTGCCACATGGCAAACAAGTTACTAGTAGGTGCAGGAGATTCTCTGAAAACAAACAAGACCCAGCATTCATCATATGCACATTCTTAAGGCTGTCCAATTTAGCAATTAGTTGAAAGGGTGTTGCTAAAAAAAGAGCAGTTTGGCATTCAAACAGTGATCGATTTTGTGAAAAAAAATGGCGTGAATCAGGTGACCCTTATTCAAGGATGAAACCAGCACTTGATGAAAATGCATTTCTCTTTGAAAGCCTGAGGAAAATGGGTTGTTCAAGACATTTTTCAGAAGAACAGCCTACTTTGATTAAAAAGTTGATTGGAGCGAGGAAACCTCTCCAAAGAGAGGTGCAAAAAAGCTAAAATGATCTCCAATGCCTTAAAATGGAGAGCAAAACCAAATGCATGTGGCAGAAAACGGAAGACATCAATCAAAATGGATCAAAGAATAACCAGAATGGCAAAGGTTCAGAAAATAATCAGCTCCAGGATGACCAAAGACAGTCTGGAGTTACCTCAAAGTACTGTGACAGTTAGAAGACGTCTGTGTGAAGCTAATCTATTTTGAAGAGTCCCCCACAAAGTGCCTCTGTTAAAAAAAGGCATGTGCCGTAGAGGTTATAATTTGCCAAAGATCACATCAACTGGCCTAAAGAGAAATAGAGAAACATTTTGTGGACTGATGAGAGTAAAATGGTTCTTTTTGGGTCCAAGGGCCGCATACAGTTTGTGAGACGACCCCCAAAATTGGAATCCAAGCCAGAGTACACAGTGACGATAGTGAAGCGTGGTTGTGCAAGCAACATGATTTGGGCATGTTTCTTCTAAAAAAAAAAAAGCTTAAAAATCAACAGCAGAAATGGATAAAATATTAAAGAAAAATGTGTTATCTAATGAATTGGGTGTTTCAACAAGACAATGACGACAAAAACACACTTGTAAATTTAATCCAATTGAGAACCTGTGGGGTGACTTAAAAAATGCTGTTTACGAAGCGAAACCAAGAAATGTTAATGAATTGTGGAATGTTGTTAAAGAATTTTGGAGTGAAATAACAGCTGAAAGGTGCCACAGGTTGGTTGACTCCATGCCACACAGATGTAAAGCAGTTATAAAAAAACGTGCTCATACAACTAAATATCAGCTTAGTGATTCACAGGATTGCAAAATCCTAGAAACAAAAAAGTTTGTACAAAATAGTTTTTAGTTAGTAAAGTCAATGGCAGACACTGCTATTTCTTTTAACACATGCCTTTCAACTAACTGCCCAATTGCACAACCTTAAGAGTGTGCATATCATAAAAGCTGGGTATTGTTTGTTTTCTGAGAATCTACTGCACCTACTGGAAACTTGTTTGCCATGTGGCAATAAAAGTATACTATCAACAGTGATTAATCCGGTTAGTCGCATTGCACTGCTCTTATTTTGAGCACTACTGTACATCTGTGGTGTCAAAAGTAAATGGCACCTAGCCGTTTTTGTAATGACCCGCAGAACATTCTAAAGATATAATTTAAAGAAAAGACAATTATTTAAAATAAGAAAACAAAAAAGGGGTGTCAAACAAAAAGAAAAAGTACCACAATATATGACAATATATTGTTGTCTAATAATTTAATTTCTACTATGTTACACTGTTTTGCACTCTGTCTGTAAATTATAGTAATAATGTTTAAATATGATGAGAAAAGTCATATCACAAAAAGAAAATTTACAAAGATTATGTAAGAAGAAAGTTAGAATTTTAAGAAAGAAAAAAAAAAAAGAAAATAATAGCAAAGACCATTTTTGTGACAAAAAGATTTGGCTTTTAGCTTTTTTCATTCATTCCCCTTTTAGCTCATAAATATAAGACACCAAGTTAAATGTTAGCATGAAAAGCAGTGTTCAGCTTATCGTCTTGTAGGAATGTGTACAAATAGGGGCGGGGGTAACTTACGTTGATATACCCAAATTTACAGCCTTGCCGGAACATAATAATAACCAATTATTCATTCAATCCACAATAATAACAGCCGATCTTTAAATGGGAAAGTCAAGTTAAATGGGCTGTGGCTGAGGTTGATCAGTATTCAAGGTCTTTTTAAACACTGCTGCCACCTATTGACCACTTTCACAACTCCTGTAATAGTTGCATTATGTGAAATTATTCGAATAATTGACCAATGTTGACAGGCTTATTTCAACATGTGGGTACAAGCAAATCATGTCTTACTGAGATCCTCTGCCAGCTGGACGCGGCGGCCAGTGATGAGGTGAGTTTTCTTCTCCAAATCTTCTCCAAAGTCATCTAGCACCTCCTTCACATTCTTCTCCAGACGGCGCACTGAGGAGAAAACAGATGCTCGACATGCATGCAGATGATTTCCGTTGAAGGTAAACAAAACGAGCATCCAAGACAGTGGACTACCTTCAGTGTTGGTGAGCTGCTGTCGTAGTGTGTTGGCTGTGATCACCAACATCCTCTGGATCCTCCAGAACAGGACCACATCATTGCACTCCAACTGTGGAAATGTGCATGAGTAAGCTTAAATACAGCGAAAGGTAAGGTAAAAATTACTACTCCACTCGCCTTACCTCCGAGTCAACAAAGTGCCTCTGGTAGTAGTAGAAGCCGCGCTTGCAGAGGTTACAGTGGGACAGGGCCTTCTGTAGGAAGTGTCGTCGATACAGCTGATGCCAAGTGTCTTTGATCTGGCCCCATGGAAGAAAATCATTCATTATACACAACAATCAAAGCAGTATCACAAAATACTAGTATTCCATCTCACCAGCATCGGATCGACTTCAACACCTCGGCCTTCCAGGTTCTTCCTGACGGTGGTGACCTCATCATTGGCCAGGTAAGCCGTGTGCTCATCATGCAATTTCAGCAAACGCTCCAGCTCCGTTTTGGTTTCATTATGGATGTGCTGCAAAGTCAAGATGGTGCATGTTTTTCTCATGGCATGCGTGTAACCTGTTGTCCACATCATCAAAACCAGCCATTGCTTGCACATTCCCTGGAAACTTTATCCAAAAACATACGGAGAATGGCTGACAATCAAGAATTTTTCAATAGTGTTCAAGAAAGCTTACTTTCTTATGTTGTCGATAGTGATAATGATGACACAAAACAAAACAAAGCAGTACTAAGGAATGCACAAACCTGATCTGGTGTTCGGTTCTTCCAGTACATCCACCGCTGCTTCCAATCTGGACCCACCATGTCTGCGATTACAGTTTCAGCTGCAAGATAAGAGGGGTAGATACAAATGAATGTTCATTTATTGTATATAGTATTCACCATAAGCACCATGGTAAAAATAAAATAAAATTAAATAAAAGCCTCTAACAAAGTGTCCAAACTTTTTCCAGCGAGGGCCACAGTGAAAAATAAAATGATGCAAGGGCCAATTTGATATTTTCTAATATGTATGCTACGAAGTTATATATTTTATTTCAGATAAAAATGTATTTCAGCTTTGTCGTATAGGTTAAAAAGACATTATTAGTATAAAAGCCATTTCGCCCATATTCCAACTTTCTTCTTAAATAGTTATTGTAAATTCTCTTCTCGTAATTTTATTTCTTTATACCCATAATATTTGGACATTATTGTCTTAATAATATGTTTTTCAAACATAATATTCCAAAATGTACAACTTGATTTTGTTTCTTTCTCATAATATTCATAATTAAAAAAAAAAAAATCTCCTCCCTGAGTCACCACCTGATCGTGGTGGAGGAGTTTGCGTGTCCCAATGGTCCTAGGAGCTAAGTTGTCGGGGGCTGCCATGCCCCTGGTAGGGTCACCCATGACAAACAGGTCCTAGGGGAGGGACCAGACAAAGAGTAGCTCAAAAAACCCTAATGATGAATGATACAATTGGACTTCGTTTTCCCTCGCCCGGACGCGGGTCACTGGGGCCCCCCTCTGGAGCCAGGCCCGGAAGAGGGGCACGATTGCGAGCGTCTGGTGGCCGGGCCTGCACCCATGGGGCCCGGTCGGGCACAGCCCAAAAAGGTAACGTGGGTACCCCCTCCCATGAGCTCACCACTCGTGGGAGGGGCCAAAGGGGTCGGGTGCAAAGAGAGCTGGGTGGCAGCCGGAGGCAGTGGCCTTGGCGGTCCGATCCTTGACTACAGATAGTTGTCGGTACGTGGAATGTCACCTCTCTGGCAGGGAAGAAGCCTGAGCTGGTGCGTGAGGTGGAGAAATTCCGGCTAGATATAGTCGAACTCACTTCAACGCACGGCAAGGACTCTGGAACCAGTCCTCTCGAAAGGGGCTGGACTTCATTCCACTGTGGTGTTGCCAGCAATGAAAGGCGACGAGCAGGGGTGGCAATTTTTGTTGCCCCCCACCTCCAAGCCTGCACGTTGGAGTTTAACCCAGTAAACGAGAGGGTAGTTTCCCTACGCCTTCGGGTGGGGGGACGGGCCCTGACTGTTGTTTGTGCTTATGCGCCAAACGGCAGTTCAGAATACCCGCCCTTTTTGGAGTCCTTAGAGGAAGTACTAGAGAGTGCTCCCTCGGGGGATTCCCTTGTTCTGCTGGGTGACTTCAACGCTCAGGTTGGCAGCGACAGTGAGACTTGGAGAGGTGTGATTGGGAGGAACGGCCGCCCTGATCTTAACCCGAGCGGTGTCTTGTTATTAGACTTCTGTGCTCGTCACAGATTGGCTATAACGAACACCATGTTCAAGCATAAGGGTGTCCACATGTGCACTTGGCACCAGGACACCCTGGGCCGCAGTTCGATGATTGACTTTGTGGTTGTGTCGTCGGACTTGCGACCACATGTTTTGGACACTCGGGTGAGGAGAGGGGCGGAGCTGTCAACTGATCACCACCTGGTGGTGAGTTGGTTCCGATGGTGGGGGAGGATGCCGGTTAGACCAGGCAGACCCAAACGCATTGTGAGGGTCTGCTGGGAAGGGCTGGCAGAGTCCCCTGTCAGAAGGAGTTTCAACTCCCACCTGCGGGAGAGCTTTGACCATATTCCGAGGGTGGCAGCAGACATTTAATCCGAGTGGGGGATGTTTCGTGCCTCCATTGTCGATGCGGCCGATCGGAGCTGTGGCCGTAAGGTGGTCGGTGCCTGTCGTGGCGGTAATCCCAGAACCCGTTGGTGGACACCAGTGGTGAGGGATGCCGTCTAGCCGAAGAAAGAGTCATATCTGGCCATCTTGGCCCATGGGACTCTGGAGGCAGCTGACAGGTACCGGAAGGCCAAGCGGTCTGCAGCTCTGCCGGACATGGGAGGAGTTCGGAGAGGCCATAGAAAACGACTTCCGGATGGCTTCGAAGAGATTCTGGACCACCATCCGCCACTCCTCAGCCTTCCTGGTAATGTCTATTCAGGGGTTCTGGAGAGGAGGATCCGCCGGATAGTTGAATCTTGGATTCAGAAGGAGCAGTGTGGTTTTTGTCCTGGTCGTGGAACTGTGGACCAACTCTATACTCTCGGCAGGGTCCTTGAGGGTGCATGGGAGTTTGCCCAACCAGTCTACATGTGTTTTGTGGACTTGGAGAAGGCATTTGACTGTGTTCCTCGGGGAATACTGTGGGGAGTGCTCCGGGAACATGGGGTATCGGACCACCTAATCCATGCGGTTCGTTCCCTTTATGACCGGTGTCAGAGTTTGGTTCGCATTGCCGGCAATATGTCCGACCCGGTTCCAGTGAGGGTTGGACTCCGCCAGGGCTGCCCTTTGTCACCGATTCTGTTCACTACTTTCATGGACAGAATTTTTAGGCGCAGCCAGGGCGTTGAGGGTTTCCAGTTTGGTGGCCGCAGAATTAGATCTCTGCTTTTTGCAGATGACGTGGTCCTGTTGGCTTCATCAAGCAGTGACCTTCAACTCTCACTGGATCGGTTCGCAGCCGAATGCGAAGCGGCTGGAATGAGAATCAGCACCTCCAAGTCCGAGTTCTCGCCCGGGAAAGGGTGAAGTGCCATTTCCGTGTCGGGGATGAGGTCCTGCCTCAAGTGGAGGAGTTTAAGTACCTCGGGGTCTTGTTCACGAGTGATGGAAGGATGGAACGCGAGATGGACAGGCGGATTGGTGCGGCAGTGATGCGGACTCTGATCTGTCGTGGTGAAAAGAGAGCTGAGCCAAAAGGCAATGCTCTCGATTTACCGATCAATCTACATTCCTACCCTCACCTTTGGTCATGAGCTTTGGGTAGTGACCGAAAGGACAAGATCGCGGGTACAAGCGGCCGAAATGAGTTTTCTCCGCAGGGTGGCTGGGCTCTCCCTTGGAGATAGGATAAGAAGCACTGTCATCCGGGAGAGACTCTGAGTAGAACCGCTGCTCCTCCACATTGAGAGGAGCCAGATGAGGTGGCTCGGGCATCTGGTTAGGATGCCTCCCGAATGCCTTCCTGGGGAGGTGTTCAGGGCACGTCCAACCGGTAAGAGGCCTCAGGGAAGACCCAGGACACGTTGGAGAGACTATGTCTCTCAGCTGGCCTGGGAACGCCTCGGCATCCGCTGGGAAGAGCTAGATGAAGTGGCCGGGGAGAAGGACCTCTGGGCTTCCCTGCTTAGGTTGCTGCCCCCCCGACCCTATCTCGGATAAGCGGAAGAAAATGGATGGAAAAAAATATATATTTCAACTCAATGTCCATGACCTGCTCATAATGACATTTTTACTCATAATATTACAAGTTTATTCTAATAAAATTACAACCTTTTTTCTTCTTAGAATACAACTTTTTTGCTTAATATTTAGACTTTATTCCTGTAAAATTGCAGCAGTTTGTTTTTTTTTTTTTTTTTTTTTTTTTTTTTTATTATTTTATTTCTTTTATATTTTTTTTTTTTATATTATTTTATTATTTTTTTTATTTTTTTATGTTTTTTTTTTTTTATTTCTCCTCCCCCCTTTTTAAATTTTTTTTTTTTACTTTATACTTGTAAAAATACTGTTGATTTTGAAATGACATTTTCAGAATGTGCCACACGCCAATAAAAAAAAGCTGCAGGTTGCACTTTCAGCACCCCTGTGCTAACATGTAGAACATACTGTCTTTCAGGCGTGACTGCAAGGTTTCCTCCATGAACTGGATGGCAGCATCCCACTGAGGTTTGTCTGTGATGGACCGGTCTTCTAAGGCATTGTGCTGGATCACCCGCTGATGGGCACAACAAGAAAAAGATCCCAACTGCACTATACTGTATGTACAACCACAATAAGTGGCTTTCACGTGTGACCCGGTATGTAAGTAGCAGAATAGACTTTACAATGAGTTTACCAGGCTGTCCATGGCCCTCTCGTTCCACTTGTGCCTCTTGATGCTCTCGTCCTTCACGGCCTCCTTCAGTTTGTCAAAAATGTCATCCTGGTCTTTGCCTTTGTACTCAGCCATGAAGCGAGCAAATTCCTCTTGCAGGGTCTCCCAGGCAACCTGAAGGGGCAAAGACAACAAGTTAACACAACACAAAGACATGCAGTAAAAGTTAAACCATATTATTTTGCCTTTAAAATTACAAAATAAATAATAATTGTGACAATATCTTCTAAAAGTGATGGAATTGAAATGTGTCAAATGACAATCATGCCCAGTTTTAACTGTTTCACTCACAGAAGTATTCATTAAAATTAAGTTTTTTTTGGTTTCTACTAGTTTGGCCAGCTGACTCCTTAAAGTAAGGAGGATAAAAGGTCCCTTTATTCTCCTTTTATGTATTTTGACAAATGATAGGGGTAAGTCTTGAAATACAGGTAAGATATAAAAGATACAGGTAAATCTTGAAATACAACTTTAATGTCAGTACAAAAAGTGAGAATGTAGAAAAAGGGCATTTCAAACAAAAACGATAATCTCTTGCCATTTTTTGCTTCAATGTTTGCGGTTGCACTCTCACGTAAAAATAAATAAATACATCATGCTTGTTGCGTAATTTAATATTCAATATAATAAAAACAATAGCAAAGCAAAAGGCTAATTTAAATTTTTCAATTTGCACAAATTTTACCAATTTTTTTGCCAAAATTAAACATTTAGAAGCATAAAAATTGCTAAATCAACTAAAATACAAATTCATTGTATTCAGAAGACACACTCAAAGACGATGTGGTATTTTACACTGGTCACTAGGTGTCAGTAATGTAATCATGTTTGAATTATCGCACGACAGGCACCATCATATTTCCTAATATGTGATACTTGTGCGGCTGTAACCCAAGCCAAGCTAAAACTCCACTCTGAACCTTGGACGTCACTTCCTGTTCACCCCCCACTGAGCTCTGCTAGCACCGGAACACTGGTATGAAAAAGGCTTTCATTTTTAAAACATTAGTTGTTTGGATCAGCAATTTCAGTTAAATAAATCATATAGCAGACAAAGTGAAACTTCATTTCACTTCTCAAATATCACTGTGTTCGTCTGCTGCTATGATATATTTTACTGAAGTTGCTGTTCCAAACAACTATTGATTTATAAAGGAAAATCTTGAAAATTCTCAGGGGTGTCCAAACTTTTTCATACCACTGTATTTATTAATTTCTGCATCCATTTTGATGGTTGAATGATGAAATGTCACAGTCACATCAGTCAGTAAAAAGTTATCATTCTAGGGAAACAAATGCACAGTGTTTCAAAGTCAGGGAGGGAATGGCAAGTCCTTTGTGTTTACCTCCAGAGCTTTGTGTGGAAGCTGCTTGTCAGTCCACTGCTTGAGCTTGATGTCGACAGTAGTGTTGAAGGTCCCGGAGTCCATTGTTTGTGCGGCTGGCAGGTAGATGTTCTCAATCACATGGGTGGAAACCCGCTCCCAAAGCTTTTTCTGCAGAATGGCTTCCCTATGTTGAGAAAGAATGACAACTATTTTCGCAAGCTCTTGGTACTTATTTGCATAGTGTTACTCTGTCCTGAATGTACATCTCTTTCTGTAGAACCACCATCAAGTGTATCATCACCACAGCTGTGATTGCACTTGACGGTAGATTCCAGCACAGTTCCACTTGACTTTGTTAGCAGTTCCCACTCCATACCCCTGTGGCATTCTGACAATGGAGCAAAAAACAGCCCATGTCCCCCATGAGACCAAACTAGTGGGGTGTCTCTCATTTATCTTAAACGAATGCTCATATTTCAATTTGGCCCCCCTTTTGTTTTGAACAGGCGTCTTGACTGTCAATAAGCATCTCCAATTGTGTTGGCTGGATAACAGCGCGACCCCTGTTCCTGTTCATGGACCATTCATCAAGACTATCGATTGCAATGAAATGATCCTCTATACATACACTAAAACAACAAATAACTTATCCTTCATTCATTGTAGATATTTGTGTTCTGTAGAGAGGACCTTTGGTTAGTCCAGCAGCTTCCTTGCATCCCTCCACAGGAGCCCTAAATCAGCCCCTCTCAGCTGACAACAATCCTAGACTGGTTGCCAGTCATTAGCAAGGCAAAATGTGAGTGGGACATTGAAGGAAACCCATTCCATGCCAGCTACACACTACAGACAACCCCGTCAGACATCTTCTTCTTTTCCTTTCGGCTTATCCCTGCTTATCCCAACAGGGGTCGCCACAGCGAATCATTTTGTTCTGTTTGAGACATCGCAGACCATATTTATATGAGAGTGGAGTTGCAAAAAATTAACTTTTATTGGTCAGTAATGAACTGTAAGTCTTCAGCATCATTTTGAGTGGGTAGTTTCTACTCTGAGTGATGCAGCTTGTCGCTGAGCATCCTTATGTATCAACAACGATTTTTTTCACACCCTTGAGAGTTTGTTGACATGAGGTGCCATGTTAAACTCCTAGTGGGCAGAATGAAAGCCTTTGAGAGCAATACCGTCAAAGGAAAAACGCCTGCTCCCCATTAATAACTTGTAACGCTAAACAGTCACGTGAAGAAGAAATGGCTAACTGGGCCCATTTTGTAGTTGGGTGTACTCACTTTTGTTGCCAGCAGTTTAGACATAAATGGTTGTATGTTGATTATTTTGAGAGGGACAGAACATTTACACCATTACACAAGCTGTACACTGATGATTTTACATAGTATCAAAGTGTTATGAAATCATATGATATCAAAACATTGTGAGGGCTGTAATGACTTTTGTGAGATATTTAAGGTATTGTATAAAACAGGAAGTAAATAAGAACAACAAAAAACTGTTTATTTACGTCTTATATTCTCTTATTATGTCTAGTGTAAAAGTGACTATAGCGGTGTTATTTCGTGTCTAGAGGGCTCTAATAATGCTCAAAAAAACATTACAAAATTTCATTCCATTCCATTTTCTTCCGCTTATCCAGGTCCGGGTCACGGGTGCAGCAGTCTCAGTAGAGAAGTCCCGACTTCCCGGTCTCCATTAAAAAGTTGTAAACAAGGTTTTTATGCTCCAACTATGAAAATATTCCATTTATAAAATCATGAAAATTCACTTATCAGTCAAGTCTGGAACCAATTACCCGCAATAAACGAGGGATTAGTGTAGTAGTATAGTTGACTTGCCAGTGTTGTGGGGTCACTTGACTCAAGCTGATGACTTCATCCAAGATTTCATTCTTGGCCTTTTCATATAGTTCATTCTGCAAGGAGATATCTGGATGATCAGTCTTACAAGATAAATAATGTTAAATAATGTCATAAAACTTTTTCACAACATCCACATGACAAACAATTTTAGAATGTTTCTATTTTAGGGGAGTGTGATTTTCTCACCCGGTCCAGTTCTCTCAGACGAGGGTAGTTGTTCTTCCACTCTGTCTCCAGATTGAAGCGGGATGCTGGAATACAAGGAAACAATGATTCTGATGATGGTATTTCAACCATCAATTTAATTGTTAAACAAAAATGGCTTGTTTTATTTGTAACATTTTATATTTCATATTAAATATCCAAGACATGACATCACAGAGCCTGTGTGATGTAATGCTAGTTCCTGCTCACGGTGCCAGTTTTATTCAAATTGGGTGATGACTTAAGACACATGCTTAACTACCCCCAAAGGACAAGAGACATTTCATGTGACCAATCACACACTCTTGTCAAAAGTCAGTGGTTTTGCTCTCATTTATGTGAATACACACACACAGACACACGCACACACACACACACACACACGCACGCACACGCACACGCACACACACACACACGCACACCCAGTGCCAAGCCACAGCTCCCTACTCCCGTGGAGATTTGGCTAATTGCTGGTTTGAGGGGCCACTGTGGCGCCGAACAAGGAAGGGGTCTGGCTGGAGTGTGATTTGATGGGGCTGTGGATCGATACGCCACACAATGGGCCTGTGAGAACCTACGGGTGGCATGGCCATAAATCTCTGGCTTCCCTTTGCCTGTGATTGTCTCAACTAATTGCTGCAGGAGGAGTTTGCGTTGTGGAAGGAGTAAGACCAATCAAGACAAGGAAAAAGGGAAATGGGAATAATTGCACCTGTTCAGTTGAAGGACAATATCCTCCTGCTTCTGTTAGGAGAAAGGGATTTATACCTTCTGTAACAGCAGCATTAGCGGTTAATGGTGGGATTAATTTAGATTTGCTTTCTTTTTAACATTTTAACTTGCCTAACTGCTAATGCCAAATGAATCATTTATCGTGGTTAATTGGTCCCAACTGTGATAAGTGAATTTCCACGACGTAGAAGTCTTTATTTATAAATTCAATATTTTCATAGTTAGAGCAAACAGAACCTGCTGTATTTACTAAATACGCTTTTTTTTTTTAACATTAGCATCCTACAGACATGAAATAACACAATTACAGTCACCTTTACAATAAACATTATAAAAGCAAAGCATTCCAAAAACATGCATGTTAGGTTAATTGGCGACTACAAATTGTCCATAAGTACGAATGTGAGTGTGAATGCTTGTTTGGTCTATATGTTCTGTGCGATTGGCTGGCGAGCAGTCCAGGCTGTACACCGCCTCTTGCCCAAAGTCAGCTGGGATAGATGTAAGAAATTCTTCTCGTTTTTACTTCCAATTTTTGTACAGTACTTCCCGCTGGCGCAAGTGTCTCACCAATGAAACATTACTGACACCCAGTGAGCAGTGCAGAATATTACATATCATCTCATCTTCTGAATGCCTTATATTTGTATTTACGGTCAATGCTTCATCTAGGCAAAAAAACAAAATATTTGCTGACATATGCAAATTTTTGACTAATAATAGGCAATATTCAATCACAAAAGAGCATGTTTTATTAATATATGTTGTGGCTAGGGACACATGAGCAAATCTTGTTTCTGTGACGCTTACACAAAATGCGTGCATTGTGGTAGTTGCTGACATAGACACATGCTTTTATTTGCATGTTTTATTTTGAAGCTTTCTTGCACTGAAAAGGAAGTCAGCGTAAAGTCAGGTTTTAATGCTGTGGTAAGCAGCATTTATGCGTGCTAAGAAGACAGTATTTATGTTTCTGTTTCACTATAGTGATGTATTTAACAATACTGCAACACATAGACAAAAACTAACCGTTTTTTGTAGAAACGACCACTGTGGATCTTACATTTTAAGTTGACAATGCGGTCAACCATGTACAGTAGGTCAACTTAAGTGGGCACTTATTAGTTAAAGAACACAGTAAACCAGGACTTGATGAGTTGGTCCACATAGACAGGTTGTCCATCTGGCAAATGCCCAAAACTACCTTGGCCAAGGTTGTACCTTTAAAGACGTCAGCCTGCTGCTCAACAGACTCGCGCACCATTTTCCAGAAGCAGTCCGAAACCGCCAGACTCAAGTTCTTTGTGGTCACCTGATGGGCCTTCAGCATACCATCCCTGAGTGACACGACACCAAATGTCAGCTTCAAACTAATGAATGCCAGCCGCTGTGTAGCCAACTGTACGGCTTGTTACCGCAATAATCTGGAGTTCTGGAAGAAGTCCTCCTCATAGTCCTTAATGGAGTCAATGCTTTCCCCACTACTTCCTGCAGAATACAATTCAATAACTAAGTACATTCTGAAGGCTACAGAACATCTAATTAATAACTTTATATCTAATGTGATTTATTCTTCACGAAGAAAAGCGTTAAACATGATAATAATATTCAGAAATCAGCAAGTATGTGGAAAGAGTGGATTACCTTTTCCTGTCACTACTGCAAAGTAGCCCAGGGCTTTCATAGGAAACAGCTTGCCCTCAACTATCTGCTGGATCTGAAATACAAATGGGATCATTTTTCAACTGACCCTGCTATAGTGATCTGGACTCATTGGTTTATATTCAAACTGTGGGAGCCCTCTTGTGGAGAAGCAATGTATAGCATCTAATGGCTCATTTTTGTGTTGCAGTCTGAGGGTTGTTGCAAAGCTTTGTATATACAGCAATCCCTTGTTTATCACATTTAATCAGTTCCACACCCCATGATAATCATTCCACAAAGTAGGACTCCTTATATGGAAATTGAATATTTTTTAAGTTAACATAAAAAACTTTACGACCTCTAAGTACATTTTTTAACATAATTAGAGCATTTTAGAAATGAAATAACACCCCTATGGTCACCTATAAACTTATTAACTACCAATATAGTAGACATAACAAAATAAGACATATGAGACAGAAATAAAAAATAATAGACATGTTAGCAGCGGGAGAGATCTTTCATGTTCGTTGTTAAAACATTCAACATATTAATACATTTGCCAAAAAGCACAAAGTGGCAAGAGACAACTGTAGTCTGCACTACAAGCTGTATTGCTGAACTACTTTTGGTTGAGGGGAGGGGAACGGGAAAACCAGTATTACTCTGCTCGGGCTGGCCAGGTTCTTCTCGGCCAAGTCCACTTTGGTCAACACAAAGATGGTCCTCTTCCCGTGGGGATCCATTTGACTAACCAGATCGGTTACAATGCTCCGCTCTGCATCCACGCTGCCATCTGCATGGAGACAAGTTAGCATGCGCATCAATATGTCGACTGGAATTGGATGATCACAGCTCACCCTGTATGCAGAGGATGATGGCATTAGGGTTCTGCATGTAGGCCTTGCTGATACTAAAGATGGTCTCCTTGGTGTCCAATGCCATGCCCGCAGTTACTGTCTGGAAAAGACACACAGAAAAGACCACATTTGAATACTTTACATCTTATGGACCATATTCAAATATTGTGTAGGAAGTCATTTTTTCCAGAATGCAATACTTACACTGATGACACCTGGTAAATCAACAAGCACCATTCGCTGGATGCCTGGCCCTTTCACACTCAAGGATATTGTCTATTATTAGAAAACATGCAAAAAATATCAATACATGTGTATGTCAATACAATTGTTTTTACTTTCAAACACAATGTACAAACCTCAGAACTGACTGTTTGCCCCTCTTTCACGCTCTTCCTCATCCTCAGCTCGATCTCATGCCTCAGAGCAGCCAGCTGCACGGGAAGCAAACAAATAGAATGGAAAACCTTCCTGTTGAAGTTCCAGATTGAGAGATAGAATGTGGCTTACGTCTTCCTCCTTGGTAAGGTCAAACTCACGTCCACTGTCCTTGAATAAAGCCACATGATGTGGACCTTCACTGAGTGTCACCTGCAGGGAAAAGAAGCGCTGCATGATAAATATCAATCAAAACTGTAATTTCAAATGTAGTCATATCTTGTAGAGCAATTGGCAAATGGCAATAGTGCCTAGTACCTTAACAGGAGAACGTGTCATCATTTCTCCAGAGCCTCTGGGAAAAATTCTGGCCTGAGCTATCATCTCCAGCACGCTTGTCTTTCCAGCACTCTGATCCCCCACCACAACCACCTTAAAGGACCAGTGGGAAACAAAAGGTCAGGAAAAAACAGATGTAAAAAAACTGAAAAACATATCCTTACAAAGAAAATGCAAAAGCCTGATACCATTAGGCCTGTCACGATGACAAATGTTGATGGACAATAATTGTCCTTCAAATTATTGCCAATAAACAATATTATTTTCGAAACTATTTTGAGTTTTTTCATGTAATGATAATATATGACATAACAATGCAAATACACCGTATGAAAATCAGCTTTGATTTCTGGAGAATTTAACATTGTAATTGGAATGTCAAGAACTTAAATGAATTATTGTGACAGGCCTAGATACCGTGAAAGTCATTATTTGACCAGCAAACCCAGTGAATGCGTCTTACCCTGGGTAGATGGTCTTGTGTGTTGTAGTTGGCATCATAGTCAGATAGGATGTCCAAAACTTCTGAATACATATCAATAAGGGATTTCTACAAAAAACACAACATATACATATATTTCACAAAGCATGCAAGAATGAGAAGAGTTTTTTTTTTAAAATTACATTTATATGGGTATATATATTCATGTGTGTGTGTCTTTAACAAACCTTAACTTTCCTTTGGTGAATCCCCTTATCGTCTTTTTGCAAAACCACTTTCCTCAACTCCTTATTCTCTTTCTCCAGGCGCTCCAGCATGCGCTGGTACTTAAGCTAAGAGGAACATATGAAAGAAAACAAGCAGTACACTTTTAGATTAACTTATATAAAAAATAGAGTTGCAGTGCAGTAAGGATTTCTCACAGTACAAATTAAAAACATGGGACAGGACAAGTGTACATTTGGTGTCACAATGCACCTCCACAAGGCCAAGTTCTGTGGCTAAAAGTAGACCAAAAGATGAAGAGATCCAACTATTGAACTGTACTTTAGCATTAAATATTTTTTCAATACATTACCAATACAGACAACTTCCTGCTTCTCCAGACCAATAACTGATAACTTTCAATTCCATTTTCTTCTGCTTATACAGGTCCGGGTCGCGGGGGCAGCAGTCTCAGTAGGGAAGTCCAAACTTCCCAGTCTCTGACCACCTCTCCCACGCCAAGGCGTTCCCAGGCCCGCAGTGAAACAGAATTCCTCCAGCGGGTCCTAGGATCTACTCTGAGCTTCTCCGGATGGCCAACCTCCTCACCCCAACTCTTAGGGTGAGTCCAGCCACCCTACGGAGAAAACTCATTTTCGTTGCTTGTATCCGCGATATCGTTCTTTTGGTCATCTCCCATAGCTCATGACCATAGGTGAGGGTGGGAACATAGATCAATCGGTAAATAGAGAGCTTTGCCTTCCGGCTCAGCGCTCTTCACCACAACGGTCCGGTACAGCGACCGCATTACTGCTGACGCTACACCGATTCATCTGTCGACCTCACGCTCCAACCTTCCCTTACTCGTGAAAAAGACCCCAAGATACTTGAACTCCTCCACCTGAGGCAAGACCTCACTCCCAACCTGGAGGGTACAATCCACTCGTTTCCAACTGAGAACCATGGCTGATAACTTTACCTAAATGTATTTTTCAAAGTTAAATTCAACTGTAGTTTGTGCACACCTGGAGGTAAAAACGACTAAAAGTTAGATTTGACATGCTTTTTGTAGATTTGTCCTAACCAAACATTCTTCGTCTCAGAAGTACCAACCATGTCTCCAATGTGGTTTACTAGCTGACAAAAGTTGGTATCTTCAATGATGGTAAAGAGCTAGTTGTCCAGCGCCATCATTTGCATGATGAACTTGCTGTAGCTCTCAGGTCGTTTTTGGCGAACGTTTTGCACTTTTCATGTGCCGCGGTGATTGGACCAAGTCCAGTATCTTTTTTTAAGGCTAGCTTTGGGGCAGATTCTTTAACAGTGCAGGTCGTCTTTGTAGGTTTCTCAAAACACTGTCTTTTTTTCTCAGGGTGCACACAAAATGTCTTACACTGAAACAGCAAAGTACTACACAATCGCCATGTTTGTCAAATCAGATACAGGTCAAACATGAGAAAAACAATTTGAATTGACCTGCGGTATCAGCTGATTTCACTCATGGATGATTGGTATCAAAATCAGCAGCATAAAACCCTTATCAGAGCATCCCTACATGGAATCATTTGCCAATTTTGCACACAATTCGCTTATGGAGTCAAGTAGCCACAAATGACCTCACCACGCATGTTACATAGCTTAAAGAAGAAAATGTGACTGTACCTGGGTACGGAGCAGTTCCTCTTGGAGCTGATCTATCTTTTCTTTATCTGATGACTAATCAAGTAAGAGACAAAAAAAAGGCGCAACACATTCAGTTAGTGCTTTTTTGCTGTACGCCTTTGGTACTCAGCTGAAGTTCACGAGCAGAATCCCAGAATTATCCATCTCATGCACACTCAACAAACAGTTGAAGTGCATGAGACAGTCAAGAGAAGTCAGGCAGATATTTGTAACCATTTCAATGAATGAGTGAGTGCTAAGATCAATTTTGAGATTACAAAATCATTCCCAGGCAATGCAAGAGTGATTTGTTCGTGTACAGTATATCCTATTTCAGGACATATGTAGCACATGTGCAGCAGATTTGTTTAGATTACCACCAACACAGAAGACGGGGGAGGGACAACTCACAGAAACAAAGGCAGAAGGAAGGACAAACATAAGAAGGTCAAAATCCATTTGCCACACAGACGAGATCAAAGCATGTGTTCAAAGAAGAAATGACTACTGAGACATGAGCTTCCTGCTTGCTTTTGACCGACTAACCAATTCAGTTGATATAAGTTCAAGTCTGAAAAAGTATTGATCACACCATGCAAGGGGGGGCTTCCCACTCCATTCCTTATCACATGCTTCCATACATATTAATAATGGTAAAAAGTGACGGAGGCCGAGAGGACCAAAGTGTATTCTTCCGACAATCAGCCTGACAATCTGCTCTGGTGATCGATGTGTTACTTGGTGTTTATTGCAGCTCCTAAAATTGGACTGCATTTCGATGGAGCACTGCAGTACAATGCAAAGTTATGCAAAATCTTGTTAGAGGCGGCTTTCCATATGTGAGGGCTCTTTTCAGCCAAGTATCTACACACGATAAATTATGTTCCTTCCAGGTCTTAAGATAGCTGTGTAGCATTAAAATGCTCTTTTTTGGGATAGGACAGATCTAAAAGGGATGGGACCTTCACCTTGCGTGCGTGATGAGGTGGACTGGGAGCAGGCTCAGGCGGTGGGGGACGCGTATAATTGGTTGCAGCTGCCTGCCGGACCTCCTCCTCGTGCTGCTGGATCTGCTGTTGAATAAGAATGAGCTCGCCGAGCAGACCCTGCTGGGGTATGTCATACGTGAGACAGGGAGGAGCAGCGACACAAACCACAAGCGGACCTCAGCCAATGGCACTGCAGATGCTCCAGCTTATGAATGATTATTGAGAATCTTGCCACTAGCGTCAGTGCACAGCATGTCAGAGCCCACACTCTGCGAGACTGACAGCAGAAGAGGCAACTAATACCACAACTAGCACCTCTCAGCATGCGGCATCCTTCTGTCGGCCTTCAACACAATCATTCATCACTGGAGACGCTTGAATGCCCAACACAACACTAGATCAGTGCCATTAGTGGTAATACATTACCAACATATGTCGTCGTCATGTAAAACAAGAACTGCTGACAAGCAAGAAAACACTAAAATCAAGATAGAATGGAGGATGTCACTCAATGAGGGCATGAGAACATTCCCAACATGACTTCATTTTCCATTGTTGTGATAGCCATAAGCAAGACAATCATTCCTCGTTTAATTGGTTGCAGACTCGACTGCAAATTTCGAAGTAGGATTCAGTATTAAGAAACTTAATACAGGATTTCAGTAGTTACAGTAGTTAGAAAAAAACTGTTATTTTTGACATTTTAGATAGTTGTTATTAGAACCAAGTAGACACGAAAACACCCCTATAGTCAATTGTACACTCCTATTATTCTTTGTTTACATCACATTGTGCAGGCTACAGTATTACTGCAGGGACTTAATAGACCAGGGGTCCCTAACCACTGGTCCGCGGACCGGTACCGGGCTCACCGGCCTGTTTTGGTGGTCACTACACCAGCAAATGGAAATGCACTGACAACATTGTACATGGTGGCAAACTATTGAATTGTCATTATGGTGAGTTCAAATCTCTCTTTATTGCTCTTTCTTTTACAATATTTGGCCATTTCATCACATCCACCCACCCACCCAACCACCACCCCCACCGGGCCGCGCCAAAATTGTCAAGCGTTGACCGGTCCGCGGTGCTAAAAAGGTTGGGGACCTGGTAATAGACGACCACTGCCAGCATAGCTAGCAACCGAGCTAACTAGTTATTAAATTATAAACTAATTGAATAAATATAAATTAATTCAAGTGTTTCAAACAGAGTGGGAAAGAAGGCCAAAGAAGCCAATAACTTACCACTTTTATGAGTGGATAAGTAGATAACTTTTTTTTCCCACTTAATCTCAGCATGGCGTCCGACTCAGCCATGGCCTGTTGGCTGTGTTCTGCTGTCTCAGCAGCCAGTCTCTATGCAGTGTGAAAGGTAATGTAAACTAACGTTATGTAAACTAATGTTATGTCTCCTAACATTACCGATGCCTAGTCACCACAATACTACATCAACTTGTCTATCAATATTTATGGCTAATAGTAGGCCCTAGTCGACCACAAAATGGTCATCATTGGTTTATTATTTTTTGGGGATAAAAAACGCGATATAGAGAGTCAGTAATATTTGAACAGCGGTGCAGCGAGAGACAACTGTATTTACATAGCTGATGTAAACATATCTTGGGACACATTTGTCAATTGACTGCCGAGTGTGAATGCTTGTCTATCTCTATATGTACAGTGGTATGCAAATGTTTGGGCACCCTGGTAATTTTCAAGATTTTCCTTTATAAATCATTAGTTGTTTGGATCTGCAAGTTCAGTTAAATATATCATAGCAGACAAACTCGTTGATATTTAGGAAGTGAAATGAGGTTTTTAGGATTTACAGAAAGTGCGCAATAATTATTTAAACAAAATTTGGCAGGTGCATATATTTTGGGCACCCTTGATGTTTTATTGATTAGAATAACTTTAGCACTAATTATTGGAATACAAAATTAGTTTGATAAGCTCATTGACCCTTGACCTACATACACGGGTTTTGCCAATCATGAGAAAGGGTATTTAAGGTGGCCAATTGCAAGTTGTTCACCTCTTTGGATCTTCTCTGAGGTGTGGCAACATGGGAGCCTCAAAAATACAAATGACCTGAAAACAAAGACTGATCATCATCATGGTTTTGAGTAAGGATAAAAAAGCTAGCTCAGAGATTCCAGCTGTCAGATTCCACTGTCCAGGAAATGGAAGACCACAAGCACTGTTTTGGTTAAGGCCCAGAGTGACAGGCCAAGAAAAATCTCAGACCATCACAGGTGAAGGATGGTCCCACAGACCATCTCTAAAGACCTAGAACATGATCTAAATGCATATGGTGTCACTGTGCATCGGTCAAGTATTAAGCACTCTTTGCATGAGGGGATGCTGTATGGGAGAGTAATGGGGAAGAAGCCGTTTCTGCACACATGCCACAAATAAAGTCGCTTGATGTATTCTAAAGCACATTTGGACAAGTCATCTTCATTTTGGATCAGGGTGCTGTGGACTGATGAAACTAAGGGGCTGTATGTAAGGCGGATGAAGAACACAGCATTCCAAGCCAAATATTTTCTATCCAAGGGTAAAATTTGGTGGTTGCTCCATCATGCTGAGGGGCTGTGCGGCCACAGTACAGGTACTGGCAATTTTGTTAAAACTAAAGATCGCATGGATTCCAGTCAGTATCAGCAGATTCTTGTGAACAATGTTCAAGAATTAGTGACAATGTAGAAATTGCGCCGGGGCTGGATACTTCAACAAGACAGTGACCCTAAACACTGCTCGAATTCTACAAAGGCATTCTTGCCGAGGAACAAGTACAACGTTCTGGAATGGCCATCTCAGTCCCCAGACCTGAACATTGTTGAACATCTGTGGTGTGATTTACAGTAAAACGGGCTGTCTATGCTCGGAAACCATCAAACCTGACTGTTTTGTAAAGAAGAATGGTCAAAGATACTGTCAACCAGAAACCTGTCCCTCATTGTTAGTGTTTAGAGGTTGTTATTTCTGCAATAGGAGGATCTACTAAATATTGATGTATTTTTTCTGCTGGGGTGTCCAAATGTATGCACCTGCGTATTTTGGTTTAAATAATTATTGCACCCCCTCCGTGAATCACAACCTTACTGCGGTGAAGGGGTTTGAGTACCCGAGTGATCCAAGGAGCTATGTTGTCGGGGGCTTTATGCCCCTGGTAAGGTCTCCCAAGGCAAACAGGTTCTAGGTGACGAGCCAGACTAAGAGTGATTCAGAAGACCCGTATGAAAAAAAAACAAGAGGAGTGACCGCAACTCGCCCAGACGTGGGATACCGGGGCCTCACCCTGGAGCCAGGCATGGGGGAGGGGCTCGCAAGCCAGCGCCTGGTGGTCAGGTCTTCACCCGTGGGACCTGGCCGGGCCTAGCCCGAAGAAGCCGCACGGGAACTCCCCCCCGCAGACCCACCACCTGCAGGGGCAAGCATAAGGGTCCGGTGCTGTGTGATTTGGGCAGTGGTCGAGGGCGGGTGTCCGGGCGACCTGGGCTTCGGCGACCAAATCTGGTTCTTGGGACATGGAATGTCACTTCTCTGGTGGGGAAGGAGCCCGAGCTTGTGGAAGAGGCGGAGAGATTCCGACTAGATATAGTCGGACTCACCTCAACCCACAGTTTAGGCTCTGGAACCAAACTCCTTGAGAGGGGCTGGACCTTGTTCTTCTCTGGAGTTGCCGCTGGGGAGAGGCGGCGAGCTGGTGTGGGCTTATTGTTAGCCCCCCGGCTTGGTGCCTCTGTGTTGGAGTCATCCCCAGTAAACGAGAGGGTTACTTCCCTACGCCTTAGGGCTGGGGAAAGGGTCCTGACTGTGGTTTGTGCCTATGCGCCGAACGGCAGTTCAGAGTACCCAGCCTTCTTGGAGTCTATCAGAGGGGTGCTGGAGAGCACCCCAGCTGGTGACTCCATAGTTCTACTGGGAGACTTCAACGCCCATGTGGGCAATGACAGTGTGACTTGGAGGGGCGTGGTTGGGAGGAACGGCCTCCCTGACCTGAACCCGTGCGGTGTGTTGTTGCTGGACTTCTGTGCGAACTACAGTTTGTCCATAACGAACACCATGTTCGAACATAAGGATGCCCATAAGTGCACTTGGCACCAGGACACCCTAGGTCGCAGGTCTATGATCGACTTTGTGGTCGTATCATCAGACCTGCGTCCGTATGTTCTGGACACGCGGGTGAAGAGAGGGGCTGAGCTGTCAACTGACCACCACCTGGTGATGAGTTGGATTAGATGGCGGGGAAGGATGCCGGACAGACCTGGCAGACCCAAACGCGTAGTGAGGGTGTGCTGGGAACGTCTGGCAGAATCTCCCGTTCGTCGAGTCTTCAACTCTCATCTCCGGCAGAGCTTCGCCTGCATTTCGAGGGAGGACCGGGATATTGAGTCCGAATGGGCCGTATTCCGTGCCTCTATTGCTGAGGCAGCCAGTTGTGGTTGCGGCCGCAAGGTGGTCGGTGCCAGTCGTGGTGGCAAGCCCCGAACCCGATGGTGGACACCGGGGGTTAGGGCTGCCGTCAAGCTGAAAAAGGAGTCCTATCGAGCATGGATGGCTTGCGGGACTCCCGAAGCAGCTGACAGGTACCGGCAGGCCAAGCGGCACGCGGCTTCGGCGGTGGTCGAGGCAAAAACTCGGGTGTGGGAGGAGTTCGGTGAGGCTATGGAGCACGACTTTCGGTCGGCCTCGAAGAGGTTCTGGCAAACCGTCCGACACCTCAGAAAGGGGAAGCAGCCCCCAGTTCACACTGTTTACAGTGCGGACGGGGGCTTGCTGACCACGACTGTGGATATAGTTGGTCGGTGGAAGGAATACTTCGAGGCCCTTCTCAATCCCACTGACATGCCTTCCATAGAGGAAGCAGAGTCTGAGGATACGTACGTGGACAGTTCTATCACCGTGGCTGAGGTAATTGGGGTAGTCAAATCACTCCCCAGTGGCAAGGCTCCGGGGGTAGACGAGTTCCGCTCAGAATTTCTCAAGGCTCTGGATGTTGGAGGACTGTGTTGGTTGACACGCCTCTACAACATTGCATGGAAGTCAGGAACAGTACCTCTGGACTGGCAGACCGGGGTGGTGGTCCCCATTTTTAAAAAGGGTGACCGGAGGGTGTGTTCCAACTATAGGGGGATCACACTCCTCAGCCTTCCTGGGAAAGTCTACTCCAGGGTGCTGGAGAGAAGGGTACGACCGTTAGTCGAACCTCGGTTAGAGGAGCTGCAATGTGGTTTTCGTCCCGGTCGCGGAACACTGGACCAGCTCTACACCCTTGCAAGGGTACTCGAGGGTATGTGGGAGTTTGCCCAACCAGTCTACATGTGCTTTGTGGACCTGGAAAAGGCATTCGACCGTGTCCCTCGTGGTGTCCTGTGGGGGGTGCTCCGGGAGTACGGGATTGATGGTCCGCTTCTACGTGCCATTCGGTCCTTGTACAATCGAAGCAGGAGCCTGGTTCGCATTGCCAGCAGTAAGTCGAGCTTGTTTCCGGTGAACGTTGGCCTCCGCCAAGGCTGCCCTTTGTCACCGATTCTGTTCATAATCTTCATGGACAGAATTTCTAGGCGCAGTCAAGGTGTTGAGGGAGTCCAGCTTGGTGACCTTAGGATCTCGTCTCTGCTATTTGCAGACGATGTGGTCCTTATGGCCTCATCAGGCTGTGACCTTCAGCGTTTACTGGAGCGGTTTGCAGCTGAGTGTGAAGCTTCTGGGATGAGACTCAGCACCTCCAAATCCGAGGCCATGGTTCTCAGTCGGAAACGGGTGGACTGTACCCTCCGGGTTGGGAGTGAGGTCTTGCCTCAGGTGGAGGAGTTCAAGTATCTCGGGTTCTTGTTCACGAGTGAGGGAAGGTTGGAGCGTGAGATCGACAGACGGATCGGTGCAGCATCTGCAGTAATGCGGTCGCTGTACCGGACCGTCGTGGTGAAGAGAGAGCTGAGCCGGAAGGCAAAGCTCTCTGTTTACCGATCGATCTACGTTCCCACCCTCACCTATGGTCATGAGTTATGGGTCATGACCGAAAGAATGAGATCGCGGATACAAGCGGCGGAAATGAGTTTCCTTCGTAGGGTGGCTGGACTCACCCTAAGAGATAGGGTGAGGAGCTCGGCCATCCGGGAGGAGCTCAGAGTAGAGCCGCTGCTCCTTCACATCGAGAGGAGCCAGTTGAGGTGGCTCGGGCATCTAGTCAGGATGCCTCCCGGGTGAGGTGTTTCGGGCATGCCCAGTCGGGAGAAGGCCCCCGGGAAGACCTAGGACACACTGGAGGGACTATGTCTCACAGCTGGCCTGGGAACGCCTTGGTGTCCTCCTGATGGAGCTGGAAGAGGTTGCTGGGGACCGGGAAGTCTGGACTTCCCTACTGAAGCTGCTGCCCCCGTGACCCGGACCCGGTTAAGCGGAGAAAAATGGATGGATGGATGGATGGATGGATAATTATTGCACACTTTCTGTAAATCCTAAAAACTTCATTTTACTTCTTAAATATCATTGTGTTTGTTTGCTATATGATATATTTAACTGAAATTGCAGATCCAAACAACGAATGACATAAAGGATAATCTTGAAAATTATCAGGGGTGCCCAATTTTTCCCATACCACTGTATATGTCTATATGTGTATGTCTGTATGAACATTCCAAGGAATCGCCTGCCTTTCACCTGCTGTCAGCTGGGATAGGCTCCAACTTCCCCATGACCCTGAGCAGCACAAATGTCAGAAGATGAAGGGATGGGTGAGTTTATTATGGAAGAAGCTTTGGGATGAACCTCAGCACACCTCTGACCTCATAAATGACCTCACAAAGACAACTAAAACAAAGGGAAGAGCTTAAGATGTTATGGCTGCAAGTCAGAAACCAGTAAGTTCTTCTAGGTGTCCCAAAACCTTTGCCCATCTATTTGGATGTTAATCTATGCTGTCTTTGTATCACAATGGAGATGATGAAATACTAGGCATCATTTCAGCTCACATGAGAATAATGACATTCATAAAACACATCCACCAAATACAACACAGAGGAGAAGTGACAGGAATACAAGTATTTTGTGGAAAAGAGCAACAACCTTGAGGGTTAAATAAATCAAAGATAACCTTATGAGTGTTTAAGCTCTCCTAGGTTGGTGTGAGTGTACATAAACAAATACTGCCGCACAGTGAGTACAACCTCCGTAACTACCTGCTACATTTATTTACGCTACTCACTAAAAGTTTTATTACATTTTATATTTTGGGTTTTGGGTGGAATTTCCTTTTGTATAAGGAATCCTTTTGAAGAAGTAGGAATGACGTCACTTCGAGAACCCTCCCTCTTGGAACTACAAATGGAATACAGTTGTTTATATTGCTGTGGTGCATTTTATGCCGTTAAATCTTCTTTTCCTTTCGGCTTATCCCACAGCGAATCATTTTGTTCTGTTTGATTCGCATGTTTTGATTTGGCAAAAGTTTTACGTCGGATGCCCTTCCTGACACAACCCTCCATATGAGGGACATGATACTTATACACATATATTTGGGTGTGACCAGGATGGACAGGATCAGGAATGAGTAATAGTTCAATAATATTTTTTCATATTATGCCCTTATGTCTTTCCTCTACAGTGACATACGTTCTTCTAATATCTGTCATCGTCGTTGTTGGTAGCCTTGAATCTTGAACATGCTTCCCATTGATACCCTGACACATTTCTTCAGAAAAAGCCCATTATAGGCCATAAGAAGCCCAAAAAATCTTGTGGCAATGCTCATATATAAACCTAGGAATCTGAAAGCTCATCTGTGACATATTCAGACTCTAAATCAAAGTGTCTTGTTTTTTATGCCGAGAAAGCATATATGAGGATTAGACTGGCGGACTTGCCTTTTTGTACTGCTTGTCATCTTGTGATGCTGTGGTGGAAGAGTCTGTAGCTTTTAACGGCGGATCGCCTGAGGTTTCTGAACAAAAGAAAAAACATTGATTACGATACTGGCAAAGGGCCTGAAACAAACAATATTACAGTGACAAGGACCATTTCTAACGATGTCAAGCGTTTGGAATATTTAGCACTAATGTGTCAATTGGAAAAACTGGAATGAACATTTTCTGGTGCACTGTCACACTTGTGATGTGATTACAACAGCTTTTAGTGTGCATTTTCGAAACAGCTGAGCATCGTCTCCAAGCGGTAATAGAATTGGCAGAGCGGTAATAGAAATGTGTTACCAAGCAAGGTAAGAGATAGGGTGGAAGTCAAAGGAGGCATAAACACGCTAAAGTAGTTGGCAAAATGTTAAACTAAAACGGATGAGGGGTTTTGCATATCACAAAGATATTTACTTGTATTCATGTATAAATGACATGATATTGTACACATATATATTTACATCGGACAATACCACAGTAGCCAGGTGTTTGACACCAAACCATACCAAGATAAAGCTGAATTTCAAAACAGTAGCAGGGAGAAAAGCAGGAAGTGGGCGGCACTAGTACACACTAGTATCCAGTGTTGGTGTACACACCTAACAACAGAAGCAGACCAGAAGCTCCTTTGACTTCACAACCCAAACTCAAACCTGTGAATTATGTAGAGGAGATGAGGGAGAGGGAGGAGGGGGGCAGGAGAAAGGAAGAATTAAAAAAATCATAAAAGACAGATACAGAGGGGTGATGATTAAAGCCGGCAAAGTGGAAGTGCTGTGCAAAACAAAAAATGCTCTAGTGAAGCTCATGTTAATAGTAAGTCTTGTAATAAGATTTTTTTTTTAATGGCAGACGTGCGTCTCTGTTTGTGTAACACTACTGCAAAAGTAAGCATCACACACACTTATTGACAGTGACTTTCCCCTTCCTTACATGACACTACATACAGAAATCCCTCATGTATCACGGGTAATTGGTTGTCATAAGTAGGACTCCTTATTTGTAAATTGAATATTTTTGTAGTTAAGAACATTGACAGTTTTACGCCCTTTTAAATAAAGTTTTTAACATTATTAGAGCCCTCTAGACACCAAATAACACCCCCACAATCAACTAAACACTATATCCATCCATCCATTTTCTATGCCACTTATCCTTGTTAGGGTTGTGTGGGTATGCTGGAGCCTATCCCAGCTGACTTAGGGTGAAAGGCGGGGTACACCCAAGACTGGTCACCGGCCAATGGCAGGGCACATACAGACAAACAACCAAACTCCACACCAAGGAGGCCAAAGGAGGTTAGAACCCAGATATCCTGACTGTTCTGCCAAAATGCTAACCACTCGGCTACCTTGTGGCCTGAAAATAAGACATAAATAAGACATAAATAATAAATTATAGACTCATTGGGAAAGTTCCTTGTTGTTGTTTCCTTTTTACTTCTTGTTATGTACAGAATCACAGGACTGAAAAAATTAAAAAGAAATACATGTGGAAATATAAAGATAATCAATAATATAAAAATACACAAATGTAGTCATATTGTAATTCCATTTTGTCTCAACCTTGTCCTTTTTGTCATTGCTTTTACTGTATTGTCTTTGTTTTTTCAATTTTATCGTTGATTTTCCTCTTTTGTCTTTTCCAGTTGCTTTACTTCTTTATACCGGATGCTTGACGCTAACTGGTGAAGGCAATTTTAATACATGGAACCAGAAGGACCACCCACAGCCACAGTTCTCCCACAGCAAAGGCAAAAGCAAAGGTATTTCCTTTTAATTTTGGCACTCTGTAATTCCATATTTCTGTATATTAGTATTGTTTCATCAATATAACATTACTGACACCTGCCGACCATAGTAGAATACTGTCTTTAAATGCGTCCTGTGAATGCCTTATACTGGGTTGGCCAAAAGTAGGGTTACAGTTAACTTTGAGATTTTACATTTTTTACACATTTAGACATTTTGTTTACATACATCTTAGACATATATGAATATTTAATTTCTCCAAGGCTCAAATAAATGTCTAATAAATGTAAAATGTGTTACCCATATGCATTTCTTTGCTATTAATAGACGGCATTCAACTACAAAACAGCAATGATTTTATATATTTTGAACAACCATGACAAGCATGACGCAACAAAATTCAAAGCGCAAAGTGGTGAGGACCATAAAAAAATAACGTTAACATGTTTTGATTTACATTGTTTTCCTGCCGTGTGCTGTAAAACCCCACTTCAGCAAAAGTTCGGCGTATAGTCCAGCTTTGTACCAGCCCATGTTCACAAAGAGTCTTGTGTGAAGTGCCGTTGGCAGATATACTGTAGCATATTTTTATCTTGCTGGCTGAGAATTAGCAACTCCAACCACTTCTGCCTGATGCTTGCCTCTTTAGGAAAGCTAAACAAAAATAGCTTTCCCTCACACCCGAACAAACGTTTCCTG
Organism: Oostethus manadensis; assembly: GCA_024372805.1. Taxonomy (NCBI): domain Eukaryota; kingdom Metazoa; phylum Chordata; class Actinopteri; order Syngnathiformes; family Syngnathidae; genus Oostethus; species Oostethus manadensis. The sequence continues at coordinate 575,788 of QODF01000207.1, read as the reverse complement.
AGTGTCATTGCTGAACATGCTAACACGGTAAAATTCTCGACAACAGAACAAATCTTGGAGAGGGCGGGTCTACAGCGTGTACCTGGGCACGCGCATACAAGGACGTCCGGGTTTAGTGACGTCAGTGGAACTCTGTGTTGAAAAAAACTGTGAAACATGGCGTGCAGAGCCATCCAAACCTGCTTTCAGGGCTCACTTCCAAATGCACAAACCTCATTATCTGACGTGCCTGCATTGTTTAACACGAGAATACAACATTGTAACAACATTTGTAGGTCAGAAAATTGGAGGTTTATGTCACTAACCAGAGGTCAGCAGGCTTCTGAGAAAAGTGAAGTTCTCTCCTATCTTGTCAAAGTCAGGCATTAGTTTGGCTATTTCCTCCATTTCTGGCAGAGCTTTGGCCAGTTTATCTGAGGAGCAAACAAATACGCTGTTGTACAGAACATCAGACATGCTGGAACTCCATCAAGCACAATCTTTTCCAATGTGGCATAAGCAGGTATAAACCAGCAATTACTGTTTTCTTTTACTTGAAGGCACACAACGACTTACCGAGATCTATTTGTTGGCTGAGCTCCCACACAAAGTCAGGAACCAGCCAGTTGTATTCACTGAAATCAGGCAGCATGTCCTTCCACTCGTCATACGTCTAAATGTACACAAAAGTCATGCGGCTTTGTAAACAACACACAAAAAAATCATGTTTTAACAATGAAAGCGTTTAGTTGGGATTTACACTGTGTAAGGTGAGGAATGTACAGTAATACATCCTTAATCCCAGTGAAGTGAATTTGAAATGAATTCCTTATTTATAAATCAAAGATTTTTGTAGTTAGAGCATAGAAAACCTGTTATTGTTCTTAATACAGTTTTTAACACGATAACATATAGGTAATATAGTAGACATAAGATAACATACAACATATGACATAAATAAGACATAATATACACTCAAACATTTAAGCATTGGGAGAGTTTCTGGTTGTATTTTTATTTTTTTACTTCCTGTAGTGGCTATTATCTCAACATTACTGACACCTAGTGACCACTGTAGAATACTACAAATCAACCCAGTGTTTTTGAATGCGTCTTCTGGATGGCTTATACTTGCACTTTAGTTCATTTAGTTATCTTTATGCTTCATGAAAAAATAAAATCAAATTGGCTTTCATATGCATATTGTTTAGACTAATAATAGGCTGTATTCATCCACAAAGCAGCCAGGATTTGTTATTACATTTTTGTCTGACTAAAATACCACACACGGGATAAACATGCACAGCCACCTTGTTCATCGCCACCCTCCCTGAGAAAAGTGTGCTAAAAGTTTTCTATACCACTTATCCTCACTATGGTCGCGGTGGCATGCTGGAGCCTATCCCAGCTGACATCCTAGAAATAAGTCCAAAAAAGAGAAAAGAAGACTACACTACCGACCTTCTTAGCTGTGTATCCTCCGCCCACCGCACTGCCTAGCAGAATGTAGCGCAGCCTCAGCAGCCTCGCAGCAAGTCGGGCCACCCAGAAGTTGCGCTGCTGTTGGTGGCCGCGACCCCCTCCTGACCCCGGAGGTGGTTTCGGCGGTCTCATGGGCAACCGTGACATAGAGGTGAAATAACGGGCCGCTGTGCGATGAGGAAGGCGCTGAGAGTTGGTGTTTCCATAGTAACGATGGTGGATGGCACGGTACAGAGGGTGCAGCTTCTGAAGGGGTACCCGAAACCGTACCCCGGTCCTGATGGGCACCACGATCCTGCATGTCATGCTAATGGAGGGGAGGGATTTGAACGACACACACAAATTAGTGCCTTGCGGTGCGATTACGCCTGTATTCATGTCAAATAGCGCTCTAGTGATCTTTTTGGTATAAGGTATCTTTTTTGGTGTGTGATTTAGGGTGTCACACACTCATTACGGTACATTTCATAATAGGTTTGTACAGTACTACCACATGAAAGTGCAATACCAGAAAGAACACGCTAAACTGCCAGGAAGTGGATGCTATTTGACTTGATGCTTGCGTCCTAATAAGGTTGGCCAGCTGAGTCCTTATCTTTGCCAAGCTAGCTGCTCGTCTGGCGAAGCTAACGCAAAGTCCACCAAGACTATTCCAGTTAACAAAATGTAACAAAATATTCAACACATTTTTGAAACGGTATTTGTTTAACTACTTGTGTCTTTTTTTTACAAGGACGTCTAAACAGCTAGCTTGGCTTCTCTCATACTGACATGCGGTTAAGCTACTGCTGCTTGTGCTACGGTGCTAACCGACCGGCTAATGTTATTGTTATTATTATAAGGATCGCTGCTTGTTTGCATAAAAATGTAAACTTACCATTGGACTTTACTCCCAACACGCAACATGGTGATGTTGCTAACAGGAAGACGACACAAATACATTTAATATTCACACATCAAGCACCACCCAAATCATACTGGGCACACTTCGCTGTCTTGTTTTCTAAAGGACACAGACTAGAATGACAGCCCACTTCCGGTAAGCAAGTCCTACCGCCTAAAAAGCCCTGACGGAATCACACCCGCATATGGTTCCTTCGTCAATGTGTGCTTGATCCCGTTCTTACCCAACTACAGTACTTTTATTTCTCTAAAATAAGTAATAATAATAATTTTAAAAAACCACACAAACGTACTATTTAACCATAATTACGAAAAATATTTGTTGTACTTTTGTAAATAAGACGTCATATAAAAAACCTTTGATCAACAAAATGTTTAAATATTTTAACTCTAAAAAAATAACTTCAAATAATGTATTTAATTGCCAATTTAATCATAGTTTCATTCATTCATTTTCTATGCCACTTATCGTCATTAGGGTCGCAGGTATGCTGGAGCCTATCCCAGCAGACTTTGGGCGAGAGGCGGGGTACACCCTGGACTGGTTGCCAGTCAGTCGCAGGGCACATATAGACAAACAAACATTCACACTCACATTCATACCTATGGACAATTTAGAGTCACCAATTAACCTAACATGCATGTTTTTGGAATGTGGGAGGAAACCGGAGTACCCGGAGAAAACCCACGCCTGCACGGGAGAACATGCAAACTCCACACAGAGATGCCCAACGGAGATTTGAACCCAGGTCTTCCAGATCTCCTGACTGTGTGGCCAATGTGCTAACCACTCATCCACCGTGCGGCCATCATAGTTTCAGATATTTTAACAATACAATAAAAATTATTAAAACATAGGAACCTTATCATTTAGGCACTTACTGACCATTTAACCATGATTTTTAAAACGTTTATAATGCTCTCCAGCATACCCGCGACCCTAATGAGGATAAGCGGCATAGAAATTGGATGTGAAATAATAAAATTTACTGCTGGTTTCCGTTTTGACCCAACTACAGCACTTTTAATTCTTTAAAATAAGTAATAATAATTTTAAAAAAACACAACATAACCATAATTACAAAACTGTTTGTTATACTTTAGTGAATAAGACATAATACAAGTACAATATGTATCACCTCTACATTTACTGATTTAAAATATACATCTTCAAATATTTTTACTCTGGAAAAGAACTAATAACTACAAATAAAAATAATTTTAATTCACTTGACCATTTAATATTTTTAGATATTTTTTTAAAAATAAGATAAAAATACATTAAAAATAGGAACCTTATCATTTATGTACTTAGACTGCTAGATCCCGTTCTCACAGGTAAATTTTTTTTAAAACACAAACTATAAAATAAACCTACCGTATGTAACCATAATTACAAAAGATATTTGTTAAACTTTTGTAAATAAGACATAATACAAATAAAATACCGATTATTACACAACTTATGCATTGATCGTTAAACCATTTTTACAAATATTTGTACTAAATGAAATTGTACACTCACTGATCGTTTCACCAGAAACATTTAACCCTAATTTGCAGTAGCCCTCCTGTGCTCTAGATACATGTACGGTTATACACTGAAACATGTTTTACATTTCTTTTGAAAGTCAAATCCAACTGGGGAGTCTTGGCAGGTTGTTGCGGTAACGTGTTGCAATCAAGGAATTAAGGGCTGTGTAACTTCTATTGCAATCAAGTACTTGTAGACATGCAGCAAAAAATTGGCAAACATTTATTGAAAAAAGAAACTCTAAAATACCATCCTCAGGGGCAAAGAAATAAACATAAATATACAATAAATTATCCAGTACAAAACAATGTACATCTCTGATTAAAAATATATCCAAGGCGAGCTTATTGCTGATGTGCAGGAAGTTCCAATTAGCTATACTGATGATAGTTGGTCAGTAATAATAAAAATATTGATTAGCAACTTTAATCTTCTCTCTGTTCAGTAAAAATGCACATTCCCCCTGAGGAAATCACCTTTACACGCCCCCAGTGAGCTTGATCCCAACTGCACAGTCAGCACGTTATTGTACCGTTCTTGAAGTGGCCAGTCAGCACCAAAGCCGCGCAATAAAAGGCAAATTAGTAGCGTACAAGCAAAGAAAAGGCGAGTATTTACACTTTGCAAGGCTGAGATATACTAAGCAGTGGCACTGAGCACTGAATCAATTCAGCCAAGACAAGACAAGAAGGACTTTCTTGCTTTCTTACAATTCTACAGTAGAGATTTGCTTTCTGGTGTACAGTATACCCAAAACACAATAAATATTGACCCGACAATCAAAGAGGGGTTCAAATTTCACCACAACTCAAATATTGACATGAAATTAATGCCCACAATTCATACCCAAGTAGGTCAATCCAACTTGATATGAAAGATACAAATAAATACAAAATTTATAAATTAATCACACTTGATTGTAAAAAATAAAATAAAGTACCAAAATAGTGAAACCAGCCCTTGATAGTTAAAGAAAAAAAGCTATTCTGCACACAGGAACTGTACATCCGAAAATATACAACAGAGATGAAATCCAGCTTTTTAGATTCCTCATTCAAATGGCTACTACTCTTGATCTTGTTTTGCAAATAACACGTGTAGCTTTGGGGGAGGATCCCAAAACATTTATATTGACTTTATAATAATACATTTTCACATCAGGTGTTGCTAAAAAGCGTGCACTGTATTCCAAAAAAAATCCCCCCCTCCATAGCAAAATATTAGACCTGGTATCAGATCCTTTCAGGAAAAATCATCTCAACCATTGTGAACATTTACACATAGAAATACAACAGAAACTTGTTAGTGTCGTTATCTCATTTTGTAGAAGATCTGACCCAAACATACAAAAACCAAGTCAATGAATCCATGTTTTTTTTTTTTTTCATTTTACATACAGAAGACAATTCTAAATGCATATAATGATGAGTGATAAGGATTAATGAACATTTGCGATGTGATTATTGCCAAAGACACAACATAGTGGACACCATCTTCCTGTTTTGCCATTGTTGTTTACTTAACACGACAAAACATGTGCCGCTTCGTACGCCAACCAAAAAATGGCGTACATTTTTCACTCTTAACTGAACTAACGGAGATTTTGTTTAAATACACAATCAGGGCTATTGGAGGTTGTCACCACACAAAAGCTTACAGGTTTCATTAATAAAAAATAAAAAAAAGTATCTCATGCTGATACATAACAGGAAATGTTTTTCCCCCAGACTAACACTGGCATTTTCAATTAGCAACGTTGCTTCTATGTGGACCAAATCATCAAATAAGCTGCACACAGGTAGTAAAATATACCACCATATATATATATAGATATTATATTATATATATAATATATATATTATATATACCAACATTCATTTGACACAGCCATGATGCGCTGATGTGTCAGATAGCTCATAGAAGCTGGAAAAAAAACTAGAAATAAAAAACAAAAAACATTCTGTAGATTATGCCGCTTGCTTTAGAAAAGTACCTACAGTACCCCACAAGAACAATTAGAATTTGACACATCTTCTCAAAGGAGAGGAAGTACTTTAGTCTGTGCGCAGCTTGTATAGCAGTATAGATGCAATAAAAATGAGTGAATTGAAAGTTATGCAAGATGCTGTACTGTCTTGATTCTGGCTGTGCAGTGCAAACTGTTAGAAATGAAAACCGTATGCCTTTAGGTTCAGTTCCTTGTTGGCAAAGAGCATTAGAAGTTGAGAGGTCAAATATAGTTCATTGTATCGTCATTCTAAAGCCTGATATCCCAAACTGTTTGAGTAGTGTAATAAGATGCCACGAATTGATGATGCCAGTGTAAACGATGCTTGGTTATTTCAACACTGTCCAGGATTATGGATATTTTTTTTTTAGAGTACTGTCAAGTTGTTTTAATTAAAAAAAATTTAATCAGGGCTGTGTTGTTGGCAAGCGTAAAAAAAGGGCAATGAAGTGTGTAACTCGCACCACGTGGACGTTGTTGCTACATCGGTTGTTGGTCAAACTTGCATAATTGAGTTTGCAGTAGACTGCAGTTAAGTATGAGTTGCAGTCTAGTCACAGTGCAGCTAATAAGAGTATTTCATATTTATCACTGTAGCGTGCCAATACTGTCTAATAAAAGGTTGTTTGCTTATTCCAATATGTCCAAGCGTGTTTAGGACTATACTATTTAGAAGCAATCATCTTGCACTGACAACAGCTTCCAACCAACAGACGTACAACTAAACGCCCTAGAACATGAGGGTCCATTTTTTATTCACAAAACTGTAAGGATGCGAGGATATTCCTCCTGACAGTACATTGTAAAACACGTTTTGTCTGTTCATGCAAGTTCAAATTCATGTTAAAATCTCATCATGCATTGTCTCGTCTCGTAAACTTCTTCCATCAAAAGCCCCCAGTTACGCAACATTGTCAACATAATCATCTTACATACCAATTAGACCTCTGTTCTAAAGTAGACCTCACCCACAGGCAGAAATGACGGTAACGAAAAGCAAAAATGAGGGACAAAAGGTGCGACAAGACGCAAAGAGAAAATAAAATGTTCGTACACTTTTGTCACCTACTGTACATGACACATTCTCCAAAACTGCACCTGGATCTCTTACCATCCATTTTCTGTACTGCTTATCTTCATTAGGGTCGCGCCATATGCTGGGGCCTATCCCAGCTGACTTTGGGTGAGAGTCAGGGTACATCCTGGCAGTGACAGGGGGCCTGTCAATGGCAGGGCAGACAAACAACCATTCAAACCGGAGTACACGAAGGAAACCCACGCAAGCACAGGGAGAACATGCAAACTCCATTCAGAGATGCCCAATGGAGATTCCAAGTTTTACTTCTACGAATATTTTACTGTATGGATATTTTGAAACTGTTAGTTGAAGAAGAGATGAATGACGACTTGGGGTTTCACGAGATGCTCAGTTCATGAGATGAGACAATGTGTGAGATTGCGTCTATGAGACATTTTAACTTTATAAAAATGAAAAAATGACATTATGATGGAATCTACTAATTTGTACTACTTTATCGTGCATTGCTCCTCGTGAGTTTTCAATCTTCTGCACTCTGTGTGTATGCAAACAGGCCCACCTCCACCCACAAGCAAAGAGACTGTCCATCCATCCATTTTCTATACCGCTTATCCTCATTAGGGTCGTGGGTATGCTGGAGCCTATCCCAGCTGACTTCGGGCTGGTCACCAATCGCAGGGCAGACAAACAAACATTCACACACTAATGGACAATTTAGAGTCACCAATTAACCTAACATGCATGTTTTTGAAATGTGGGAGAAAACCCACGCATGAACGGGGAGAACATGCAAACTCCACACAGAGATGCCCAACGGAGATTTGAACCCTGAATCTCCTGACTCTGAGGCCAATATGCTACTCCGTCAGCCACCGTGCAGCCCCAAAGAGACTGTATGACTGACAAAAGGCCTCACTCCATTCATGCCGTCGCTCGATGGAACAAACGCACTAAGGTGCTAAAATCAATGCACAGTAAAACCTCTTCCTGCCAGTTTGGAGGCAAGAAATGAGGAAAACAGACACACATGCACATGGCAATATAAAGTGGCAAGCAAAATTGAGTTCGTTTTCATTTATTGTGTGCTTAATGAATTCATTATTGTCCTAGGACAAGTGCTGATAGGACATTTTTTTCAGACCAACAAATCTGGTCACATCTTAATCTCGCAAGATCTTAAAACATGCAATCGTGTGACACTAATGACTATTATGGCGATGATTAGCAGCAGAAGTAGTTATTGATGCGTTTCTCAAAATAAGCAACATAAGCGTTAAGGTGGAAAGGACTTTCACAGTTGGGCCTTCACAACAGTTGCAAAGCAAGAAGCTAGGCTATAGTTATGTGGCCAAGTGACTCCACGTGAATAGTGTATTATGTAGTTATTTTAAAAAAAATCAACACAGCATCCAACCTTCACCATTGTTTACAGACGTAAAGGTATTTTGCCACTACTGTATTTTTGTTGAACCTAAAATTTAATTGCACTGTTGATGACGTGGTGATGATTGAACACTGAAAAAATAAGTTGAGTGCACCTCAACTTGAAATTCAGACTCCCTTTCAGTGGTTTTGGAGAATGTGTCATGTATAAAGATAAGATATCTACATTGGATTGGTTTTCGCCTGCTTGGAAAATGTGATCTAACCGAACGTCCCCAGCATCCTTTCATTTTTAGAAACAGTTTGGACACACATGTTCTAAAGTCTGCCTCTCAGTCAATAAACACACTTTAAATGGAGTTTTTCCACACTAGGAAACAATGACAGTATACAGTATTGTACTTACAAAACGTGCAGTTACACATCACGTCTTGCCTGAGCATCTACTGTACTGGAAAATGTTGAGTGAGTTGATTTGTAACACGTGCGCCATTTGCTGGATTTATAGCTGCAATACTTCCCCCCCCCCTGTAGATTGTGCCCTTAAGCCACGCTCTATTTAAGTTAGCATAAAAAACTATGTACAATTTAAAGCAGAGATAGGCAGGGATGTACTGTACTTCAATGGTTGTGTATTAGTGGTTGAGGTTTGGAGCTACAGTATTTTACAATCATGGCCAGTGACAATCAGTTCAAGGTGCAAACACTCATCAACTGTGAGGGGGACAGGGGGTTCACAGGAAAGATATATTAACGGAAGGTTTGTTTTTGATGCTAGGAGATGCTCATAATTTGGTAGGAGCCATTTTGTGGGCAGGGTTTGGCTTCAGTCGTTGTGGTTGGCTTTGGCGGCCAGTCTGGGTCCACGCTGAGCTCCTGGGCCAGATGCATGTAGCGAGCCTTGGGCGCCACCTTGCTCGGGCAGCACCAGCAATTGTCTCTCGCCAAGTCAATGCCTTTCTGAAATGACCACAATCCCACGGATTAAAAAAAAGAATGCATTTCACAGAAAGGTGACGTGAGAGGATGAAAAGATGCAATGAAGAGATGTTGCCTTTTCTCTACATATTTAAACTAGCAACTATGAATCATGTGACGCAACTGCAGACTCATTTGCATGCAAAACAAAACTAAGGAATGCCCCTTGCTTTTACAAATATTGCCTTAAATACTTGGGATTTGGGGAAAATAGTGAAATACAGTAGTGATTTCATTTGAGGCAAGATTTTAACTTTTATAAAAGTACAATTGATTTTTCATTTGATTGAATTGGTGATGAATTGTAAGGTGTGATTTGGTCTCCTGATGTCAAAATGGGACCAACATGATGAAGAATGATGAATGTTTAAATAGTAATTCTTATTAAAGCAGAAAATTTTTCAATTTTACCATTCAGGTCCTTGTTAGATAACAGCAAGTTGTGCAAAAATAACAAATACTCAACAGTTGAACAGCTGAAAGCCAAATATCAGTGGTCACATCAGCAACACATGTACCGGTGGTCATCCCTCGCTTGTGCTAAAGTTACAGCCTCAAACAATAGCTCGTATTTGGGATTAATGTGCTTGTTGTGGGATAATTCAAACCCTAATAAAAGACTGTTGTCCTGGCAATCAGGTGTGGTTCTTACGTGTCTCACCAAACATTACTGATACCAAGTGACCAGTGTAGAATACAACAAAAGTGTAATAACTGTGTATTTACCGTTAACTGGTTACAGTTAACTGGTTATTTATTTCCATGAAATAGTATCCCTTACTTATAAATCAAATATTTTCATTGTCAAGAGCATAAAAAACCTGCTTATGACCTTTAAATATTTTTTTAACATTAGAAGACTAGACATAAAATTATAAACCTATAGCCACATTTAGACACAATTATAGTTCCAAAATAGTTGCCAAAATAGTAGGCAAAATTTGATAAATTGCCCATTTAAGACCTAAATAAGACCTGTTGCTCGAGTGTTTGTTTGTTTGCAATAAATATACTACATATATACAAATAAAACATATCACAACACCTTTGGAAGCGTCATCTGAATGCATTATTTATTTTAGTTCACTTTTATTAAATTTGTCAATTTTTATGCTTGATTCAGGCAAAAATATGTAAAATGTGATTAAATATGCAGGTTTTTGGACTAATAGGCTGTATCAAAATGTATATCAGATGTATTTTTGATAAATAAATTTTAAAATTCAAAACAGGAAGTGGTGAGTGATTTTGGAACACTATTTAAAGATGAGAAAGGAAAACAAATGTCTTAACACTTCAGGCAACATTGGTAAAAACCATCAGAGGATTCCGTATATCAGAGTGACACTACACAACAATTTTGCATGCACGAACAAAACTGGGTATTATGCCTTTTCCACACGTAGCAGGGTATTTTTAAAAACGTATATTTCTCCCTCTCTGTTAATGGAAAAAATAGTGTCCACACGACCTCGTATTTAAAAAAAATGCAACCACACGTAACCGGATAAATGCATTGGGAAAGCAAGCCAAACTTGTAGGCGGCAACAGTTACTAAAATTCTATCCAATCAGATTAATCTCGTCACTTCCAAAACATGGCGCCCGGCTCGTTGTTGTGGACTGACAAGGAGGTAGGATTATTTCTAAACGTTGATTTAAAATAAAAAGTCTACTAGACGCAAGAAAACATCGTCAGTTCTGAGAACATCCATTTTGTTTCTCAAGTATACGGGTCGGGTTTGTGACGTCACCGCTGGAAGTGACGTTTGGAAACGCAAACCTCAGATTATTTGCGTCCATACGCAAACGTTTTCTCCAGATCCACACTTTGGCCAGACGTTTTAAAAACCTTTTTTTTCAGTGCCGTATATCTGCGGACACGTGTGGATGATAGGCAAAAACGTGGAAAAAAACCTTTGTTTTATGAGATACCCGCCTGCGTGTGGATGGGGTCTTATTTGAGGATTTTGTTGCTGAAAGCTTTTCTGTGGGACACACGCCCCTTAAGACTTCAAAAGAAGCATGTGGTGATAAAACCAAGGACTTCACAGCAGATGTTGACATGGTAAACAAGTCAAATATGAACATAGTGGAGGGAGACGCTGATGATTAGCCTTCTTCAGACACACTATTGACTTCAGTAGCTAGATGGCTAACTTGCTAGTTATAAGCAATTAGTAGTATACAGTAATAAGAAGCCAAGAGGCAGATGCAGCAAGTGGAGCTATGAGGACAGCAAGTTGCGATGGGAGGGGTAGCGGAGTGGGAGAGAAGGTGGGGGAAGCAGTCACGTCAGATTGCTGAGGCTTGGCAAGTTTAACACAAACAAAAAGGTGATTACTGTTGTTGTTGATGATCATGATGACGTGTCAGGAGAAAGGGAGAGGGAACACCGCACAAAAGAAAATTGAAAGGGCAATAAAGAGATGTCAGATCCCAACCTGTGGTGGTGGGGCAGCAGGAGTGATGCCCTGTTTGTCTCTGTTGAACACAACTTTCCATAAGACGATGTCAATGATGAAGGTCTATAGCGCAGTGGGCAGGGGACAGAATTACAGAAAGGCTAATTTGCTTTTATGTAGCTTGTTATCTTTGTTTTTTGTTCATGACGGGGTGGGCCCAATTTAGCATTAAATGTTTTTTTTTGCGATAATCATGACATCGAATTAGAATTTAGACAACAATAACAACAAAAAATATGTACAGTGTAGGTGTATTATCTGAGAAATTAATACAATTGTTGATAAGGTGAGTGATTGCGTTTGATTTTAGTACAAATTTGATAGAAAACGGCACTAGTAAAACCATGTAGCGTAGGGGTGTCCAAACTTTTCCTGGCGAGGTCTACATAGTGAAAAATGAAAGGATGCAACTTTGCCACTTTGATATTTTGTAAAGCAACACATGTACTGGTAGATACAGTTAAGGAAAAAACTATTTGAAACGCAGCTGTTTTTGTAAGTTTGCCCACTAACAAGGAAATGGTCAGTCTATAATTTCAATGGTAGGTTTATTTGAACACAGAGACAACAATGACAAAAAAAATCCAGAAAAATGCGTTTCAAAAATAGTTATAAATTAATTTGCATTTCCATGAAGGAAATAAGTATTTGATCCCTTTGAAAAACGTGCTTCAGTACTTGGTGGCAAAACCTTTGTTGGCTATCACAGAGGTCAGCCGTTTCTTCTAGTTGGGCACAAGGATTGCACACATCTCAGGGGAGATTTTGGCCCACTCCTCTTTGCAGATCCTCTCCAAGTCATTATTGTTTCGTGGTGATGTTTGGCAACTCAAACCTTCAGCTCCCTTCACAGATTTTCTATGGGATTAAGGTCTGGAGACTAACTAGGCCACTCCATGCCCTTAATATGCTTCTTCTTGAGCCAATCTTTTGTTGTCTTGTTTTGGATCATTGCCATGGTGGAATACCCAACCACGACCCATCTCACCCAACACTTGATGGTACATGGCCCCATCCATCCTCCCTTTGATGCGGGGCAATTGTCCTGTCCCCTTGGCAGAGAAACACCCCCATAGCATAATGTTTCCACCTCCATATGACGGTGGGGACGGTGTTTTTGGAGTCATAGGCAGCATTCCTCCTCCTCCTCCAAACACGAGGAGTTGAGTTGATGCCAAAAAGCTCAATTTTGGTCTCATCTGACCACAACACTTTCACCCAGTCTTCCTCTGAATCAGTCAGATGTGGTGAACTTCAAACTGGCCTGTAGATGGACTTTCTTGAGCAGGGGGACCTTGCGGGCACAGCAGGATTTCAGTCCTTCACGGCGTAGTGTGTTACCAACTGTTTTTGTGGTGATTACGGTTCCAGCTGCCTTGAGATCATTGACAAGTTCCTCCCAAGTGGTTCTGGACTGATTCCTCACCGTTTTCATTATCATTGAAACTCCACGGGGTGAGATCTTGCATGGAGCTCCAGACCGAGGGAGATTGGCAATTAATTTAGGTTTCCTCCATTTGCGAATAATTGCACCAACTGTTCACCAAATGGTGATGGTCTTGTAGCCCATTCCAGCCTTGTGTAGGTCCACAATCTTGTCTCTGACATCCTTGGAAAGCTCTTTGGTCTTGGCCATTGGGGCAGAGTATGGCATCTGGATTGATTGCTTGCTTCTGTGGACAGGTCTCTTTTATACAGGTAACGAGCTGAGAGGGCTGCCAATGTCAGCTCATTACCTGTGTAAGATCCACCTGGGAGCTAGAGATCTTGCTGACGTATACGTGATCAAACACTTATTTCCTTCATGGAAATGCAAATTCATTTATAACTCTTTTTGAAACGCATTTTTCTGGATTTTTTTGTCATCGTTGTCTCTCAGTGTTCAAATTACCTACCATTGAAATTATAGACTGATCATTTCTTTGTTAGTGGGCAAACTTACAAAATCAGCTGGGGTTCAAATAGTTTTTTTCCCCTCACTGTATGCTAAAACGTTATATACAGTGGTGTGAAAAAACATTTGCCCACTTCCTGACTTCTTTTTTTGAATGCTTGCCACACTTCAATGTTTCAGAATATCAAAAAAAATTGAAAAATTAGTCAATGACAACACAACTGAACACAAAATCCAGTTTTTAAAATAAAACGTTTTAATATATTTTATAATAATTATAAACTTTATGTATTTAATTAATTAAAAAAACTAAATGACCCCTGGGCCGCAGTGTGAACACCCCTGGTCTTGTACGCTAAGCATTGCGTGTATGCAAAGGCAGCCAAGTATTAGGAAGTTTGGTTAACACGGCTCCACAAAGTGAAGCAAATCTGCGTAAACTATCCATTATCTTGCATTCCAATTCTTATTAAACTCAATCTTTCTGCTCAATACGAGGAGGAGCCTAAAAACAAAACAGTTTCACAGCTTCTCAAAAAAAACTAAGATACTACTGCTGAGGTAGTGATACAAAGATGGAGACACTGCATGAGAAACAAAAAACACGGGAAAACCACCCATTATTATGACACTGATGCATGTGTCTTACCTCTACCACAAATGACACAGCAGAATTGGCTACGATGACAGAGAGGAGTTTTAGTCTCCAATCCATTGGAACGCAGACAATCTGCATGGAGAAAGATGTACATCATTTTATTTCAAACATGGCTTCAATATCAGCACTATCCAGTACTTGTCATGCTTTTACCTCCAGGAACTCATCAATGGCTTCAGCAGGGTAAAACATGATGGACAGCAGGAAAATGTACAAAATCAAACAAGTCACAACAAAAGGCCCTGCAAGTAGACAGAAATGCAACATGTAAGTATGCAATGATTTCTTGGGAGTTAAGAGGTGTACTTACAATTCTTATAGCTTGGCTGTCGAAAAGGTTTGCCCTTTGAGAACACAATGGAAACAATCAGGTACTGGAAGCAGGACACATAGAAAAGGCTGGTGTTCTCATAGTTGCTGATGTTATGGTCATCCACTTCTGTGCCGTTGAGCTCGGACATGTTTAAGTGCGATGACACATTGCAGGCACTGAAAGCATCCACACCACAGTCAATCAAGATGACAATCATACATTTGTATAATTCTTTCATACACTCAGTATTCACATTTTAAGGCTCAACACATTTTAAGATATTCCAGCACCTTAACATCTGATAAAGTGCTTGTTTACAATAGTGACGGACCAATACCACGTTTGACCAACAGCAATCCAATATAGATACAGTAGAGGCTTGGTGAGCATCATTAATCCGTTCAAGAAGGTCTTACTCTAAGCTATACATACTGTTACCAAATCAAATAACCTCATAATAAATAAATGTTAAAACAAAACAGGTTTTTAGTGTTTTACATGTATAAAAGAGTTCAAAATGCATGCAAATACAATAAATGATGAATAAAATAAATGATGAATGAAAATGAATAATTGAAGATTTAAGGTTACTTTTACCAACACTGAAGACGTTATTGTTGCCAAAGACACGATGTGACTGTGAGATCAACAAGGAAACCACCTTAGTTATTCCTTGAATTCAATAAGTTTTCTCACCTTAAGACTCTGCTTATCTGTTATGTCCATGTACTGGCAAGCTGCTAATGAGGACATTTTGTGAGAAGATTACATTAAGAACACAGTTCTGTGTATTAGTAACACGGCAAGACTGGTGCCATATTGTACACTAACTGGCAAATGAATGCAATGCTAGGCAAAATGTTGGTTTAAATATTTTAAGATAACTTAAAAACATGCTGACCAAAGTTCTATTCAACAACATAACAGCGCTGATCTATTGTTAAAAAAAATATTTTGTTAATAACTAGATCACCCGCGACCCTAATGAGGATAAGCGGTATATGGATGGATGGATAACAAGATGACATTTTATTTACATGCATAGCAATTTTGGAAGTGTTATAAAAGTTAATCCCGCAGTTTTTGCAAGTTTGTGTTACTTTGTTTCATTGTGTTTTGGAGGGCGGCGACCCTTCCCACTTTGTTTGACCGTCCTTGAACACACAACCACACAGTAAGATTTATACTGTATTTTCCCTGTTCATCTTTCACCTCATATGTTTCCCAAATGCTAATACTTTTGGGAAATGCATAAAAGTAATATTTTGATGATGAGTGATCTTCTTTTCCTTTCGGCGTATCCCTTCAGGGGTCGCCAGAGCTAATCAATTGCCTCCATCTAACCCTGTCTTCTGTATCCTCTTCTCTTGCGCCAACTACCTTTACTTCCTCTTTTGCTACATCCATAAACCTTCTCTTTGGTCTTCCCCTAGGCCTCCTGCCTGGCAATTCTAAACTCAGCATCCTTCTACCAATATATTCACTGTCTCTCCTCTGGACATGTCCGAACCATCTCAGTCTGGCCTCTCTGACTTTATCTCCGAAACCTCTAACATGTGCTGTCCCTCTGATGTGGTCATTCCTGATCCTGTCCATCCTGGTCACACCTAAAGAGAACCTCAGGATCTTCATCTGTGCTACCCCTCCAGCTCTGCCTCTGTCTTTTCCTCAGCGGCACCGTCTCTAAACCAAACAACATCGCTGGTCTCACTACAGTTTTGTACACCTTTCCTTTCATTTTAGCTAAAACTTTTCTATCACGGGCCGCACGGTGGCTGAGTGGTTAGCACATTGGCCACACAGTCAGGAGATCTGGAAAAACCTGGGTTCAAATCTCCGTTGGGCATCTCTGTGTGGAGTTTGCATGTTCTCCCCGTGCGTGTGTGGGTTTTCTCCGGGTACTCCGGTTTCCTCCCACATTCCCCCAAAAAACATGCATGTTAGGTTAATTGGTGACTCTAAATTGCCCATAGGTATGAATGTGAGTGTGACTGGTTGTTTGTCTATATGTGCCCTGCGATTGACTGGCGACCAGTCCAGGGACTTTGGGCGAGAGGCGGGGTACCCGCCTCTCGCCCAAAGTCTGCTGGGATAGGCTCCAGCATCCCCGTGACCCTAATGAGGATAAGCGGCATAGAAAATGGATGGATGGACTTTTCTATCACACCTGACACTTTTCTCCACCCATTCCAGCCTGCCTGCACCCACCTCTTTTCCACACACTCCATTGCTCTGGACTGTTGACCATAAGTACTTAAAATCGTCCACCTCCTTTATCTCTACTCCTTGTAACCTCACTCTTCCACTTGGGTCCCTCTCATTCACACACATGTACTCCGTCTTGCTCCGGCTAACCTTCATTCCTCTCCTTTTCAGGGCATACCTCTACCCTTCAAGCTTCTCCTATACCTGTTCCCTGCTCTCACGACATATCACAATGTCATCTGCAAACATCACAAAGAGTCCTGTCTGACCTCGTCAGTCAGCCTGTCCATCACCATAGCAAACAAGAAGGGGCTCAGAGCTGATCCCTGATGGATTCCCACATTCACTCGGAACTCCTCTGTCACACCTACAGCACACCTCACTAGTCTTTTACAGCACTTGTACATGTCCTGCACAGCTCTAACATACTTCTCTGCCACTCCAGACTTCCTCATACAATACCACAGTTCCTCTCTGGGCACCCTGTCATAAGCTTTCTCCCGGTCTACAAAAACACAATGCAGCTCCCTCTGACCTTCCTTGTACTTCTCCATCAACATCCTCACAGCAGACACTGCATTTGTAGTACTCTTTTTTTTGGCATAAAACCATACTGCTGCTCACAAAAGCTCACGTTTGCCCTTAGTCTAGCTTCGACTACTTTTTTCCATAACTTCATTGTATGCCTCATCAGCTTTATTCCTCTGTAGTTGCCACAATTCTGCACATCTCACTTGTTCCTAAAAATGGGCACCAGCACACTTCTCCTTTCTTCAGGCACTTTCTCACTAAGATCCTGTTAAACAACCCAGTCAGAAAGTCTACTGCCACCTCTCCTAGACCATTTGCCATAACATATGCTGACACTATAATCTTCTCTCTTACGTTGAATTATCTGTGTTCCTTTTGTGCTAAGTTGATGTTGTTTGGGGTGGGACTCATGCACGGTGAGTAATGATGTCATACACTCACTCTGAAAGTGGTGTCCAGACGGTGTACCAGGGCTGGTATTTAACCCAAAAGAATGCTATTATCTGGAAGCCAACGCAGATGAGGATCTGGCTTAGCACCGACAAGAGCAGAGGCGCTGAGATCAGGCCTGACGGAGGAGGACGTGCAACCAGCTCTTTCCATGCTGGGTTCAGACTCACTGAGATTGTGGAGCAAAAAGAAAGACATTAGTCATTCATAACTAACCAATCTGCTTCAATCTTTTCCCCCTACTTATTTACAAACTTACTGGTGAAAACAATGAAGAGAATGATGGCCATATCAATGAAGAGGAACTGGAAATCTCCAAGGTTACTAAGAATCTAAGAGGAAAGACAAGACGTCAGGAGCGTATCTTCATGGATTTTACAGGTAGTAATTAAGTGCAGAGAGAGCAATACATACGGAGTAAAGGAGGGTGACACTAATGTACTGGATGATGCTGTAAAGGGCCATGAACTTGAACACACAAAAGGAGGTCATGAGCGCAGCGCGGCCTTCCCTGTAATAAAGTCACGCAGCAAATGTCTTTTCTCCGTTAAAAAACAGTGTAAATCATTTGAAATCAAACTGAGGTTGAAATCAACCTAATGAGACTTGGGACACAAGAGATGTTGGGTGTTCGGGAGGTGAAGGGGGAGGCTACAGAAGCTTCAAGCTCTGACAGTGAGATGCCACCATGAGCCCTCTTCAAAGCCTAAAAAAAAGACGTATATTTGTTTCATCACTTTGCTGTCACTCCCACCCACATTCACTTGGAAAGATGTGGGACATACCCCGCAGTCGTTGGCTCCATCGCCACACATTCCCACAAAGTAGCTGTGAGCAAATGACAACATATCATGTTAATGTTTCACATCTTATATTCTACATTAGAGTCGTCCCTCGCAATATCGTAGTTTGATTAGCGCTCCCTCGCAGTTTTTCAATAATTAGTAAAAGACGGTTGTGTCGTGGTTGACTCTGGCATATTATTAGTCCAAAAATTTTAAAAGACTAAAATGTATGCAGTATTTGGCCACTAGGCAGCAGTAATGTTCCATCAACATACTCCCCTCCCTTTTGGAGATAAAATGCTTTTCAGCCCCCCCGAAAAAAATAGTAATAATTAAAAATGTTCTATTTTGTAAAAATTCACTTATCATGATAGGGCCTGGAACCAATTAACCGCGATAAACGAGGGATGACGTACACTAGCATGTTGGATTATTTTCAGGGTGTTTTCACACTGGCCGGTATTCTGGTCTGGACCAAAAATTTAAACAAAAGTGTGCATGTGTTTTGTTGAGTGGAATGATAGAAATGGTTCGATCAAGTGATATTATTTAAAGAATAGAAACAATATTCAGTAGCAATATGTATGACAAATGCAAACCCATTTACATCACTTCTACTTGCTGTTGTTGTGATCACATGGGCTCCTGCCGGCCACTGCTGGACAGACGTGCTGAGCCAGTTTGGAATCGACTGCTTGTTTCGGAGTGCCAGTATCAGAAGTTTTACATGCAGGCCGATATAATATGATACATTTTGCTTATATCGGAAACATCGCGTACAACCCTAATGAAAATCTCATGTGATCAAGATTGTACCATTCTGACAACATGGCGATGCCCACGGCTACTGCTGAGTATACATTTTTACTTAAAATGTATTTTGTTATACATAACCTACATACAGTATATTCAAAATAATAGCGGTGCAATGCTACTAACCAGATTAATAACTGTTATTAGTATATTTTTATTTCTACATGGCAAAGCAGTTACCAGTACGTGCAGTAGATTCTCAGAAAACAATCAAGACCAAGCATTCGCTTTTAAGGCTATGAAATTGGGCAATTAGTTGAAAGAGGAGTGTTAAAAAAACAGCAGTGTGGCATTTAATCAGTGATCAATTTTGTGCAAAAACAGGTGTGAATCAGGTGGTCCCCTATTTAAGGATGAAACAAGCATTTGTTGAACATGCATATCTCTTTGAAAGCCTGAGGAAAATGTGTCATTTAAGACATTGTTCAGAACAACAGTGTATTTTGATTAAAAAGTTGATTGAAGAGGGGCAAACTTATGAAGAGGTGCAAAAAATGTTAATGAATTGTGGAATGTTGTTAAAGAATCTTGGAGTGGGATAACAGCTGAAAGGTGCCACTAGTTGGTTGATCCATGCCACACAGATGTGAAGCAAAAACTGTGCTCATATAACTAAGTTAGTTCAGTGATTGACAGGATTACCAAATCCTAGAAACAAAAATTGCACAGCCTTAAGAGCGTGCATATCATGAATGTTGGGTCTTGTTTGTTTTCTGAGAATCTATTGCACCTACCGGTAACTTGTTTGCCATGTAGCAATAAAAATAAACCAATAACAGTGATTCATCTGGTTAGTCGCGTTGCACTGCTATTATTTTGAACACTACTGTATATTGATACAAAACCAGCCTAATTTGTGTTAATACAAAATTGGAAAACAGAATACCTGTACTTAGACAAATCACACGCTGCAGTTGCACAATGTAAAGAGAGCTACGGACAGTGCTAGGACGGTCTTAAGCATTAAAAAAATCATCAAAACACATAAAAAAAAAAATACAATGGTCAACGATTAGTCATCTTAGGGTAAAATTCATTGAACCAGTTAAGACTATGAATATCCATCAAAGACAGTGCTAATATTAATCAACACAACCCCTTTGCTGCAAACATCCATGTATGTTTAACTACTCTATTTACACATGTGGCTTACATTAACTTTTATTTTTTTCTCACATTTGGGGACATTTTACACATCTACCTGCAGGTGAGACACACCAACCTCTCGAGCAGTCTCAGCCCCTTTGTTCCGGGAATGTGTGAACGCACCCTTTGAAAATATTTCCTTGAAAACATTGATACTCACTCCACATCCTGAAGGGCCTCAACAAGCTCAGTTTTCTGATCCGGGGCCATTCTGGCAAAAACGGTTCCATGCAGCACCAGCTACAAGATAATCAATACAAAGGTGCAGGTAATTAGCAGTTAGAAATGTCTTTAAATGTACTGTCTAAAGACACCAAACCTTTTGAAGGATATCTGGGAAATGCTCCGAAATGACAGAAAATGACTTTCCGTTCATAGCAAAATGGTACTGCTCCTTCTGTTTGGGTTCATCGATGTGACAAACATCATCCAGGCTGATGTTGACTTCCTAAAAGCAGTATTTAAATTCAGGTTAATTACCAATGTCATGCAATGCCCATGTTTCAGTCATTGGATTCATTGAATGATATCAACATTAAGCAACTTTGCATTAAGTTGCAAAGTTGTAAGCAGAGACATTTATTTGAAAAGCTGTTTTGTGTCTTGATTTTGGAAGTTTCATTTTTTTTGGGCAAGCACCCACTCTATATTCTCACCTCCATACATGTTGCCATGCTTGGCTTGTCTGCATATCTCCAGGTGATTCTGGCAGTCAGCCCATCATGCGGCGGGATGGCGTCTGCAATTATGACGGTGTCCTGTGGAGTGATCATTCCACAGTCTCGAGCTACAGAGACGGCTGTCAGCATGTTATCGCCTAAAAAAATGCAAAGAGTTTGGCTTCTGGGATGAGAAAAAGATGACAGCAATGGTGGTGATGTGCATATGTACACGGATGGAAACTAAAGCTTACCAGTTACCATGACTGTGCGAATGTTGGCTTTGTGCAGCTCCAGCAGCACCCCTGGCGTTTCACTTTTCAATTTGTTCTGCATGATTATTAGACCCAGGAACTCCATGTTTGTCTCAATATGCTCCCTAGTTCACAGAAAGGTATAAATACACAAATTTTTGACTTTTATTAAAATTTTATGCCCTTTTCATGTCGATACACAGTATTGCTTGTAGGGATGCAATGGTACACGGTAATAACAGTACATGTACACAGGACACGCCTGTCTGTGTCTGCAATGTGTAAAGGTCATACGGACCCGTCACATCTCCTCAGCTATGTGGCCACCGGCTCCAACCTCCCGGCCCCACCATTGAGGTGCGATGCACCGGTTGTTGGGAACCTCACCTCAGTAAACAGACAACGATGAGTAAGATTAAAAGATTAAAACATGATATTGTTCGGTACAGATGTGAACAGTGATGCATGACGTAATGATTAACGCCGCACTTCAGGTAAGGAATTTTATTAAAAGTAAAATAATAATCCCCCTGTTCAAACTCTTACTTGCACCTTCATAACAAGAAACACTGTCCAAAGAGCTTAAACAGCGGTCCCTCGTTTATAGTGGTTAATTGGTTACAGACAAAACTGCATTAAATCAATTTCTTAGATATCGGGTCCTATGTTAATATTTCCAGTTAAGCAAAGGAAAACCTGTTTATTATTTTCTAATTATGATATTTAACATTTTTTGAGCCCTGTAGGCATGAAATATTGTCACTTTTACAATCATTATTTATTGTTGTTCTACCACATTGCAACTTTTTTGTTTCTTTTTTTCTTTTTGTTTGCTTTTTATTTTTTTTTTTTTTTTTTCTTAAGTTTATAATTTATTTTTTTTTCATTTTTTTTTTTTCCTTTCGGCTTATCCGTGCTTATCCCAACAGGGGTCGCCACAGCGAATAATTTTGTTCTGTTTGATTCGCATGTTTTGATTTGGCAAAAGTTTTACCTCGGATGCCCTTCCTGACACAACCCTCCATATGAGGGACATGATACTTATACATATCATGTATAAGTATATACATATATTTGGGTGTGACCAGGATGGACAGGATCAGGAATGAGTAATAGTTCAATAATATTGTTTTCATTTTATGCCCTTATGTCTTTCCTCTACAATGACATACGTTCTTCTAATATCTGTCAGCGTCGTTGTTGGAAGCCTTGCATCTTGAACATGATTCATGGGATTGGAAAAAAACTTTGTTCACTCTCTCATGTCAAACTATGGCTGACTTCATGCAGCTAAGGTAATGTAATGTAAGCTAATGTCTCAGTGTTTGTCTGCCAGTAGACGGTAATTTCATTTTCATGCTTCTTTTCAAATACCATTTAATAATTAGCATAAATAGCCAAATACAGAGGTACATACCGTACTGTGGGTTACCTGTACTGTTGCACCCCTAATAGCTAGGTTGTCAAATCTTTTTATTTTGTGTGCTCATTTATTAAATCTACCTGCTTATGTTCTGGACTTTATGCCAAGTGAGTTTGGATTCAAGGCGACGGTGAGCCAGCGCTATTACTCGGAAACCTTGCTTGGTGTAGCCCTCCAAAACCTCTGGAAAACTGTCCGGCACTACAAAGAGACAGCAAGATACCGAAGAGTATTGCAATCTCTATTTAGTCCATTAAATTAAAAGAAAAGACGAACATATGTTTTTGGTTAGCACATGAAAGTCTATGAGTGTGTTGACAATGTTGTCATGTTGTACCTAAAAAGTCAATATAGCTCACCTGAGTCTGTCTTGCAGTGGCGAGCCACCACCTCTGGTGCTCCCTTCATGTAGGCATCCATACGTTTTTCCCCCAAGAGTCGAGCCACCACGCTCATCCTCTGGAGTGCAGAGGAAAATGGAAACTGCCGCACAATACCTATCTCATACTGTGACTAGAAATAAAGAAGAAACAAGATTGAAGCCCATACGACTGCTGTACAAGTGAATCAAAAAAGAAATTGGGTGCATTTTAAAAAAAGGGGAGCGGCCTACTTACAGACAGGTCATACAGTTCCTAGAATGAGAAAAGAACAGTACAATTACCATACACAAAAATAAAGACATTACAAAATAAAGATGCTGCGTAATGCTATGGTGGCAGTTGCTGATAGCCGAGTTGAAGCTCTGGCTTGGATGTTCCACACTTTTTGGACTCCTTGGCTTGTCTTTAATGCCAACATTACTAAACACACTTGATAACACTTACCATGTCCTGCTCTGGTAATACAGGCTGTGGAGGCAACAGCTGCTTTGGTGGTCGGACCACAGTAGGCATGATACGGTTGTGGAGAGAGGTTTCTTCCTCAGTGGCTTCTTCTAGTATCTGAAAAAAAGAGATAAAAGTCAACAGCTACATTTAAAAGTTTCTTTTCGAAAGCCCAACCAAGCTGTGAGGGTACAAGAAGGACGTGTTAGCTAGATTTGTGCAACTAAATAACAAGAAGGCATTCAGATAGGCACAGAAGGGGTAAAACACCATAATCATTTTCTCTGCACACAAGAATGTCAAAAATATACAGTAGATAGTTCAAAATGTGAATAACATTGCTATATCTCAATTAAATCTCAGTTACACAAACAATCAAAATCTAGCAAATTGCAACTTTGGGGAAGGAATGTGCCCATTTTAGCAACAATGTAGGATGTTGGTCAGCATACACCATTTACCTGATATAGTAATCCCTTGTTCATCAAAATTAATTGATTCTAGACCTGATCAAGTAGAATTTCCTTATTTATAAATCTAAAATGTTTGTAGGCAGGGCATAGGAAACCTGTTTATGACCTTCTATGTACGTTTTTTTAAACATTATTAAGAGCCCTCCAGACATGAAATACCACCCCAAAGTCATCTTGGCAGTAATAGTACCCAATCTAGTAGACATAATGAGAAAATAAGACATGAATAAAATACAATTTAAAACTCACACATGCTAGCATTCCTTGTTCTTTTTTTAGTTGAAGTTTCTATACTACACTTACTTTGGTCGCTATGGTAACATTACTGACAAATCTAGTGACCAATGTTTAGTATTATTAGAATAATGCATAATATTTGTATTTTAGTTCATTCAGTCATTTTTATGCTTGAAAATGCTTGACTCTGGCAAAAAAGAAGTACATTTTACTTAATTATGCATAATTTCTGACCAATAGGCCATATTTAACCATACATTTAAAAAATGATTTATTACCGTATTTTTCAAAAACTGTTACATAGTGAAGACGTGAATTTCGAAGAGCAGAGGGATTACTGTAGTGACAAAGTATTGTACAGTGTAACAAAATTACAAGATACAAAATTAATTTGTTCCAGAGGGGCTTTCGCATCTTAGAATTTTAATATTATGAGACAAGATTTACCCCAAAATGGCAGAATTCATTTCCATTTTGTAAATGGGATGGAAATGTCTTCCAAGCCCAATTCCTATTATGAATTTTTTGTATAATAAGATTAATATTCCTTGTAGATAGATTTATAATAAGTCGAGGTTCTAGAGAACGAGGTAGTTGAGGTAGAGAACTCACCCAGCCAGTGGCGTCAAACATTTTGAGGTCCAGTGGGTCTCCAGATAGCTGGCCCTCTATTTTGGTGAGAGAGTGGCAGGTGGCCATGCAAGCAACAAACTGGGACTTGACAAGATTTTCCTTGTAGGCTTTCTCTTCCGATTGCTGGAATCTTAAAATGAACAAATAAAGAATCACAATACATGATGACAAAAAAATGTATTGTTCAAATGTCACATCCAGTAACGACTCACATTTTGTATAATTTGTGCAAATAAAACTATTTACCTGCCATTCTCGACTCTCTGGACTCCCCATAGGTCTAAACCGTCTTCTGTAAGCGTACCTGTCTGAAGGACGTTAAAACCTAATTTTTATCATAATAATAATATACTAACTATATAACGGAGTAAAATTATACTTTACTCTGTCAAGATACTTCAAATCAAGTACTTACCTTGTCAAAGCAGACCAGGTTGATCTGCCCACAAATATTAATCCTTTGTGGGCTGATGCAAAATATTCCAATTTCTTTGAGACGCCGCTGGGCATATACAATACCAGCCGTCATAGCTGCTGGGAGAGCTGGTGGAACAGTGATGGTGATGATGTCTAGGGACTCGATGATGATGGTCTTGGCTGGCACCTGGGAAGCCAGAAAGTATTCACAGTGATTTCTTGCTACCTAACTGTTTATCATCTAGCATCTGTTTAGGACAGTGCTTCTCAAATAGTGGGGTGGGTCCTCCTGGGGGGACGTTGTGGGCATGAGAGCTGGCACAGACCTGCCACCATGTATACATTTATCTTACTCAACATGCTGTTTGGCTCCTAAACAGGCTTGTATGCTTCACAGCTGTCTATCTTATTGCATTTTCCTGGTTACAGTTTCAAGTTCCGTCTGTACAGCACCCATAAAAAAGTAGATATTATCCAGCTCATCAGTATCTAAAATTGGGGTGTGGGAGGTGGGGTGTTAGTGAGAACATTTTTCCCCATTTAGTTTTTACTGGGATGCTTCGACAGTGCAAATGTCTAAAACTCATCACATCAACCTTCAAATCAGCCTTATATTTTCCAATATTGCATTAATTTTTTTAAATTGTTTTTTTTACATTTTACACTTGTTTTACCACCATGAAGTGTGTGGTTTTTATGACAGTGAATTAAATGTCAGTTAGCTAAATAGAAAAATCCTGAGATATATTGATGAAATACGTCACTGGAAAATTTTGCCTGATATTTCAGGAATACAGTAGATGTAGCTTGGTAAACTTTTCTAATGGAATGCCAGCCTATGCACACATTGCTACAAAATCCTCAACGGACTGTTATGACCGTGCCTGTGGTAAATTCCAGTTGCTAAATTAAGGCAAGCTATTTTTGGCTACAATTTGCTAGCACAATTAGACAGGATGCGCCACAAAGTGATCTTATTTTTAAGTTTGGAAGGGTGTTGTGTGTTGAGAAAGTCTCTTAACGCTAAATGAGATTAGCTGAATAACTTGAATAAATAAATATGCCTCCTGCAGCCGTAGACTCTGTCCTTACTTCACTCAGAACTTGCATGACCTCAGCAGGCATCATCAACTGCTCGATTATATTACCAACACAAACAACACACTCATACAGCGCGCGCACACTCTCATACAAAGCTAAGCAAGCCATCTTCTTTTTTTTTCTTTTTTTTTAAACTTTGTTGGTTTAAAAAAACTTCAACATATTCGGGAGAGAGCTTAGTTAGGTTAGTGTATATGAGGAGATGCAACGTTCCTTCTCCTCACAATGACAGCATTTCATTCACATTATGTAAATTTCCACAAGATTCTGCCTTAGCTTCACCAAAACAGAACTGCTGACCTTGAGGTTTTTTTGTTTTTTTTTTATATTGTCAAGATTACCTTATTCATGATGCTAAAGACGATGGAGTAGACAAAGCCAATCCCAGCCACACCCACCAGACACAAGAGGAAAAGGTAGGCATCACGGTACAGCTTGAAGTCGGTGGGTTTGGGGTAAAGGATGGAGCGTACCAACTGGCCTTTGGCTGTGCTAAAGCCTGGGTGAGATCAGTAGTAGATTACAAAAAAGCTTTCAAACATTTCAGCTGGCACACGGTATGTTGACCTGTGTCTACTGTACAAAGGAAATTGCTGGGTTTCAACCACAAGACTTAAAGGCAGTTTGCGTCACAGCAGATGGGGGGAAACTATAAGATGCGACCACATACAGTATAGTTCAAAATGATAGCAGTGCAATGTGACTAACCAAATTAAACACTTATTAGTATATTTGTATTGCTACATGGCAAACAAGTTACCAGTAGGTGCGGTCGATTCTCAGAAAACAAACAATACCCAGAATTCGTGATACGCACACTCTTAAGGCTGTTCAGTTGCATGCATTTGAACATGGATTTCTCTTTAAATGCCTAAGGAAACAGGGTCGCTCAAGACATTGTTCAGAAGAACAGCATACTTTGATTAAAATGTTGATTGGAGAGGGGAAAACTTATGAAGAGGTGCAAAAAATGTTTGTCTGTTCAGCTAAAATAATCTCCAGTGCCTTAAAATGGAGAACAAAACCAGAGACACGAGGTAGAAAACAGAAGACAACTATCAAAATGGATCAAATAATAACCAGAATGGCAAAGGCTCAGCCAATGACCAGCTCCAGAATGATCAAAGACAGTCTGAAGTTACCTGTAAGTACTGTGACAGAAGATGTCTCTGTGAAGCTCATCTACAGTATTTAAAAGAATACCCTGTAAATTCCCCTTGTTTAAAAAAAAGCATGTGCAGAAGAGGTTACAATTTGCCAAAGTACGCATCAACTGGCCTAAAGAGAAATGGAGGAACATTTTGTGGACTGATGAGTGTAAAATTGTTCTTTTTGAGATCAAGGGCACAGACCGTTTGTGACAGAACCCCCAAACTCTGAATTCAAGCCACAGTACACAGTGAAGACTGTGAAGCATGGTGGTGCAAGCACCATGATATAAGCATGTTTTTCCTAATATGGTGGTGGGCCTATTTATCGCATACAAGGGATCATGGATTAGTTAGCATATGTGTGTGGGGTGACATCAAACATGCTGTTTCTGAAGCAAAAACCAAGAAATGTTAATGAATTGTGGAATCTTGTAAAGAATGTTGGAGTGGAATAATAGCTGAAAGGTGCCACAAGTTGGTTGACTCCATGCCGCACAGATGTGAAGCAGTTTTTATAAAAAAATAAAAAATATATGTGCTCATACAACTAAATTACTTTAGTGATGTCACAGGATTGCTAAATCCTAGAAACTAAAACGTTTGTACAAAATATTTTTAAGTTTGTAAAGTCAACAGCAGACAATGCTTTTTTTTTTTTTTAAACAGACCCCTTTTGACTAACTGCTCAATTGCACAGCTTTAAGAGCGTGCATATCATGAATGCTGGATCTTGTTTGTTTTCTGAGAATCTACTGCACCTACTAGTAACTTGTTTGCCACGTAGCAATAAAAATATACTAATCTGGTTAGCCACACTAGACTGCTTTTATTTTGAATAATACTGTACATACTCAGTATGTTTGTGTAACATTCTGGTGATGGAAGTGAATAATGGCACATGTCCATGAAATGATTTGCTCCAATTGTGTGTGTACATGGTGTGAGGCATGAAGACACAAAATAGTTGAAAACAAGATGATCAATAAACAGTGAAAGCTCATCTCTATGTCAAACAAAATGAAAATAATGCTTTTAACATGTCAATTTGCATTCTTACTACACATCGGTTTGCATGAGTACATTCTTGTATATACAGTGAGGGAAAAAACTATTTGAACCCCAGCTGATTTTGTAAGTTTGCCTACTAACAAAGAAATGATCAGTCTGTAATTTTAATGGTAGGTTTATTTGAACACTGAGAGACAACAATGGCAAAAAAAATCCAGAAAAATGCATTTCAAAAAGAGTTATACATTTATTTGCATTTCCATGAAGGAAATAAGTATTTGATCCCATTCGCAAGATCTCTAGCTCCCAGGTGGATCTTATACAGGTAACGAGCTGACATTGGCAGCCCTCAGCTCATTACCTGTATAAAAGAGACCTGTCCACAGAAGCAAGCACTCAATCCAGATGCCATACTCTGCCCCAATGGCCAAGACCAAATAGCTTTCCAAAGAAGTCCGGGACAAGATTGTGGACCTACACAAGGCTGGAATGGGGTACAAGACCATTGCCATATGGCGACAACAGTTGGTACAATTATTCGCAAATGGAAGAAACATAAATTAACTGCCAATCTCCCTCGGTCTGGAGCTCCACGCAAGATCTCACCTCGTGGAGTTTCAATGATAATGAGAACGGTGAGGAATCAGCCCAGAACCATTCGGGAGGAACTTGTCAATGATCTCAAGGCAGCTGAGACCATAGTCACCACAAAAACAGTTGGTAACACACTACGCCATGAAGGACTGAAATCCTGCTGTGCCCGCAAGGTCCCCCTGCTCAAGAAAGTCCATCTGCAGGCCCGTTTGAAGTTTGTCACTGAACATCTGACTGATTCAGAGGAAGACTGGGTGAAAGTGTTGTGGTCAGATGAGACCAAAATTGAGCTCTTTGGCATTAACTCAACTCGCCGTGTTGGAGGAGGAGGAATGCTGCCTACGACTCCAAAAACACCGTCCCCACCGTCAAATATGGAGGTGGAAACATTATGCTTTCGGGGTGTTTTTCTGCCAAGAGGACATGACAATTGCACCGCATCAAATGGAGGATGGATGGGGCCATGTACCATCAAGTGTTGGGTGAGATGGGTCGTGGTTGGGTATTCCACCATGGCAATGATCCAAAAAAAGGCAACAAAAGATTGGCAAAAGAAGCATATTAAGGGCATGGAGTGGCCTAGTTAGTCTCCAGACCTTAATCCCATAGAAAATCTGTGAAGGGAGCTGAAGGTTCGAGTTGCCAAACATCAGCCACAAAACATTAATGACTTGGAGAGGATCTGCAAAGAGGAGTGGGCCAAAATCTTCCCTGAGATGTGTGCAAACCTTGTGGCGAACTACAAGAAACGGTTGACCTCTGTGATTGCCAACAAAGGTTTTGCCACCAAGTACTGAAGCACGTTTTTTAAAGGGATCAAATACTTATTTCCTTAATGAAAATGCAAATTAATTTATTTAACTCTTTTCGTAACGCATTTTTCTGGATTTTTTTTTTGTCATTGTTGTCTCTCAGTGTTCAAATACACCTACCATTGAAATTATAGACTGATCATTTCTTTGTTCGTGGGCAAACTTACAAAACCAGCTCGGGTTCAAATAGTTTTTTCCCTAACTGTATCTGTCATTGTTTTGCTGCACTGTTTGGCAAAGTGTTATTTCCAGGCTGCTTTTGATGGCAATTCCTGTGTACTCATGAGGCAGTAAAAGGTATTTTAGACATGCACAGTTTCACATTCACAAAACAATTTGCAATGGAGAAATTAAAATTTAACATAATTTTACCTGTAGTGGATACTGTATTGTATTCTTTTTAAAAAAAAATTTTCTAACCAGCCTCTGCTTGCTTTAAATTCATCAACAGAATCACTTGTTGCAGGTGTTTTTCTGTGTGAGATCAACAGCCACAGCTTATGCCCACTTTCCATAATTTGTGGTCTGTTTTGTTAACAATGTTACTATTTTCGCAACACTAGCTCACTTTATTATTGTTATTCTTCAGGATAACACTTATTGATGGGGAGGGCTTACAATACATCCTGCCGAGAGCGGCAACATGGACGAAATCCTCCAAGTTATTCTTTCTCGAATTCAATGTTTGTCACACTCACAAAATAAAAATGCAAATAAAAATGAACTGAAAGTAGTCATCAACACAATGGTACACTGTTTTGGTCAATGCATTGCATTACATGTAGCGTATGTAGAGTACCTAAAAGTTGTCATAGCTAAGGGTAAACTAAGTATTACGAGATTTCATCTTGACACGTGATCCAAGATGGCGCATCAATACAGTTTGTTACACGCCCCATTTGCACACTAACAAAGTGGGCCAACACAAACCAAGGCATAATTTTACCATACATTTAGGATGTTAACCGAGGCACCAGTGTAAATATTTGAATGATTCCCACATGCGAGAACAGCACATGCAGTTCCAGTTACAAATAAGCTTGTTTGCCCCTCCCCTTCTCTTTGAGGCGGGACTGACATCAACCAGATGTGTTGTCTCCTGAAACCCAACAAAAAAAAGACAAAAATGACTACCTGTGCGAACCACCACAGCTTTGACAAGTTCACCGGTGTAGAAACGTGTCTGGATGACGTTGGTACCACAGAAGAGCGTGTGTCTCTTATGCTCATCGGTAGTGTAGACACTCATAGGTTCATCCCCACTGTCCCCTGGCAAATGGTTTGGAAGATTGGTCTTTGTCACAGGAACACTTTCCCCTGATGGAAGGCAAACTCACATTAGGACCAACTTTTGTAGCGCCTCCAGGGGATGGGACACGCCTATTTTTTTTTTTAGGTAACAGTTTTAAAAATCTTCTCTAACCTGTAAGCATGCTTTCATTGACAATGCAGGTGCCGCTGACCAGCACGGCATCACATGGCATAATGGTCCCATTGCTGGGGATGACCATCACATCACCAGGTACCAGATCAGTAGACAAAACTTCGTCAATATCTACCAGGACAGAAGTTGCAAGTGAAGCATGAGTAGCGGAAAAGTTAAGTTTTGTAATAATTTTCAGCAGATCATGGTTTGGTGGTCATATATTACCTAGATGAAGAATAATTGACAAACATATACATATATACACATACATACATACATACATATACACACATACATACATACATACATACATATACACACACATATATATATACACACACACACACACACAATACAATTAAAAACAAATACATGATAAAAAGACAGTTATGATCACAGTGCATAAGCTTTTCTAAACAGATGAGTTTTGAGTTTGGTTTTGAAGTGTGGAAGAGTCAGAGTTGCGGAGGTCAGAGGGGAGGGTGTTCCA
This sequence comes from Oostethus manadensis, assembly GCA_024372805.1. Classification (NCBI taxonomy): domain Eukaryota; kingdom Metazoa; phylum Chordata; class Actinopteri; order Syngnathiformes; family Syngnathidae; genus Oostethus; species Oostethus manadensis. The sequence continues at coordinate 543,718 of QODF01000207.1, read as the reverse complement.
GAGCTGGGGGGCAGAGCGACTGAAAGCTCTACTCCCCATGGTGACGAGGCGGCCTGGGGGTACAGTGAGCTGGAGAAAGGAGGAGGAGCGGAGTGACCGAGCGGGTGCAGCAATATGAAGGAGGTCGGTCAGGTATGGGGGGGCGAGGTGGTGTATGGCTTTGAATGTGAGCAGAAGGATTTTGTAGTGGATGCGTTCTGTGATGGGGAGCCAGTGGAGCTGTCGTAGGACTGGTGAGATGTGGTTTAAGGAGGGTGTGTTTTTGATGATGCGAGCGGCGGAGTTTTCTACCTGTTGAAGTTTATGGAGTATTTTTTGGGGGAGACCGAACAAGAGAGAGTTGCAGTAATCGAGGCGGGAGGAGACGAGGCTATGAACAAGAACGGCGGTGGAATAAGGAGTGAGAGAGGGACGGAGACGGTGGATGTTCCGAAGGTAAAAATAGGCGGAGCGAGTGATCCTGTTGATGTGGGACGTAAAGGAGAGCGTGCTGTCAAGGATGACACCCAGACTCTTTACCTGAGGGGAGGGGAAGATGGCAGAGCTGTCAAGTGAAAGAGATAAATCGTTGATTTTATTAAGGGCGGATTTAGTGCCAACGAGTAGAAGTTCTGTTTTATTGCTATTTAGTTTGAGAAAGTTTGAGGTGAACCAGGATTTTATTTCAGTGAGGCAGTTGGTCAGGGAGGTGGGTGGGAGAAAGGAGTTGGGTTTGTGGATAGAGTGCTTTCTAAAAATGTGACCAAGGGGAAGCAGGTAGATTATGAACAGTAGGGGGCCAAGGACAGAACCCTGGGGAACACCAGATGTGACAGGGAAGGGGTGTGAGGTGAAAAACTTGAATTGACTGAACTGGGTGCGCTCTGAGAGGTAGGAGCGGAACCAGGTGAGGGGCGTGTTAGTGATGCCGACGGAGGAGAGTCTGTCCAGGAGGATGGGGTGTGAGATGGTGTCAAAGGGCACACTGAGGTCAAGTAGAAGGAGAATGGATAATAAACCAGAATGAGCAGAAAGGAGAAGGTCATTAGTGATTTTGAGAAGGGCCGTTTCAGTGCTATGGAGGGGACGGAAGCCAGATTGGAATTCTTCATACAGGTTATTTGAAGAAAGGTGGGTATGAAGTTGTGCAGCAACAGTTTTTTCAAGAAGTTTGGAAATGAAAGGAAGGTTTCAGATGGGACGGAAATTATTGAGATCAGCAGGGTCAGAACTAGGTTTTTTTGAGTAAAGGAGTGTCAGCAGCAGTCTTAAGAAGGGAGGGTACAGAACCAGAGGTGAGGGAGGCATGAATTATGTCGGTGATGAGGCGGGGTAATGCAGGAAGGGAAGTTTTAATGAGAGCAGTGGGGAGTGGGTCAAGTTGGCAGGATGTTTTAGATTTATGTATAAGAGTGTAGATTTGGTTGACAGAAGGAAAGGTAAAAGAGGAAAACAGGTGGGAAGGGGATGGAGGACATGGAACAGGCACATTTGGAGCAGTGGAGGGAGTGAGTTGCTGATGGATATGGTGGATTTTTGAAGTGAAGATTGAAGCCAGGGTATTGCAGAAATCAGAGGAATAAAGATGTGTTGGAAGTGAAGAAGGGGATTTAGAGATATTGGAGATAAGTGAAAAAGAGTGTCTTGGAGTTACCTTCATTTGTACTGATTAGACCGGAGTAGTAAGTGGATTTGGCACTGGAGATGGAGTCCTTGTATTGTAAAATATGCTTTTTGTACATGTCTTGGTGTATAGAGAGCCCAGTTTTTTGTAGTCTTTCGAGCTGCCGGCCTTTTGCTTTTAACTGTCTGAGAGTGGGGGTGTACCAGGGTGCAGTGTGTGTGAAAGAGACAGATCGAGTTTTGAGTGGAGCTAGAGTGTTGAGAATGTTATGAAAATGGGTGTTGTAGTGTGTGAGTAACTCATCTGTTGTAGATAAGCTGTCCGCACTGGGGAGATTACTGATGAGAAATGTTAAATTGTCCAGGTTAATATGGTTGATTTTACGGAAATTTATGGTACGTAGTGGGTTCGATTTGTTAAAAGAGAGATTGACGTTGAATGAAAGAAGCACATGGTCAGTGTATGGGAGGTGGTCAGCTTTACAGTCCGTTGGTGTCACTCCAGAGCAGCAGAACACTACACTGGCGGTATATATATATATACCTATACTAATACACACACATATTTATATATTTATATATATATATATATAAATATTTATATATAGGTACACACACATATATACACAAAAAAAGACAAGAAACACATTGAGACAAACTCAATTGAGTTTCAAATTTCCAATTGAACTACTGAAATAAACTAACTATTCACAGAGCATTATTGCGATGCGTCTGTCAAACAATAAAAGCAGTGCAATACTGTGCTAGGCTAAAAGCACAGAAGTGGAAGAGCATATGTCATGCTAATGAGTAAAACGGGAGGAAAAGACAAACCTTTGTTGGCTCGGCATACGGATACACGGACAATACTGTGAGCTGCCACCATATCATGAAGCGTGACATATTGCTAGAGGATGGAGAGGAGAGCAAGCAGATATAGTATTTCACTTTTCATTTTATACCCCCACCCCCCACCCGTCCCCTTTTCAGGTCAGGTCCGGCATCGAAATGTGGCGCAACAAAATTCATAATAAACGCAGTCAAATGTCAAGGGAGACTCATTTGGATTATGAAATCTCCCTTGGCAAAGAAATTTTGCTCAGCATTTAAAGGCAGCTTGACTCCCATTTAGCTGTTATGATGCTGGACAAGACAAAAAAAAAAAAAAAAAAGATTAAAAAGATATAGTATTTCACGCAACCTTTTCCATTTCAATAACAGTTTCTGGCACCTGTGGATCGGAAAACACATTATCCTCAAGTAATACATTTTTTTTCTTGAGGGCCACATGCCAATATCTTACCATATACAGTATTTCAACAATCAAAACACTTGATTTTTTTACAAAATGGCCACGGCAACTAAAAACGGAACTGCGGGGCCAAAAATTGCCCATAAGCTGCACTTTGGATACCACTGCCTTAAACCATAACATTTGGGGCCTTGTTGGCATTATTCATTTTCCAGTGCCTGCAACGTGGCCTGAATAATCTTGCAGACAAAGTCCAAAATTACATAACACAAATAAGAAACATGTTTTGGTCTTCCAGTCTGGTTACGTGACACAGGATTTCCAGGTGCTGTACCTTTTTGATGGTGTATAGAGAGGTAGCTATGGATATAATCGACATGACGACAATGGCCACAGCATAGTAGTAATATTCATCTGCACACCACAATATCACACTGCAGAGCTGGAAGATATAGAAAGGATTGAGGACCTGCAAGAGGAGAAACAGATACAGGTAATCAATTGGGCTAATGTTGAAGTGAGAGGAAAATATAAAAACTGTATTGATTATATTTAAATTAATATATGCTTTTATAGTATGTAATGTTTCAATAATATAATTTAAATACTGTATATTATTTAAATATTTTTAAATTACTTGAAACCTGAAATAAACTGAAGAGTGTAAAATAATTAACTATTTTATCTAAATATAATTTAAATAGAATATATATTTTTTAAATACAAACATTTATATATACACATATTTTACTTCAATATAATTTATTATTTTGATTAAATAGAATTTAAATGTAATATTGTTAGCATATGGACGATTGGGATATATGTAATACCTATACTATACTATATATAAGTTTGTATATAGTGTTTATAGTATATATTGTTTGTATGTACTCCTGTTTGAATTCAATTGCCAACTGACCTTGAGACTCTAACAACAACAATTCCAACACACATTTCACAGCAGTTAGAAGAAAAGAACCCGGGTGGACTTTTGCCCTGTAAATGGGGCCCTCAGAACAATACACACAGTGTGGAAATATGTGTTTGAAGTCATACCAAGCTGTATTACCTCTTTGATAAGCAGCTTGAAAACGGAAGGCACTTTTACTTCAATTTCATTCACTCCAAAGAACAGTTTCCTAAAAAAAAGCATTATCAATCATGGGTGTCAAACTTTTGCACAGCATGCATAAACTCAAAGAACACATTTGGTAGCATGCCACAATGTGAATGAAAACAGACTTGCTTTAGTTATTACTACCTGCTATAATAGTTACTACACGTACGCTTGCATTAGTTCTTATTACCTGCTATAGTAGTTACTACTGGTACACTTGCTTTAGTTATTACTACCTGCTATAATAGTTCCTACTGGTACGCTTGCTTTAGTTATTACTACCTGCTATAATAGATATTACCTGTATGCTTGCTTTAGTTATTACTACCTGCTATAATAGGTATTACCTGTATGCTTGCTTTAGTTATTACTACCTGCTATAATGGGTACTACCTGTACTCATGCTTTAGTTATTACTATTGGCTATAATTGTTAAAACCTGTACACTTGCTTTAGTTATTATACCTGCTATAATAGTTACTACTTGTCCTCTTGCTTTAGTTACTACCTGCTACAATAGATACTACCTGTACATTTGCTTTTGATATTACTACCTGCTCTAATAGTTACTACCTTTACTCTTGCTTTAGTTATTACTATCTGCTATAATAGGTACTACTTGTATGCTTGCTTTAGTTATTACTAACTGCTATAATAGGTACTACCTGTATGCTTGCTTTAGTTATTATTACCTGTACACTTGCTTTAGTTATTATTGCCTGCTATAATAGTTATTACCTATACTCATGCTTTAGTTATTACTATCTGCTATAATAGTTATTACCTGTACACTTGCTTTAGTTACTATAACCTGCTATAAAAGTTATTACTTGTCCTCTTGCTTTAGTTACTACCTGCTACAATTGATACTACCTGTACACTTGCTTTTGATATTACTACCTGCTATAATAGTTACTATCTTTACTCACTCTTTAGTTATTACCTGCTATAATAGCTATTACCTGTACTCTTGCTGGTTCCTGGTTAGGCCTGTGCTGTGCTCTGAGTGGAGAGCGGCACAGCTAACATGGAGATCCTCCAGACCACTGTCAGGCAAAGTCACAGGAGTTTAAAAAGTTATTGTTAAAAAAGTTATTGTTAAGGTTTACAGTACCATCAGTCTGAAATATGAAATACTGCCTATGCTTATCATTTATCAAAAGGTCCAGATATTATTTTCCCCAAGTTTGGCCAAATAAAACCCCAACGGGAATACCAACTTACGTTAAAACTTTAAAGTTCTGCACTCTGTCATTCCAATAGTACTTTGTGCTGTGGAGGGTAAAATAACGAATCTGAAAGACACAAAAGGAAGATGACCAGTGTGTATAATATGTCTTCAGGTTTTAATTATAATTGATGATAATCGTATTATGACATGATAAGTACCTGTGTGGGCTGGTAGTCCACATATCGTCTGCTGAGCTCCTGAGGGTGCTGTGGGTCTCCATTGGTCACAGATGTAAAGGAAGAGGAAGAGGAAAAATGACATGATGGGGAGGTGGTCTGGGTCTCCAGGCTGTGGAAGGGGTTGCTCCCTGGGGCTAAAAGCACTCGAACCTTAGCCAGGAACCAGCGACGGAATTCATCCTGGTCAACAACACAACTAGATTAAGTAAGGAGTGCAGACCTCACCCAAGACCAAAAACTCATTCAATATCGTGGTAGATTTTAACTTAACCAATTGTGCCACTGAATTAGTGGCATCGTATGTGCCTACATAGCTGCACAAGATACATTCAATGCACATGGTCATCAGATGCTGGCATCTGTTAATGTTTCTGCTAAATCTTAATAATCTTAAGTAGACGTTAACAGTGACCACAAACCGTGGAGCGGAGCAACACCACTTCAGCATCAGAGGCAGTGGTAGGGATGCAGGTGGACTTGACGCACCACTCTGGCATCCAGTAGAGCAGCAAGAGTAGGAACCCCCCTGTACAGAACACCCCAAGACCAACGAGTGCCAGTCGCCAGCGGCACAGACGGAAGCCCTGCAGCTCCTGTGGGCCAGGAGTAAAAAAAATAAAATAAAAATAAAAAAAGAAAGTATAGTATGAATACACTACACATTTGAACTAATGCAGAAATGAAGAATGCTGACCATCTCTTCTTCTTCCCCCTTGTTGAGGACCTTTAGGTCTTCTTTCTCCATGATGCAAAATAGACTGCAAAACCCCCTTGGTCGCTGCACAGACACAAATGTATACAACGTATGCATTAAACAGAATAATTTTATTTTGCATATTAAAAGAGCCAGATAACTTAGAGTGATCTGAGAATACAGTCCACTTGGCACTAAAGCGGGGCTGTTCAAACTTTTTCCGAGGACCACACAGTGAAAACCATGAGGCTCTGCCAAAACAACAGGGACAATCTACTAGCTTGTTAGTGTTCTTTAATTTGAGCGAACAATAGTAATTTGAGTGAGCGGGGACGATGTGTTACAAGAGTCCCTTTCGGAAAGTCAAATATTAAAGCATGTATTGTTCTTCTCAACAAGCAGCACCAGCACTCACAGGCAGCTACGTCTTGTTTAGCAACAAAAGAGAAGTTCACTTGTAGTTGTAAACATATTGCATATTGTAAACATATGCAAACATGTCATAGCTATTTGTGCACATTTGACGATGGCGTATCATTTCCCCGCTCCGCACAACCTATTACAAAACAAATAAATTGCACACGTGGGAAACGCAATAAGAAGATATGGACGTTACTGAATTACAAGTTTGCCATCCAGCTTCCTTTTTGGACCAGCCCAAATGCCAATGAGGCATTCTAAATGAGTGTGCAAATGTATTCCAGTGATATTAATATACTAGAACATATGGACTGAAGTCATGAACAGGCGTGTCATTGCAACAGTTTTTGCAAATACTGCGGGCTGCGAGTCATAATGGAGAGAGCAACCTCTCGTACAATTTAGGCGTTTAACCAACACTTTTCTTTAGATGGAGCCACATAACATCTAAAACGGCGTACCTAAATAGAAAAAATTATAAATCGAACCCTCCAGCCATCTTGCTCAATGCAGTTACAGTTACGAGTGTGCCTGAATGCCTCACGGCTCAAGAAGAATATAGCAGTAAGCAGACAGAGCATTAAGTTGTTCATTGCGCTGTTTGCAATAAATAAAAAATAACTACGTTTGAGGATTATTTTGTCCATTAAGAATTTGGAAGATTGCATTTACTGTATGTTGGTATTTCATTGCCCGCACGATGGAGTGAAAACCTGTCACTGAGTGCATGGGATTTCTACGAAAATGAGGCTTTATTGTTGGTTGTAAATAGTTTTCATTCCTTCATTTTCTATACCGCTTATCCTCATTAGGATCGCGGACCGGTCGCCAATCAATCGCAAACAGACAACCATTCACACTCACATTCACACTCTAATGGACAATTTAGAGCCGCCAATTAACCTAACATGCATGTTTTTGGAATGTGGGAGGAAACCGGAGTACCCGGAGAAAACCCACGTGCGCATGAGGAGAACATGAAAACTCCACACAGAGAGAGGAGAACATGCAAACTCCACACAGCGATGCCCAATGGAGATTCGAACCCTGAACCTCCTAACTGCGAGGCCAACATGCAACCCAGTCATCCACCGTGCGGCCCCTTTATCAAAATGTGACCATGCAAAATACACACTATGACTATAAAATTTAGGGATGTCCGATACTGTCTTTTTTGCCGATATCCAATATTCCAATGTTTTCCAACTCTTTCTGATTCGTGTAAAGTCACATATGTCCTGTCGTGGAGTTAACACATTATGGTGACCCACAATATTGTTTTAAACATTCACCATGTGCACTTTCGTTTTCAGGTCATAAGGATGTTGTAACCACTTAGCTGTTGGTAAAAAGTTGTGCTTCTTGTTAAGTGAAGAGAAAACTGGTGCAACCTATCTCGACTCCTGTCTCCTTGTGAATCGCATCTCCACATTTGGTGACCCTTGACGTGTCGGTTGACAACAATGACGACAAAGGTGCCCTAAGTTGGCTAACGTCAGTGCTATCTACGCTGCGATGGTTAAGTTGATTTTTGGCAACACAACCCACACCCGTTCTGACTGCGAGGAGTAACACAGGACATGACAATGTATTTCCATGTAGTGGCCGCACGGGATGCCTCGATGACGGCCAGTACGGGAGCCACTAGGCCTTTATGAAGCAATTTTTAAAAATCGGTTTTCATTATAGGGAAAAACCCGACACTGATATTTACCAATATTATATTTTATGCCAATATTGGTCGGCCAATACTATTAGACATCCATCAAACCATTTTCTATGACGCTTATCCTCATCAAAAATCAATTAACCAATTCCTTATATGTTCAATATTTTAAGTTATTCAGAAAAAAAAAAAAACTTTTTCAAGTGTGCAAAAGTAGTGGGTACGTGGCTGTAAGACTATATGGTATATGGGAACCACTGGTGTAGAGGGTAATAGTTTCATCAACCTTTAGAGGGAAACAAAAAAACTACAAACTAGCCAAACACCAAGAAATCAAGCTGAAAAAAGCGCTACCAACACTGACATGATGTATGTAAAGCGCCACATGCACCCCCATCCCCCATCTGATCTTATCCAGGAGCCATACAAGGGTGGGATCTCTGGCATCCTCAGGATTATTTTGCTTGGGACCAAACCCTTCCTAGTATTTTACAAAAGCAGCCCACAAGCAGGCCCTGCTCAAGAAAACAACTTCTCTTAGCTCTTCTGTGTCTTGTGAAGTTAAATATGCTGCATTCAGTTTACAATGACCTTAAAAACAATGACAAAATTATAACAATGTGGTGTGTGTGTCTGTGTATAGAGAGAGTAGATCCAGACATTCTTAAAGATTGGCAAAACCCTCTATCACGTTTCAGACTCTTGCCCTAGAGGGCCAAAGAATTGGAGGTTTTCTCTCCACCGGATTCTCCAGCAGGTGATTTTAATTGATGAGCTCCTTCCCTCAAATTGAAGGTGATGTTAATCATTAAAAGCACCTGCTGTGGTGACTGGCTAAAAAGAAAACTTAATGTGTCTCGGCCCTCCGTGGCACGAGTTTAAGAACACACCTACCCTGTATTCTACTCCACCGAATTTGACTACCTTGATTCGCTTTGTTTGCTCTCTTGGATATTTGTCTATCCTCCTGCTTCTGGTCAGTGTTAAGAGCTACTGTATGTAACATTTGTGTGTCATGTTCTTGAAAAGCTGCTGTGGTTCTACCTTGAGAGCCCGGGACAAACTGCCGCAGGTGGTCTCCTGCAGTTAGCCTGCTCTTACCACACCAACCTGGAACCTGGACACAAAAGTAACAAGAAACCCAACATTAAAAAAAACAATCAGGAAATCCCCGCAAATTCTAAATTTTTGACATTACAGAACAAAGGGTGTGTTCATACTTTAAGTCCGGATGAAGTGTATTTAAAAAGTATATTTACTGGCCACTTCATTGTGGTTCAGTTAGCGGTTATTTTACTCTGTTGTTTTTGTCGGAGGACCAAATAATGCTCAGAGCAGTAAATATGCATGAAGTCCCTCTGCAACTACAAGGCGTATGTGACATTCATATTATTCAACATTATTATTATAATTTTTTAGTATTTGCACCTCAGGGCTTACAATTGACTGATTTTTTTTCATGATTTTTACTCAGCTGTCAGTTTGGTTTGTGTAGTTGCGTTCACATTTCAGGACATCATATTCATAGTGTGGGCGGACCGAGAACTATTACTTGGTAATGGTGGTCTTGGCCGGGTCCTGGGTTTGGCGAACGTTTTCAGGTCAAAACAGCAAAGTACTTTATCGTTTCAGCCTTTCATCCACACAACAACAACGTTCTGGGTGCCTTGAAAGGGTATTTTTGGAGAACAGCTTTCATAGAGGAAAAATCTGATAACACTGACTTGTCGTTGCAAAGTAGACAAGAGCAATGCCACTTTCTGAAAATGATGACGTCACCACCCCAGTCGCCGTCATGTGATCAGAAGTGAGCAGTGTCTACGCACGAACATTCACACAAGTGTGCACAAGCGTTCTTTCCTCTATAGTTTTGATATCACATGGTTCTGCCTGAGTGTCTGTTTACAGGTAGGTGTACGTCAACAGAGTCTTGTTCAAACTTCCATCAAATCTTCCATCAATTTACTCCCCTGTCAGCATCACATTTTTCTCAATTTCTGGACATGATAATTTGTTTAATTATTTCTTGTAGTACTTTCTGGAAAACATCCATTTCCACATGGACAACAAGACAGCTGCACCCCATATGCTGGAATAGTAAAAAACTTGCACACAGATATCAATCATCGGAAAGGAACGCTTTTAAAAGGCATAGGCTGTTGCCTACTGTGAGTTGGCGTCTTGAAGTGAAGGTGAATGGAACAAAGACTACAAGGATGAATGACCAAACAAAACATAACATTACATTTTGACTTTTTTATAAGAAAGTCAAGAACATTCCTGTGTAAATACAAAGGCAACACAACTAGTGAACTGTAACCTATAAGTTAGCCTCTACTTTACATTAGAAGTTTTCATTTCTTTTGTCAAAATTGAACTGTGTCATATGACTAATTTCAAAAGTGGGACAAAGACAGCTACAACTTGAATTAAACAGCATGTCTCACTTTAAACCTACACTTTTCTCTTTTGATCACAACTGCAAAATAAGCCAAAATGGAGCCAAAGAAAGTTGCAGCATTTTGATAGAGAAAGTGAGAAACACTACTGAATTGAAGAAATAATTCATGGCAAAACAGGGATGTTGTGTCCGTGTTGATCTACCACCTTTGTAAGGCAACAATGTCTTCAGTGAAGGCAAAAGTAACGTTAAATCGTCATTGATCCCTTTCGTTAATAAGCATTTAGAATTGTTTTATCCATGTAAAACTATGAAAACATGTTTTGTGTTAACATTAGTAACTGTTGGTTAGCGAAGAACTGTACAGTCAACCGCTGATGACTTTATAGACGGGCAATGGAGCTGACTTCCACTTACTCTTCCCGTGTATTAGCAAGCTAATAGACTGCTAACATGGAATTTTGTGATAAATATACACTTAGAACACACAAGCTGCATACCATAAAGTATGCTGACAAGAAAATGTACACGGAGTCAAAATCTGGTTGAAAACATTCAACATTAACTGAAAAACATGCTAACCAAGAGTCTACTGTATGTGCTAATTTCCTCTAAGCACTTACTCTTTTACTGTCACTACTTTACATTCAAGCCATCTTAGTGGTTAGAATGGCTTCATAGTTTGGCTATCCCGATATGCATGTCATTTAACCACATTGGCTAAAGCGCTACATTACCCTGATGATGCCCTGCGGTTTGTTGTTCTCAATTTTGCAGGGCACAGCTTGGTTGCGACGGCCAATTCCAGGTTTAAAGCAGGACATTAATTTCTGTACAAAAACTTTGGCAGCGTTTTGTGATAGGTGGGGGGTCAAAGTGTTTTGCTGTTGGGAGAAATTTCTGGCACAATGATAAGCAGCCAAATGTGTGGTTGCTTCCCATTTCCTACAAGTCATGCGCACACGGTACACAAGTACTCGTAGCATCTATTACATGTCCGACATGAACTTTCACTTAAAACAGTTACATTTTAACTAAAACCAGCAAGCGCCCAACAATTCGGCCAACGGTTTGAACATTGTAGCTTTTGTGTGGTGTGCAGTTTACAAACAGCAAGCTGAAATAGGTCGGCACTTGCAGAAATGTGTGGCTAGCGAACAAATATTTAGTTATCAGAATGCAGCTGCTTTGATTAGTTTACTGACTCAAGTTTTTGGTTGTTGTACATAGCCCATTACTATGTGTTGTGGCAATTGTTTTCACTTATGTCACAATAACACTTGGGTGGTTTGTCAACATCAAAATAATAGGCTGTACCAACAATGTAGAATATGGAGCCGATTTCTCAGCTGATGCAAACAGAAGGCAATTGTAACGGACAGAAAAGAACAACAGTAGCACCAGACCTGATGGCCACTTTGAGTAAACTACTATGTCCTCCCCTTTCAACACCTAGGACCCTGGCGGCGGCCTTTAGAAGTTGGCGTGAGCAAAAGCAACATTGTGGTTTGTCCTTTCTTTGATTAGTATGCTAATTACTCCAATTTAGTCTATTCTGGTTTGGGGAGAAAAGGACTTTGAGTCATATTAACGCGTTAATACTCAATGAACTACTGTTGTGTGCTCAGTTACATCACTGCGCTCTGTCACTCAAACCCTCCACACACTGCTTACTCAACCTTGTTGATGGTTGGTATCTCCGGTCGGATTTGGGGGACTGGGATCGTGGCTGGGACTTGTAGGAAGTTGTTGTTTTTGTTGTTTGTGCTGCCTTTCCCTACCACCGCTGGACCATGCTGTGGTGAGGCGCCAATGCGTCAATATAGTGCACCGTGGTACAATACCGCTATATATTCTTCCAATGACTTAAACATACATAAAGTTATTGCCCAACCCTAGTTATAATCATGAAAATTAAAAGACATAAACACATAGAATCTATCAGTCTTGGTGCAATGCAGCTATGCAATATGAGTTTCACTATTTCAATAGAATTACTGACTAATTGACAGTTAATTTATCTTAATTTACTGAGCAGCACATGTACAGGCAAACAAACATTTACAGTCACATTCACACTAAGGGACAATTTAGAGTTGCCAATTAACCTAACATGCTTTTTTTTTTTAATGTGGGAGGAAACCGTAGTACCCGGGAAAACCCATGCACTCGCGAGAACATGCAAACTCAACAAAGAAATGCTCAACGTAGATTCAAACCCAGATCTTCCCAATCTGTGTGGCCAACATGCTAACCACTAGGCTAAGTTCACATGGTTTGTATAGTTTCATTTCGGTTAGCTTGTTTGCCAACAAGGTTGGTTGCTATTGCAACAGGAACGTGTTTCATCAAACCACATGTTTTGGATGTAGAAAAATTAATTTGTGGCACAATCAACAATGAACAATGCACTTGGGGAAATCAGAGGAGCTGAAATGTAGGTTCCACCATTTTGTATTATGATTTATTTCATCATCTTTGCAAGGTTGACATCTGATCATGTTTTTATACATAACAGACCAAAATAAAATATTTCCCCTATTTATTCAATGTGTGTGCAGTATCTTTGTATTTGGTTATAGCTGCAAATCACTGAGCGGCATGCCGCTCGAATTGACCCTCTCTGGTACCCCTTTCACGAGAAAAACCAATATACAGTGAGGGAAAAAATTATTTGAACGCCAGCTGATTTTGTAAGTTTGCTCACTAACAAAGAAATGATCAGTCTATAATTTCAATGGTAGGTTTATTTGAACACTGAGAGACAACAATGACAAAAAAAACATCCAGAAAAATGCGTTTTAAAAAGAGTTATAAATTAATTTGCATTTCCATGAAGAAAATAAGTATTTGATCCCTTTAAAAAACGTGCTTCAGTACTTGGTGGCAAAACCTTTGTTGGCAATCACAGAGGTTAACCGTTACTTGTAGTTGGCCACAAGGTTTGCACACATCTCAGGGGGGATTTTGGCCCACTCCTCTTTACAGATCCTCTCCAAGTCATTAATTTTTCGTGGCTGATGTTTGGCAACTGGAACCTTCAGCTCCCTCCACAGATTTTCTATGGGATTAAGGTCTGGAGACTGGACTAAGCCACTCAATGACCTTAATATGCTTCTTCTTGAGCCAATCTTTTGTTGCCTTGGTCGTGTGTTTTGGATCATTGTCGTGCTGGAATACCCAACCACGACCCATTTTCAATGCCCTGACTGACACTTGAGGGTACATGGCCCCATCCATCCTCCCTTTGATGCGGGGCAATTGTCATGTCCCCTTGGCAGAGAAACACCCCCAAAGCATAATGTTTCCACCTCCATATTTGACGGTGAGGACAGTGCATTTGAAGTCATAGGCAAAATACTTTTTATACAGGAAACGAGCTGAGAGGGCTGCCAATGTCATCTCGTTACCTGTATAAGATCCAGCTGGGAACTGACGGGATCAAATACTTATTTCCTTCATGGAAACGCAAATTAATTTATAACTCTTTTTGAAACGCATTTTTCTGGATTTTTTTGTCATTGTTGTCTCTCAGTGTTCAAATAAACCTACCATTGAAATTATAGACTGATCATTTCTTTGATAGTGGGCAAACTTACAAAATCAGCAGGGGTTCAAATAGTTTTTTCCATCACTTTATACATGCACTAGGGTTGGGCGATAATTATCATATACTGGTATACTGGTATATATTATTCCAATGTGTAGAAAAGTACTTATGCCGGCATAAATGATATATTATATATACACAAGGCCATTTAGGGTTGGACTTTTTTCTTCCTTAATAATATTCAAAATATCATCTAAAACTGCATTTTGTGTTGTTGTTGACTGATATTTAAATTTGTTTAATGATCTGAAACATTCAAAACATTTAAAAAATAAGACATCAGGATGGGGCAAACACTTTTTATAGTATCCATCCATCCATTTTCTATGCTGCTTATTCTCATTTGGGTCGCAGGGGTATGATTGAGCCAATCCAATCTGACTTTGGGCACTGGTCGTATATTTGTTGATGTAGAAATAGATCCATATTCTATGCCGATTATCCTCACTAGGGTTGGGACGGTATGCGGGAGCCTATTCCAGCTGAGAGGCAGGGTACACCCTGAACTGGTCACCAGTCAATCGCAGGGCAGACAACCATTCACACTAACGTTCATACCTATGAACCACTTAGAGTCGAATTAACCTAACATGCATGTGTTTGAGATGTGGTAGAAACCAGAGTAATCATGAGGAAACCCACGCACGCACAAGGAGAACATGCAAACTGCGCACAGAAATGTCAAGAACAGATTCAAACCTAGGTCATCCAAATTTCCTGACTGTGTTGCCAACATGCTAACCACTCGACCACCGTGCTGCTATCATTGTAATGTCCGTGTAAATTAATGTAAACTGACCCGATATGTTGACCCTGGCACCAACTAGTTCCAATCCGCTGCATTTTTCTTCATCTCTCTATATTCTTTTAAAAAAATGTCTAATAGCTCAGGGAAATCTGACACGGCAAGTATTACTCCTTGTTTCCTGGCAAAAGCCTACTGATCATCTTTTCTTCTCATTGGTCGATCAATGAAATGCCTGCTGATTGGTCCTCGTCTGGGAGACAAGAGATGAAAAGCTGAACATTTTCAAACTTTCGGGGGTCACATTGCAAGCCAGCGTGCGCTCAATGACATACAGGAGCACAAACTTTCATACTCACTAATTTCACTTGGCTGTAACTGTAATGTTGCTCGGCTGTAATATGGAAGTGGTTTGGTTACGACAAAAGACCATAATAAACAAGGTTTGCAAAGCAACAACGACAGCAAAAGGTAGGAACACGACAAATCAGTTCTCCCATCTCAAGCTCAAACACAGAGTTGAGTACAAAGAGTGTGTCATTCACTAAGCGTGAGACAGAGTCAGTGAGCATGTCTACACTAGTCAATCACACAAAAAGCTTTTGCTCATGGGCTTCCTTATGACAAGAAAAGTGAACGATGGCATGAACTGGCTGATGCAGTGTGATATTATTTAGCAAAAGACGTCATGCCTTTATACTCAAAAAGGACATTATTTAGCTGTATTACCGTTTAGCAATTTGCCGTTCCTAATAAACTGTATACATGAATTCTGAATACTTTGCACTCAACTAGTTTGGAAGGCACTGGAAGCACTTGCTGTATTGCAGTTTGTTACAAATAAATCAATAAATGTGCTTTACAATTTGAGACAAGCGTATTTAGTTATATGGGTTAAAGTTTGGAGCTTCTTATACAAGACTCTGCTGTATTTAATTATCATATGGTGATACACCCCAAAAATATCGTGATACGTGCTAAAGTCCATGTAGCCCAACCCTAACACATACACACACACACGCGCACACACACACACACACACACACACACACACAATATTGCAGGGGAGTCCAAACACTTTCTACTGACAAACGAAAGGATACTGTATCATTTATATAATAAAAAACATTTATATTTGTTATGTGTATGTGTTAAAGAAAAAAGTACCACAGCTGTGATATAGGTGAAAAACCCTATCAGTATCAGCCGTGGTCATTCCCCCCACATTTTCTTCGTGAATAATCTTTGTAAATTCTCTTCTTGTAAAATTATGATCTTATTTCCATAATATCTTTGTTTATTCCCATATTAAAAGTTTCTCCCCAGCCAAATTTTCAAAAAAATGATTCACATGATGACTTTGGAAAACATTTAATGCAATACTTCAAACTCTATGCTGTTAAAATTACATTTATTTATTTTCACAAAATTGACTTTTTTTCCTATAGAATATGATTTTTTTGTCTTAATATTTTTATTTTATTCTCATGACATAACTTTCTGCATTTTCTTTTTCCAAAAATTACTTTATTCATTGCTTTGTTTTTTCTTGTAATGTTATCATAACATCTTTTTCTTTAACATTTCAGCTGTATGCTACAAAATGACATTATTTTTTGTCATTTTTCTCTTTGTTGCTGATTCTGTTATTTCTGCTGGTTTTTTGTGTTAATTTTCTAGTTAAATCACTCTTATATTATGTGCCACGGACCAATAAAAGTACATCTGTGGGTCTTTATAAACCCCCGGGCACCACTTTGGACACCCCTGCAATACAGCTGACTTCCGACTCTTAAATATTATTGAATCCCCATGGTGCATCCATAAATCTCAAGGTTGTGTACAGGTTAAATCTGCATTCTTTTCCTCTTGGACAGAACTGTTGGATTTCAGCGTCTACCACACCACAACCACACCTGTTCTGTTGCGATTTGTCAAGGGTTGAGGGTCCAAGCCAAGCTAGAGTAGTAATTTTAAAAATTTGGAAATGTAAGCTAGGTCCTCATAAGGTAGTGATGTGTAAATTGTGCTGTAGACATACGGGCCTCTACATTGCTGTGTTGTTCTTAAAGCGGAGATACAAATAGGAAAGGGTGAACAATGAGCCATGACCTAATGACAAAGTCCATAATTCATGGAAGCATTTGGAGGAAAATGTGTTTTGTTATTATCATGCCGTGCACTCAATGTGCTTTCTTTATCACTTCCCCTCCTATTCTTGAGCCATAATAGCCAAGCTGTGCTCCCCCTCGGGGGTCAATGGTGCCGTCTATCACACCGATGACGGTCCTTACCAATTATTTACGAGCACCTTCACTGTCACCTCTGTTATCTGAAAAACATGTGCCGGTCCTGCTGGAGTCTTCAATTACCTCAACCTCACAACATACACATACAGATTTGATCAATAACAATATTCAATGTAACCCAAAAGAGAGTTGATTTTGACTTTGCAAGAATGTATATGAGCAACAATCAAGTGAACAATCATTCATGCTAAGTGGGCTACATATTAACAACTAATGTAGAGCCTAATCCATATACTCAAAGTATAAACAACTTCTTGTGTTTCCATACAGTAGGAAACCATTCATCATCACAATCACATCAAATGAAATAATGCCGTATTGATTCATGAAAAACGTTATCTTTGACATGAGTTCTTAGGTGGAAGGACTGCACGCTCTGGAGAGATGAAAAAAGCATTTAAAAATTTGTGGGAAGGCCTGAGGAAGTACAGTCTTCCTACAGATCAAACATGTTTTAAGTCTGACCACCGTTGGTTACCGTCCGTGGTAACTGAATTTCCGCAATTCATAAATCAAATATTTTCATAGTTGGAGCACAGAAAACCTAAGACCTAAGAAAACCTTTACAACTTTTAAATATAGTTTTTAACATTACTTGAGCCCCCTAGACAAGAAATACCACCCCTATAGTAACATCTACACTCCAATTATATATAATAGTAGACATAATAAAAGTAAATAAAACATTTAGGAAAAACTAAGACTAATGTGTGTTTCTGCAAATATGTTTCAGGGCTTAGGAAAAGAGGCATACAGAAAATGGTGTCCCAGCATTCAAACAGATGAGTGCGTGGATGCAAGGCAGTTTTCACCAGCTAAACTCAGACAAAATTGTAATTATTAATTATGGCCCAAAGAAACAAAGAGAAGAGAGGCTCTTATTAGCCACCTTCAGACTCTTCCTCTAAAACCTAATGAGATTAGAAATCTACGTGTAATAATGGACTCAGACCTACAACAGTCACATTAAATAAATAACATCATCAGCTTTTTACTACCTAAAAAACATTGCCAAAATCAAGGGAATAGTGTCTAAGCCAAATTCACTAATTCATGCCTTTGTCTCCATCAAACTAGACTACTGTAACTGCCTTCCAACCGTGCTCTCTAAATGAGCTGTAAAATAGCTGCAGTACATACAGAATGCTGCTGCTCTGTACCGCACTTTAAATTATGTTATGTATGAATTGTACTCTATAAATAAACTTGCCTTGCATTGATTACAGCTGCAACAGTAGCCTACGTTAGGCATTATAAAAAGCCTGAAGTTCCGGCGATCAGGTCTGGTGCTTGTGTGTCTCATTGAATAGTTTCCAAATTTCTGGTATCACGTCGCAAGCCAGCTAGTGACAACTAGGGCCAGTGTAGAACACTACATATCATCAACATGTCTTTGAGTGCATCGTCTGCAGACCATATTTTAATTTACCCATTTTAATACTTGAAAATACTTTTGGGAAATAAATTGGGACATAAAATGTCACTTCTCTGGTGGGCAAGGAGCCCACACTTGTGTGAGCGATTGAGACATTCCAACTCTTTATACAAAGTCGGACTCACTTTAACCCACAGTTTAGGTTCTGGAACCAAACTCTTCAAGAGGGGCTGGACTCTGTTCTACTCTGGAGTTGTTGCAGGGAAGAGGCGGGTTGGTGAGCTGGTGTGGGCTTATTAATAGCCATCCGGCTCTGTGCAGCCGTGTTGGGGTCATCCCTGGTGAATGTGAGGTTCAAGAAACACATTCGGGTTAGGAAAAGTGTCCTAACTGTTGTTTGTGCGTATGCACCAAATGGCGTTTCAGAGTACTCAGCCTTCTTGGCACCATGGCGGATTGAGGAATAACCTCCTCAATCTGAACCCGTGCTGTCTGATGTTACTGCAGTTCTGTGCGAACCACAGTTTGTCCATAACAAACACCATGTTTGAACCTAAGGATGTCCACAAGTGCACTTGGCACCAGGACAACCTAGGGTGCAAGTCTATTATCAACTTTGTAGTTGTATCATCAGAACTGCGTCCGCATGCTCTGGACACAGAAATAGCGAAGATAGGTTTTGAGCTGTCAACTGATCTCCACCTGGTGATAAATTGGATTAGATGGCCGGGAAGGATGCCGGACTGACCTGGGATACCCAGAGTGTGTGCTGGGAATGTCTGGTAGAGTCCACACTTTTTTATGTGACTGCCAACATTTTTTATACTTTTTTTTTTTTTACAAAGTACATTTTCCACTCTGTGTGCTCACTTGTCATTAAATAAATACATCATGTTTAAATAGAAACATAAAAATAATCTACCCTAAAATCTACTCTTAAAAAACCTCACTGTGCACTCACTCCAACATACATACAATGTGAACATGACAGTTAAACTGAAAAAATGTTTGTAGCATAGTGACCGACAAAACACCCCCCCCCCCCCAAAAAAAAGAAAACTACATGAGAGACACAGACACAAAAAAGGTGTACCGTTTTGTTCCACGTGGTTGGTAGCATGGCTAGCTTCCGCTTGCTTTTCGTGGACATGCAGCACATCTCTCCTGCAGGTGTTTTGGGGGGATTGTGGTTGTTTTTGACATGTGCAGCATTTTTCACTGTGACTGCAGTGTGTTGCTCCGGTTACAAAAAAATTCAGCTTACAAAAACCCTTTAGGAACCAATTAATTTCGTATCCCGGGGTTCCACTGTAAATTGTTACTGTCAAAAGGCGGGCGCTCATGCAGCCAAAGGGTGTGTGGATTTTTTTTCTCCCATGGAAAGTTAAAGGGGCCTTGTAACCATTTTACTAAAAAATTTGCAAACGACTTGAAACATTCCCTAAGGTATATCAATCAAGCAACCCCTGACTAATTAATCATTGACAATGCTGCTTTTAATGGAGCAGTTATACTTAGTTTCTGTAAAGTCCCAGAAGTTTCTCTACTATTTATTTATGGGCAATTACATCCCCCCTTACTTTCTAATTTTGCGTACAATGCAATGTCAATGGGTGTGTGTTTCCTTAGTGTTCTAACTGGCCCCGTTGAGAATATTCCAAACAGCACGAAGCTTAGATTGGCCCGACTGCTGCTTTAAAAACATTGCTGTTTGTTAGCTAGCTAGCTAGGTAGGTAGGTGGCTAACATTAACATACCTTATAGCTACCCTTCCAGTCAGCCCCGAAAATACACCAACCCCAAACATTTCCCGGCGTGTTGTTTTCAATCGCCACACATCTTGGTATATCCCGTCCCAAACCTTCCGTACAAAACAGGAACGCGAACTGGCGTCTGTTAGCTTCCTAGCCTCCAGTAAAGCTAAGTAGCAACTGCCAACATGTGCGACCATGACACCAGCAAAGACATCACTCAAAGACATGGTACCCACCCAGAACCACCTGGACACGCTGAAGATCACCTTCGAGTCATCGTGAGATGGGAGCCGCTGTTATCTGGAAGAAAACGTCGTTGGAGACGCGAGGCTGCTTTCCAAAAAGATGGATATTCTCCCCTCCACTCAGGTAGTGTGTTGACAGCTCCGCGAGTCACTAGCGCGCGTGAACTGGCCTGAACCGGCTGTCCAACGGCGGGAAGTGACGTCACTGGATGTCAGGGCAACCTGGCAAAGTGCCGGGCGCGTACGCGACCGCTTCATACAAAGAAATTGATGCATCCCCGTCCCTCTATGATGTGGTATGTTGGGTTTAAATGGCGATGACTACTTGGTGTCGTTAATTTCATTCATTCCTCTCAAACGTCGCGTTGTCACCGGCGAACTACCGTGTTTTGCCGCTTTTTTTCACGGCGCCCCTGGCTCGGCAACACTACGGCAACATCGGTTTCTTCCCGGTGTTAAGGGCACGTCCGGCTGCTAGGACGCCTCGGGGAAGACCCAGGACACACCGGAGAGACTATGTCTCTTAACTGCTCAGGGAATAGTTCAGTTGCAATTTGTTATACTTGAAAATGCGTAATTCAGGCCAAAAATCTGTAACATTGGCTAAAATATACATCCTTTGTGATTACTAATAGGCCAGTCAACCAGGAAACTGCACGAGTTTACTATTTCTGTACTATCATGCCTTTACATACAACGTACACAGGTAATGTAGCTTTTAAAGTGTGCCTACAGTATTAAAACAGTGGTGTTAATGTACTCAACTGCTGAGAGTACTAGGTGTATATCGGGAGTGAAACATTTACTTAATTAGTGTAAACAAATGGTATTTTAAAATAGGTTTTCACATTTTCCCCAGAAAATACATTAAAATAATGCATAATAAAAAAGCACCATACACTATTTGCTCGTGTTTTTAGAATTATGGAACAGATCCACACTCAAAGCCTTCTGCCCAATTACTACCAAACCTCCCACAATCTTTAAAGTTCTACCACAAAGTTCAGCTTTGTAGACGCCACATCACAGTAAATGGCTAAAATCAGCTACAGCCACCGGGTATTTAAAAAGGAAGCTTCTATCTGAGGTGAGGTGTTTATTAAAAGGTGATCTTGCAGCCCACAATTAATGGGGGTGTGGCCTGAGAAAATACAGACTTCATATCTTAATCGTCATACAGCAAACAATAATAGGATTATAATGTCATTTAATCTGCCATTGTTTGATGCCAAAGTTAGTGCTTTATCCCACACATCGCATTTGTCTTGGCCAAGCCCCTCAAGGGACTCTAACAGGGTGTAGTCAAATGTGCTTTGTTAACGCTGATGTAATCATTGTATTGTTCTACTGGCAGACCAATGGTGTAGGGTTGTGCAGCAGGCAGATGATGGACTGTGGAAGACGTCTCGTCTCATTATCGCGACGGGTCGCCCTTTCCCTAGTAGACCGTGCTGATAACCTTGTGGCTTACAAAATACAGGATGTGAGCCAATAACCTCTCAATGCAGCAACATTGTTCCAGCAGGGTATGTGCTTTATCTTCTAAACCATCCACAGTCACCTCCCAGAAATTTTGTTTGATTTTTTTAATGACATTTTTGTTATTTCCATTAAATTTGTCATTTGGACGGTTTCACGTCGTCATTGCTGATGGTGCGATTCTGTTGGAGTGGACATGTGGCGTAAGTGCTGACGCTGAATGGTTTGGGGTTGCTTGGCCACTCTTGCAAGGGGAACTCATCTCCCGCTTGTTGTTTTGCTTGTGCTTCATTCCACCGTGCATTCCCCTCCTCAAAATCCCACTAGAAAATAATTAGAGGTCAATATTTTGCACATACTTCATTAGTAACTGGAAAGTTATACACGCCTGTTAGCTGGCAGGCTACAACATAAAAAGCATTTCAGGGTGCTTTGTTTGATGCAAAGCTTTAAACAATTAGTAGTAGTGGCTCAGAACTTGCACTTATCGAATGGCCCTGAGGGTCAATTAGTCTGGTGTATTAAATACCACAGAGGCGATATTTGTCCAGTAGATGTAGCCAAGAGTACACTATATGTAGCCAGTGATGTATCGTAACTAATGTTACAGTTGTAGAGAGGGAATATAGTCTAATGGGGGAATAGCGTCTTACAGGAATAGGACCTGTAAGACACTGATACTGTTCAGAACAGTATCGCCATTTATATCCAGATATAATGCTTATATGCCCATGCCCACTATTTTATTAAACTCTTTCCTTTAAAAGAGCGTCTCCTCAGTTGTCTGTTATAAAATAGTAAGCCTTATTATTTGAGAGATTTACATTAGGTTGTTATGGATATATTAAAAATAAACAGATCCTTCTGATCAGAAGGGCAGATGAGAAAATCCATAACAACTACTACAAACCAAGAGGGGAAGCAGCTCCAATAGAGGGTTTAGTGTTTCGTACAATATAGAACGGTTGTGTGCGATTTGGATGTACAGTAGTAGGGCCGTCTCTACACAGCAGGTTGTTAATACCTGGGCGAGTTAGCCTAGGCCCTGACTTACAGGTCTCATCCTCAACAGGAGAAATTTACCCCGTCAGGTACGAGGTGCACATGCTTGAAACCGAAGAAGTGTGGTCTTGCACCCTTGAGGTAACTAGGATTTAGAACACACGGAGAAAAGGCGTACAGCTAAAGTTTGTAGCTAAACTTTGTCAAACTGCTATCATCAGCCGACAAACAAAACTAATCTCACCCTTATGCGCAGTTTGTTACCCTCATCTACGTACTTTTGTCTGTCAGTCTCAGTTCTCTAGGAACCTCACTGAGAAAGATGTGGTGGAATGGCTGGTGTTGAACAGTGTAGCAACACTTTAACTCGTGCAGCCGATTTTCCTATGCAGACATGCCCTGCCCAACCTCAGTCTTTAATCAAAAGATCCTTCACTGCAGAACAATTGGGCAGAAAAGAAAATCTCAAGCATTTCCCGCCCTCAAGCCCTGCTCCCTGTTCCATCCTGATTAAGAATGTGTGCTCGACACAGCAAGAAACACTCATGCAAGAGTCAGGCCAGGCTGCTGGCAATGTAGAAATAGCAACAGTTTACTGGTTTCAAATTGTTGCATCAACGCCATTCAGGAGCAGAGGTCAAGTTATTACTAAAACGATAATTGTCAAATATTTTTTATGGCTTAGATAAAACTATGGGCCTTATCACAAACAGTTTCAAACTTAGTAATGTTGACAACCGATGATGACAATGCAAAAAACCCAGACCAATCACCTGCAAGATATCAACCAGTATCAACATACAAACCAATCACTTCACCCCATTTCCACGAGTGACAAACATTCTACAGGCACTTAAACATATTAACCCACATTAGTACTGGGGTACTCCAGGGTTCTCCCACATTCCCAAAATATACATGTTAGGTTAATTGGGGACTCTTAAAATGTCCATAGGTATGAATGTGAGTGTGATTGGTTGTTTGTCTATACAGTCGCTCCTCATTTATAGCAGTTAATTGGTACCAGACCCACCAGCGATGAATGAATTTCTGCGTTGTAGGATTCAATCTTAATACATTTAATATTTTTGTAGTTAGAGCATGGAATACCTGTTTATGACCTTCTAAGTACAGTTTTTAACATTAGAGCCCTGCAGACATGAAATAACACACCTACAGTCATTGTCACAGTCCTATTATTCAGTGTTTACAACACATTATGCAACTCATATGCTGCAATGATTCAAGACAGCCACTAGCTAGCAAGCTAACCAGTTAGCCTCAAATGTATTTCTACTAAAGAATGCAATACTTACCACTTCCACACAGAATGGGAGGATAACTTCACTCTGTTATGTGGGACATGCATCTCACTGGTTAGAGCTTCATTAATTTTAATATACCTCTCCGATCTTCTGCTCCACGGGGGAGGAGATGATGCAACATAGGATGCGCCGTTGTGGTACATAAGTGCCTCGTTATAACACAATGTCAGTGTTAAACTTGCTGTTTAGCCACATTTTGTGTCTGTTTACACTGTTTTCTTTCTCTTTGGCTGCCTTGTCGCACCCTCCCACCTCTTTAATCTTGCCGCGCCTTCAAACGCATGTTAGTGACGTAAGCGCGTTAGTGACGTCAACAATTCGTCAAAGCAGAAAAAAAAACCTTGATTATTTTTTCGAGGTACTCTAATTATTAGAGGAATCATTGCAGCTCAATGTTTTATGTCATTACTGCTGCCTAGTGACCAGAATCCTACATAACACAGCTGGGATTGACTCCAGCATACCAGCGGCCCCAGTGCGGAAAAGCGGTAGAGAAAATGGATGGATGGGCTTCTGTGTCAGGAGACCGATCAAAAATATTATCGAAGGATATGTGCATTTAAAGTTTCCCCCCCAAAACATGACTTATGTCCTGAAGTGGAGCAGGTATATTTGTTTCACAGATTAAACATGACCATATTGAGCCAAGTCACTGGTTTTGTTAAGCCCCCACTGGGGGACAAAAAGTTTTTGTGCCACCCTCCAAATTTGAAATACGTTTGAGAATGTATTTGTTTATCTGTACTGTACAGACCGTACTTGAAACGGAAATCATCAAAATGCAACAAAATGGAGAGCAGTGAAGCATAAAAACATATTTAAAAGTCAAACTGCATGCTGAGACAATAAATGCATACCTGTTGGCTGGTGGGTATGCACCAATATTGAGAGTCAGTTCACCACGCCTTTCAGGCCGGCCCGCCCCCCGCCCCACTATTTGGAAAGCACTGGCCTATTAGAACATGCTGATACCTGTGG
This sequence comes from Oostethus manadensis, assembly GCA_024372805.1. NCBI lineage: Eukaryota > Metazoa > Chordata > Actinopteri > Syngnathiformes > Syngnathidae > Oostethus > Oostethus manadensis. Next base: position 518,331 of record QODF01000207.1, on the reverse strand, counting down.
GACATGTCTTCGTTCCCCTACAATCCTGTACAAGGTCAAATGCTTTTACAACAATCTTAGCAATCTGACGTAAGTCAAAGTCTAGTGTTTATGTACATGTGACACAAGAATAAATGCCACGCCCGTAAGCGTGGTTGGTCGCAAGCATCACTGATCATGTACATATATACCTCCCCGAGCATTTATACTATGATTGCAATGGTGTAGAACTGCACAAACTCATCCTTTTCCTGTTTTGTTAACTACCAATAAAAACGTCCAAAAGTGTTCATTAAGAGAGAGCAGGGGTACATTTCTGATACAGCTCTGATGCAACCTGCAGGCGTCTGTTCAATGCAGTCAATGTTCAAGCACCACCTATTGGATTTTTGTGGACAGTACACTTAATGGCTGTGTTGAAGGGTATGATTGGTACATGGTTAAATGTATCAACCTTGTGATTGCCCTCTAGTCCTACACAGATTCAGTGTGAATTAGTCCTACCCACCTCTAGATCAAAACTGACAAGTGAAGAGTCACATGATGTATCAGAACCATGGAGTCGTACCATTGGGACGGTCCTGCTCTGAGCTCGGTCGTGCGCCACATCTCCAGACACGGTCACCTCTTTGGGGCACATCTGTCAAAAGGCATATGACGCCCCCATCTTCAGATGTTACACTGAAAAATCAGTTTTGGTTGGACATGATGCTGCTTACTTGTCTGGTAGCATGAATACTAACATCCATGTAACGGCCCATCTCGGTTAAATTGAGTTTTTTGCCCTGTAATGAATGACACATGAGCACTGTGGACAGTAACATTACACAGCGACATTAATTTTACTTTTCCATGTGCTGATGAGGAAGCTGCATGTTGATGTGTCATCATGACAGCGTTGTTGCTTGATGAGTCGGCCAAGAGGTTCTCCATCTCAGGAGAAAAGCTGATAGGCATCTTCCTGGTTCCCATGTTGCACAAATGCAGCACAACAATCTGGCACATGTGTGATAAAAGGTCAGAAACTGGACAATTGCCTGCATGGAAGCGTTGCGTTTTTAGCATCATTTTGTATTTGTCGCCTTACTTTTTTTATTACACCAATCCCTCTCCACTTTGCATTTTGAATATTGCGGCTTTACTTGATTATAATTTTTCAAAAATATATAAACTAATAAATCATCGCTCTATTCTGGTTGAACACAGCCTATTAACCAAAACTTTGTATAGGTTTTTGTTTAAATTTATCATTATCAAGCGTAATTACCTAAAATACACACAAAGAATTCAAAGGCATAATATGTAGTATTGTACACTGGTTATGTGTTAGTGTAACGTTCGGTGAGACACACACGCACCAGACTTGATCGCCAAAACAGGTCATTACAGTATTGACAGCTTTAATTTATTATTCTCCATTTTGTTACATTTTTCTGCTTTCAGTTTTGGGTTCAGTCTGTACAGTACCGATAAATAAATAGATATCAGTTTGTCAATAGGATTTTTCTGTCTCGTGACAGGCATGACAAAATAATTGAGAACCACTGATATAGGTTAATATGAGTGTAAAGGACTCTAATATAAAGTTAAAAACCATATTTAAAAGGTTGCAAACAGGACTTTGGTGCTCTAACCAAAAATATATATTTTTTAAAATTTAAAAGGAAAGAAATATACTTATTTATAAATTGAAAAACACAATTGAATATAAAAAATACATAAATATAAAATAAATAAAAAATATAAAAATAAACAGCAACAAATTCTATATTGAGAATGCACTTCGCACATTTCTGGCTTAAGATGTTCTCAGAGTGTAGGATACAAGAAAATCCAGCGAGACGCCACAGACTGACCCCAGCAGCCATGGCAGGACCCTGAGAAGGAAGCTGATTCCAGTATAGTAGTGAAAAATGGCAGCAGCTTAAAGAGCACCAGCCAGTGAGCACAGCGCTGCAGAGAAAATGGCAGCGACTGGCAGCATTTTTCCCTTGTTCTGCAGGAGATTAAAAAAAAAGTCATTTTATTGAAAAGCCATTTGCTTATTAAAGACAAGGACTTGTGTGCAGGTGGGCAGTCACTTACCACTCTACAAAGTGCAGGAAACCTGGAACTAGTGGTGATGACAAAAGACAGCAGTCCAAGGATGTAGCCAAGGATTTCAGTGTTGTCCTGGTTTGGTATTCAGGAAGGACAGATATTTACTCTAACCTGGTGGGTTTATCACGCAGCATTACACTTTATGCATTATTATGTATACAGTACTAGGCCTGTCACTGGAAAAATGAGAGCATTCACAGGCGTACTAGCAATGGTGGAGTTACAACATTGCGCTGCGGACAGCCGCCTCTGTGTTTAGCCCTTTTGTGCTTTTGGTGTTTAAGTCTATTTGTTGTGTTTTTTGTGACCACTCGCTGCTGAAATACTCCAGAGGGGAACTTCTAAACATTGGTATTTCTGTGCTGGAGCTTTTTTGCCGGAAAGGTTTGGTGTTTTTTCTCAATCTTACTCTTTACTACTTTTTGACACACTATGTCAACTTTAGAGTATTTCCAGTTGGTTCAATATTCAGACAATAACAAAATTGAATCTGATTCAAAATACTGTGATTGATGGAGATTTTTATTTAACTGATTTTGCTAAAACAGTCCATTTTATTTTTATGTGTTTTGTCTTTTCTGTTTATTTTATTTAAAAAGCTCACTATCAGCCATCCCTAGTTAACACAATATATAAAATAACTTGACACGCACACTTGAGGCTGTACTGGTAAAAGTGAAACATGAAAGACAAACATTGGACTCCAATCTTACTTGCAGGGTGACAAAAAGCAGCCTCCTTCCTCGGATGAGCGGGTCTGCTGGCCTGTGCAGGATGCCTGAGTTCATGAAAGTGCCAGTGAGCACAGTCAGAAAACAAACTGCAAGAAGGTGAGGTCTCCTGCTCATCCTTCGCCTTCTCTCTAGAGCACAAACATACACATAAGCTATATGTAATATAAACACCCATTGTCTATTACGTACCTGCATGCAAGTCCCTGCAAAGACAAAGTGGAAGACAGCAGGCTACAACATTGACTACATCCACAGCAGCGGACATAAATCCCATCACCACCTGCAGCGAAATAAGACTTCATATGTAACAGTTTTAGTCTGCTTTGTAAATTCCATGACTGTGTACCATGGATTAAGAGGTTTTACTTGAATATGTAGCTGTCTGGACAAAACCGCTCCAGTGACTCCACACATGTTACCAAGGAAAACGTAGACAGTCATCACGGTCTGCGCTGGGCGTCTACCAAGATGTTTGCATCGCTGACATGTGAGCCTTGCAAGTCAATACAAAATAATAATTTTGATTGTCTCTTCCACATTACATCCAGCTACTTCTACTAGACAGGGAACTAAAAACCTAGTCAAGAGATGTGGTTGTGCACGCTTGGTAAAACACTGACCCCTAGCGTTTTGGTAGAGAATTGCAAGTCAGCTGTAACTGGTTCAAGACTCCACTAGTGATGGGAAACTGGATTTTTTTTTTTTTTTACTGACTCGAGGTTTTATGAGTCACTCGCTGAATTGACTCGGATCCGCGATTCACTTGAGTCACTACACAGAAATTCGCGCATTTACGAGTTGTAAATTCAGGTACTCTGTTCACTCCGGTCACTGAGCCCATGAGCAGAAAGTCGCATGAATCGGGTACTCTATTCATACGAGTCACTCATCATAGAGACAGTTACTGGCACATTAACATGTCCCTCCCTGAATTACACTTTGACATGTTACCTGGTGTCCTTCTTTAAATTTAATTTAAGGAGGTAAGGTAGGGATGTGAACTAGTAACAGTTTAAAACATGTGAGTTTTGAGCGACTCGTTCATGACTCGCATATCCATAGTCGCGATGGATTGGATTGAGTTCTCTGTTATTCAGAGATAAGTATAGGGTATCCTATTCACTCGAGTAACAGATCGTGTACATTCCCTCGAATCACCCCTCCCGGAGCGCATGCGCAAAAATTGTCCCGCTTTTAATTATGGCCTGACATGTTGCTTGGTCCGTTTGAAATTGTGGTTAGCGGTGACAGGGGTGAGTATGTGAACGAGTTAACAAGAGACGAGTACCCGTGAGCCCCGATCAGTAAAACAAAATAAAAACCACACGTTTTGAACGACTCGCACACGCAAATCTCGTCGAGGTTTCGGAGCCAGACGGTACGAATATTTTGCCCCAATCACACACACCTGTACAATAATCATCCTCTTTAATCTGCACCTTGATGTTATCAAGCAAGGCTCACTAATGTACAATTGAACAAATACAGCACCACACAAATGCTAGCATGCCGGAGAAGTTTGGTGTACTTACAGAACACACGAGAGGAACAACAGCACGGCAGAAAGGGAGACGAGCCAAATGGAAGTACAGCTCTGTTCCGATGGTTTTTTAATAGTAAAACAGCTGGTGGAAGTGCTCCCAAATGCTAGCAGACTCCAAGGAAAAGAATTTGGGTCCTGACTTACCCAACCCTCCAGGATACCGGCCGCCATGTCTGTACCAGACAATGAAATGGCGCGCGTGTTCATTATTTAACAATGTGGATATAAATATTTGGGGAAGGAATTCATTAAAATAATTGTGTAGAATGTTGAGATACTAAAAAATGTACTAAATTATGTACGTCTGACATCAGCGACTTGAGTTTGGGTAATAAGGGGAGATCCGTTTTTGTTAGCATCGATACCAAGGTTAGCATTGCCACGGTTCTATAGTAGCGTGGTGTGGTCAGTATTTCAGTTTCCTTGCAACTTTTTTGTTTGATGTATATATTTTGTAAGTTTGCACCCACATAAGGTGCAAAAAGACAAATGATTACAATACATTTCATTTATTTTCCATGAAAAAATATATAATAAAGAGAATATTGGATTTATTTTATTGTTGTAATGTTCACTAAGCAGTTGATAAAAATGTGTAATGTGTATCTTTATTATCAAGACTAACAAATTACAAGTGAACCCCCCCCCACACAAAAACGTTCAAGTAAAATATCTGTATCAATACAGGACCTGCATTTACTTGGTATCTGATTGATACCAACCATATTTTTGCAAGTTGTACGAGGACATAGTGTGTCCAATCAATCATTCCTGTTTAAGGCTACAGCACTTCAACCATATGTACATCAAGTTAGGGTCATGCAGGATTTATTATTTGTCACGCCGTGTGTCCAATAAATTATAATTCTTAATTTTAGTCCGTCATTGATGTAGCTGTAGGATCAAAGCAGTCCATTACTAGATGAGTCATGAGTTCATATCAGGATTAGGAGGCGTTCGTGTTTACGTGATGTGTTGAAATAGTCTCTGATTGAGATTAGCGTTCCAGTCTGGGATTATCAAGGCAGATGATTCTCAACCAGTGAGTCGCCATTTTTAATTTTCAATATAATATATATACATATTATATTTAAGAAGCTTGAGTTGAAAAATGTCTGCAATTTGGGATGTTTAGGGGGTGTTGGCGGGTCTGGCAGCCAAATGTTTGAGAACCGCCGATCTAGGCATCGAGATGCTTGTTTAGCCGGCGCACTTTCTCCTTTTTGTTTCTGTTGCCATGTTTTTTCCAGGGCTTGCCAACTGTCGTCTCTGTCACAGCTTTTCCTGGGGCGACGATTCCACTGCCGGGTTTGTAGCCCATGACAGACTGGACTCCTTTGGAGAGGGCCCGAACGTTCTCCTAAAAGACATAACGCGGGTAAGCCATTAGACAGTGGCATGCATTTATTCAAATTATGTGCTCAGGCACATTTATTGGACGTCTGTGAGATGTGCTGAATCACTCTGGACTCATACTAACGTACAATCACTAGCCCTGGCCGGCAAGGCTTGCTGGGTTTCTTTTGTCTTTATTATGTGTATGGACGTACTGTCAAGTGAGCGAATATGCTATGTTTTTGACGTGATTGGGTATTTTCGGTCCGGAAAGACCAGTGGAGGTTTCTTTAAAGCACAGCAAGACAATGAGGAGTCCAATAATGTCTGCAAGTCCTATACTGTACCGCATGAAAGAAGTTCTTGTCCACCACATTCTCAATTCTCTTGACTTTCTGTTTGTTTGTGGTTAAAGAGGAGTCGCCGTCGAGCAAATCTTTTCTTTGGAATTTCCTGTGCTGTGGCTGGAAGTTGTCGGCGTGGATATGAGGAGGCGGATGGCAGTACAGAAGTTTTCCCTGTAAAGAAAAGAGTACATATCAGTTAGCAAAGCCTCTTGCTTCCCAGCATGGGTTAGCGGTGGCTGCCATGTGGCATTTTAGCTTGACTTACGTTGACATAATCCTTAAGGATGTAGCGAGCAGATCTGGGCTGGTCAGGCTGGCCGTGTGATGTCATGAAGCCTCTCATGTCTGAAAGAAGCAGAAGGTTTGCTTCAATCGGGGAAAGCTTTGAACTGTGCGCCTTCACTCTATTACGTGTTTTGAAAATATATGAATAAACAATTGCTATTTTGTAGGTGAATATGGGACTTTTACTCCAAAATGTGTACATTTAAACAAATTGTATGTTCAGTCTTTTATGCTTAAATTATGTATTTTTGTGCATAAAAATGGCAAAATTAAGTTAAATAGTAATATAGGTTATTCGAAGACTCATTCAAAGAAGTTGTAATATTCTACCCTGTTCACTAGGTGTCAGTATTGTACCTTTGTCTCATCAAGGTAACATTATAATAGCCACAGCAGAAAGTAAAATAATCCCTTGTTTATCGCGGTTAATTAGTTCCAGACCCAACCGTGATAAGTGTATTTCCACATGGAAGGTTTGCTTCTTAATGGAATATTTCCATAGTTTAAGCATAGAAACCCTGTTTAAAACATCCTAAATTATGTTAACATCTTGTCTCTATTAATGCACAGCATTGGACCCTTGGCCAAGAGTGGTGGTGTTGCTAGAGAGCAGCCCCTTTCTGGCAACTGACTCATAAGTCTGTTGAAACTAATTATTACTACCAATAACCATTACATTTATTGATCAAAATTATCTTGTATGCATTATATATGTGTGTGTGTGTGTGTGTGTATAGTGTACAGTATATCCAAGAATGAGTTCTAATACATGATTGATATGTTGACATATGACGGTATAATAATGAGCAATGTCACATTAGTATTGATAAGATGTATAACAGAAAAACATTAATGCAAATTGTACATGTGTGTAGGTGTAATAACTTGTTTATGTACTATGATGTATAATATGCTGAATATTGTGTTAATATAACAGACTCTGGTGTTACCAATGGGTGGGTGTAAATAAGCTTGTCTTCCTGCCACTCCTTTTTGAGCCAAATTCTTTTCTATGTGTTTATTTTGACTGTGTTCTGTTTTGTGTATTTTGTAGGGCTTGAAATAAACAATCAAAACTATCAATCAAATATTATTAAGAGTCTTCTAGACATAAAATAACACCCTATAGTCACCTTTACACTCCCTTTACCTAATATGGCAGAAGTGTGTTGCTGTAAATGTGTTCCAGTCTTAGGGGAGTTTAGAACAGGAAGTGACACCAGAGCTGAGTTTTAGCTTGGCGTGGTTTACGGCCACAACAGTAGTCCTTATTATGGATTATTGTGCCTGTTGTAAGATCATTTACGCCTGCAAAGTCCTGTTGCTCCAACAATCAAGTCTGGTGCTAGTGTCTCATTTAAAATAGCAGTAACATTACCTACGCCTAGTGACCAGTGTAGAACACTACATATCACATCATAATGTCTAAATGCCTTATTTCTATTTGACTTATCTATTTCTATACTTGAAATTGCTTAATTTAGGCAAAAGAATATGTTAAATCAGCTCAAATATGCATATTTTTGTTACTATAATAAAAATATTGCATTTATGAATAAGGAATAAGGAATCCTAGTTTGCGGAAATTTACTTATTATGGTCATGTTTGAAAAAGGTTGCCCAGGGGGTTCCCACCCTGTATTTTACTATTACTTCTGCGGTGCATTTTAACAAATGAAAATGGAAGTTAATCTGTAAAAAAAAAAAAAAAAAAGTGAATATTTCTGTCTTGTCATCTTACATCCATAAGCCATCAGAAGCTCCTCAGAGGTAGGGAATCTGTCAGGGTCTTCATCCTCTCGTGGCCGGATGATGTTGATACCGTACGTGCCTTCTAGTACGTGCCGAGGGATTGTCTGGCAGACGTGCAGTGCCTGTTAAGGCCTGAAGGATGCTTGAAAGTGGTGCCAGTCAACAGTGAGCGTTGGAAAAGGATATCATGGAGACTGCTGGTACGTGGTCTCTCATCTGGTCAATGGGCAGGATCCCACAGCAAATCATCTCAGCTTTGGTGGACACAAATGAAGGCATAACAAGCCCCGGGCAGTCACACAAGCACAATCCTTGCTCTACAAACAAAGTCTGCGTGGAGTATGGAGAGAAAGATGGATGGCAGAGCATTCTCCTAACAATAGCGGTGTAAGCCAGCGGAAGTGACGGGGTTCACCTGAAAGTGCTTGGTGTGTCCAGGTGTTGCTGAGACGGACACTTTTTTGTTTCTTAGAATGGTATTGATGGTTGAACTCTTCCCCACATTAGGATAACCAACCTGGCGAATGTCCAGAATATCAAGTATTCACAGCACTTCACTTTTCCACATTTTGTTTTGTGATGCGATACATTTTTACCCACCAGTCCAACTGTCAGTTGGCCGTCTTTATATCGCGGCCCGCTGTGAACCATCTTGAACATCTCTAACAACTCGTCCTTGTGCAGCAGGCGGCTGGAATTATGGAAGGTGGCCTCGTTACCCTGCTCCTCCTGCCCCTCGTCTTCGGAGCAGGTGAACCACTCCTCCTCCTCGACTCCTGTCTTGTCTTGCAGCTCGTCCTCGCTTCCACTCTCTCCCTCAACCTCATCTGTCCTCTTCACGTTTTCGTTGTCAAGCTGGGCTTCACCTTCTTGGTCGCTCTCTTCAGATTGTGAATGCTGCACCTCCATGCCCTGTAAGACCCATCATGGACAGCTTTTTTGGTGCAACAGCTCATCACAATGGATTCTATCCTGCCTCTTATCATGTACAGTAGAACCTCGGTTAGCGTTCACCCTGGATGGCATGTTTTTTGGTCAGCTTAAAAAAATGTATGCAAAATTTTGCCTCGATTGGCGTACATCTTCTAGTTAGCTTACAATATGGTGCGTGTCTGTCATGTTACTAAGACGCTGCGTGAGTTCAACTGTGTTCTTTATATATTTTTATCACAAAACGTCCTTGTTAGCAGCGTATTATCTTCCTAACACATGGACACATGTATGATGTCATCCGTAGTTGGCAAGTTCTTTGATAACTAACGCAGTTATGCCGTAAGTCTCACAAATGTTTACACAAAATTGTTGTAGTTTTACTTGGATAAAACAATTCTAAATGCATATAAATGGTGAACGAAAGGGACAAGTGAACATTGAAGTTTACTTTTACTGTTACTGAAAACGTGATTGTTGACAAAAACGCTATGTGGTCGTGAGATCAACACAGACACCACCTTCCTGTTCTGCCTTTTGCGTCCAAACTGCGTTTTTTGGGTGGGTATTTTTGTTTTACTGGGCCACGGCACAAAAAAATAAGAAATGAAAATTACATTTAAAAAGTAAAACCCTCTAAAAAAACAGCAGCCAAAATTGAAAAATCAACAGTAGTTACAAGAATAAAGTCAAAATATATATTTTTTAAAAACAGTTGTAATCTAACTCTAAAAGAATGATGTTGTAATATTATGAGGAAATCTTGTCATTTTGGTAAGTTGAGATATTTTTGCTAAATGAGGTTGAGGAAAAAATTAAGTAAAGGAAAAAATTTTATGGGAAGAAAGTCCTAATTACGGGAAAAATTTTTACAGAAAGTTGAAATAGTAATCCCAGCAAAAATCGAAAAAACACCTATAAACTTATGAACATAAAACCAAAATATTAAGAGACAAAAACTCATTTTGCAATTTTAAGAGAATAAGCTCATAATATAAGGAAAAATAAATAGTCATTTTAGTAGCATAGAGTTGAAACATTAAAGACAAACGTGTTCTTCCATCCATTTTCTATGCTTCTAATCCTCACCAGTGTCAGAGGTACGCTGGTGCCCAAACCAGCTGACTTTGGGCGAGAGGCGGGGTACACTGGATGTGTTATTTTTTTTTAAAGTCATAGTATGAGAAACGGGGCCGCACGGTGGTTGAGTGATTAGCACATTGGCCACACAGTCAGGAGATCTGGACGACCTGGGTTAAAATCTCCGTTGGGCATCTCTGTGTGGAGTTTGCATGTTTTCCCCGTGCGTGCGTGGGCTTTCTCCGGGTACTCCGGTTTCCTCCCACATTCCAAAAACATGCATGTTAGTTTAATTGGTGAATCTAAACTGTCCATAGGTATGAATGTGAGTGTGAATGGTTGTTTGTCTATATGTGCCCTGCAATTGACTGGCGACCAGTCCAGGGTGTACCCCGCCTCTCGCCCAAAGTCTGCTGGGATAGGCTCCAGCATCCCCGTGACCCTAATGAGAATAAGGGGTATAGAAAATGAATGAATTAATGAGTATGAGAAACAAACAAAACAAAATATAATTGTAATTCTTGGAAAAATTGTAGGGGGAAAAAGTTATATTATGGAAATAAAGTCAAAATATTATGGAGGTAAAACCATATTATAGAGAATGATTAAATTTAATTAAGATTATTTAAGAAGTTGATATATTTGGAAAATAAAAACCTGCCAAAATGGCAAAAACAAAAGTGCACACTAACAATGACCTTTTCAACTATATCAGAAAGATTAGATGCAGTTTTTTTCTTGAAATATATGTATGTAATATCTACATGTGTTGCATCTTTTAATTTTTCACTATGTGGCCCTAGCTTGAAAGTGTTTGGACACCCTTGATTTACGTGTATTAATACGCATTTTCAATTGTTTTCTGCATGTAAAACTATAATTGTACAACTACAAAACCATATGTTGTGATTAATTGGGTTTACCTTGCTCCATGTTTAAAAAATTGGTTCGGTCATATTATGTTTCAGTTACAATTGGACCTCCTGGCGTGGATTAATGCCGCCCACCACGGTTCCACTGTGATGTGATTTTAACTCCTGAAGTTACCAGAGTAGCAGCTTGTTACCATGCATCCACGTGCTCACCTTGTCCTCTGCATCCAACCTGTTGCTTTCAGCCAGAGCGGACCAGAACGCTACCCTAAGGCCTTCTTTCTCAAAGTGTGTGGCCCAGGCTCTCCTCTGCTCCCTGGTCAGCAGGTCTGCCTTGTTCACCAGAAGCATGTTCACCTTATTCCTCGACACCTCCTTGACGTATGACTCCTTACACGACACACAAGAAATCTATGAAATCCACACAATGAAAATTCAAATGCAATATTCTTACCAGGTCAGGACATCTGAACAATGAAGGGTTTCTTGCGTCGACGATTTGAACGACGACGTCGCTACAGGAAATCGCACAATGTCAGCTTGACTTTAGATGAAAAAGACACATTCCCAGGTAAGGACACCGAGGGAAACGTGTGGCTGTTTTCTCTACCTCCTCTCGATGACTCTCCACAACTGCCTCCAGAACTCCAGGTTCCTCTCAAACGGGGTGAGGATCAGCTTCTGTTGCTCTTCCAGCCTTTGGAGATGGAAAGATGCAACTATCAGTTTACGGAACAATTGAAAAATGACCCAAGAAAGGTAAGAAAGCACGAGATGGAAATGAAATACTGTGCAAGCTCTCTCCTCCACTCCAGGAAGCTGTCTCTCTCTGCCTGCTGGAGAGCATCTGGGCTGGTGCTTTCATTCCACGGGGGGCTGGAAACAAAATCAGACATCACCCATCCATCCATTTTCTATACACTACATCCTGCTGTGAGGTTGCAAGGCCAGGAGCCAATGCCAGCTGACTTTCACTGACCAGGAACTACGACTATGTCAGTCGGCTACTACTCTTCTAATACCCAAAGAAGCATCACATTTCAGCAATAACATCAAACAGAAACGTGGCTGAATTATTTGTTACCGTCGAGGAATTCTGAGAAAATGCTTGTTGTCTTCCTGCAGGTTTTTCAGTCTCTTTATCTCCGCGGCTGATGGAAAAGCTGCTCTAGCTTCTGCTGGCACAAACTTGATGTTGAGTTTCTCTAAGAAAAAAACAGGTGCCATAGGTACACTGGTTGGTGGTGGTTCGATAGAGAGGATTACCGATTTCCCACACTGAACAGATTAAAAGTGAGGGACAAGAAGTGTCGATGGCATCACACGTATAAACAAATATGCTACAGTTGGCTAGCGATAGTGCCAAGGAGAAGCCAGAGCTTGAAAACCCTCCTCCGTCATTAACCATTAGGAGACAACAGTAGTTTTTAAGTATTATTACATGCATTTGTGTTTACCTTTATACTTTACCTTCACCTACCACATAGAGGCTGAGAGAATCAATTTTGCCCAATATTAATCCAAAAATGTGCATTTGAATATGCATATTTTTTGCCAAAATTAAGCATTTTCAAAAATAAAGATGCCTCAATTAACTAAAACACTGGGCATTCAGAAGAGGCACTCAAAAACTACAATCGTCACTAGGTGTCAGCAATTTTACTCTATATGAGTGATACACACAAGCACCAAACTTGATTGACAGACTAATAGGCTTTGATTGCAGGTTTGAATAATCTCACAACAGGCACAATAATCCCTAAAACGAGCTACTGTTGCGGCTGTAAGTTAAAACTCGACTTTGAAAACACCGCAAGAAACTGTCCTCTCTCGATTCCTGTCCACTCTGTACACCCTGTACCTCTGATTTCCTGGACAGTTCTCTGATGACTTTGCGGTGGTTGGGGTTATCAGTGATGGACAGGAGGTGGAGTACAGAACAGTGATCACTGACTTTGGAGTGTGACAAACTATCTGCTCCTGTATGTGGACAAGACCAAAGAGCTGGTGATGGACTTCAGGAGGAATATGACTCCAGTGGAGCCCATCACCATTCAGGGCCAGGAAGTGGTAGTAGTGAACCACTACAAGTACCAGGGAGTCCACATGAACTGTAGACTGGACTGGAAGGACAACAGCAATGCTGTCTAGAAGAAGGGCATGGACAGAGTACTTTCTAACAGGGTTTCTGCAGGTTTCATAATGTCAAATTTAAGATCTTTTTAAGACCAATATGAATTAAGTTTAAGACCTTTATCACAGCATCAAAAACACAAACAAACAAAAAAGGTTAGATGAATTGTTGAAATACAAAAATAACAACATACATGTATGCACACACGTGTGTGTGCGTGTGGGTGCTACATTAACCTCAGTTCTTCTCTCTTGGCCAGAATATCCTCCTCAATGTTCTTAAACTCAGCTGATTTCTCCTTGATGGTCCTCCTCATAGCATTTGACTTAGTTAGTAGCTGAGCCATCTTACGGCCAACCTTGCATTCAGCCTCCTCTGCAAATTTGTCTGCATCTCTACAAAGACTTTCAGCAACTGTTTTTAAGGTGTTCCTCCTTTTTTAGTTCCTCTAAGCAATCCTCTGCCGCCTTTCTCTTTTGGCCCTGTGCAAGAGATCCATCCATCCATCCATCCATCCATTTTCTTCGCCTTTTTCGAGGTCGGGTCACGGGGGCAGCAACCTAAGCAGGGAAGCCCAGAGGTCCCTCTCCCCGGCCACTTCATCTAGCTCTATATCTATCTCGTTTGGGTCTGCCATGTTTGACCGGCATACTCCCCCACCATCGGAACCAACTCACCACCAGGTGGTGATCAGTTGACAGCTCTGCCCCTCTCCTTACCCGAGTGTCCGAAACATGTGGTCGCAAGTCCGACAACACATGGTGTTCGAGGACCCAGAGCACCTCTGCTCTTAGCGTTGGCGCTGATCCAAAAGCGACACGGAGGTCGCTTGTGGCGGCTGCGGAGCTGCAGTGTGGGCCTTGCCTCAGCAACAGATGCTTGGCAGAATTGGCTGATGCTGTTTGCTTAAGACCCTTCACAGCAGTCAGATGTTTCTTACTTTTTGCATGAGAGGATAGGGCTCGTACACCTAACGTTCCCAGTTTAATTGCTTTCTTTCATAATAAACAGTATGCTTCAAATGCATTGTTAGCAACTGGCCTTAACCAATCTTTATATTCAGTTTTTTCAAGCCAAGTATCACTAAACCTGCACTTCCCCATAGTTAAAACGTAAACTTGGTTTTACGTCTGAGGTAACATACTCTCCCGAGAGTGACTCGCGCCGATAACAGAAAGCTGATTGGCTGTTGCATGTTGGTCTCATTTGTAGTCGTAATACACCAAATTATACTTAGACTAGAGAAACAAAAAACTACAACACCACAGAATCAGCCAAGCAACAACAAAGACAGAAATAGATTTAAAATAAGCTTTACACGGACATCAGGAAAATAAGACTTGTGAAAAAGTATTTAAGACCTAGAACAGGGAATTTAAGACCTTTTAAGGCCTAAAACATCGTTTTTTAAATTTTAGACTTTTTAAGACTCCGCGGAAACCCTGTCTAAGGAAGCTTAAGTATTTGAATGTGTGCAGCAAACTGCTGGAGATCTTCCAGTCAAACAAGTCCGACCAACAAGTTTCGAACAGTGAGAGACAGAACACAGGACAAAATGCTTTCCATCATGAACAATTCCACCCACCCAGTCGGACAATAGAGGAGCAGCGGAGGTCACTCTCCAACAGACCCCTCCCATTCCATTCACATAAACGCTACAGGACTTCATTCATTCCATAAGACATCCATCTCTACAATACATCACCTGTCTGCCCTCCGATGTAATAAAAGTGTACATTGACTTGTACTGACTTATACTTTTACACACTATTTGTAAATATAAAGATCCAGCCCGTGTTGGCCTTTCAAAACAATCGATTGCACTGTTTGCTCACTTTTCTGCATATCCATCTGCAACCAAACGGCTGTTCATGCTTTGATTGATTGACAAGCTTTTTCCCTGGCTAAATCAAAACCGGTGTCACGTTTCCTTGCTTGTTTACAAAATCATGGTGAACATTGTTGATCATAATTCTGCTTTTGCATAAATGCGTAATAAAATGTACCTGCAACAAACTCTGTTCCTGCCAGTTCCGCAGTGGCCAGAAAGTCGTCCATGGAGTTTTGTTCTGTCACTGACTGCAGGTTCAACCGTCCCCAGTCATAGCCATCATTCAGCTCACTGGTGTGCAGCTACAATTAAACACGTAACACATCCAAGCATTATAATTGTACATCTTCTTCCGTCCATTGTGACCTACTACACGATATCATTGAAAAACATAAGAGTTTATCTGTTGACTTTTATTGCACGTTTACATGTTTCTCGTTTGTACTAGTCTGTGCACGTAGCTGCTATAGCAACGCAATTACAAAGTAATAAAGTACCTGTAACAACTTTAATCTAAGTTAAAAAATATTATTCACAGTGAAAAGTGTTCTACAGTTCGTCGCAATGCGTGTGGTACCCATGAGTCGCCCTTCTTCGCCCCTCGGCTTGTCTGAAGTCTTTCCTTTATCAGAGCTCTGCCAAGTCCTCCAGCTTTCTTCTTACCCATAACACTTCCGAAAAAGTCACCTGCCGCGGAAAAATACGATGTATTCGGGTTGAAATGGTCGAGAGGTCACCATCTACCACAAAGATACATGTGCATTTGGTTGTTGTCGTAAGAACCGGAAATGGAACAAACCAATTTGACAATTATAATTCGACTAAAAACGGCAGTAGTAGACACACATTCTGACAAATACCCACATCCAAACTATTCAATAACTGTTATTAGATGTGGCTAGCTTCCGAATAAATTGGGTTACTTGGTTTAATTGGTTACTGTTATGGAACGTTCCAAATGCGTGTCCAACTCTCAAATATGTCCCGAAGGAACCGATATTACCGTGTTTCTAGTTCCTGGTGATGGCACGTTTTAATCCCCCCGCTTCCTTACGTACTATTAACGCTGCGCACTTGCTTCTTGACGGCGCAAATGTTGTCAATGTGGTCCCAAATCGATTACTGTAGTTTGCGGTACTTCTCACTCAAAATGCCAAGTGCACGTACGGAAAGTACGCGAACTTAAACGGTAAAATGGAAACACATTTTTTTAAAGATACATTTATAACAACTGTAACTGTAACTGTAAATGTTTTCCGTGAAGGAAACGAAGAAAACGCAGGTACCATACTAACCGAAAGATGGCAGTATAAACCCGCCGTGCGGAATTACACATTAACAGCCAATGGTTTGGTCCACCCCTACAGTCATGGAATGGTTTCTTCCAGTACATACACTTCCAGGCTTGTCCCTCTTCTTCAGTGTGTTAAGTGAACGCGCACCATGCAGAAATGGACCACTTTAGAGGCTCGATGCATGAAGTACGGTCCCTTTGCCTGTCCTAGAGTAGCTCACACATGACTTGACTGGGCTAGAACTGATTGTTACACTTAGTAGTGATCCAGAAAAAAGTTGATTTGTCCTTCTCTCCCAGTAGAGGTCTTGGTTTGAAAGGGCTCTAAAATGCTTCCCTGGAAGAAGAACAAGTTCGACCTGATCGAGGAAGACAAGCAGTCCAAGCAGAAGGGCTATGCTGTGAGTCTCAACTACTCGGCGCTCACCTCCTTCGCCAAGTCCTGCCCAGAGAGCGCGCTCAACCGGGTGGGCAGCATGTTCAAGTCCAAGAGGAAAAAGGTCAAGATTACCAGCGACGACCCCACGTACACGGTGCTGTACCTGGGCAACGCCACCACCATCCAGTCCAGGGGGGACGGCTGCACGGATGTGGCGGTGAGCAAGATCTGGGGCAAGAGCGAAATGGGCAAGCACGGCACCAAGATGCGCCTCACCATCAGCTCGCATGGGATCCGCATGGTGCATGTGGACGACAAAGCCAGGAGGCCCGGACACTTGTACTTGCTGCACCGGATAACGTACTGCGTGGCGGACCCCAGGCTGCCCAAGGTGTTTGCGTGGATTTACCGCCACGAAATGAAGCACAAGGCGGTGATGCTGCGCTGCCACGCCGTGCTGGTCTCCAAGCCGGAGAAGGCGAAAGCCATGGCGCTGCTGCTCTACCAGACGTCCGCCACCGCCTTGGCCGAGTTCAAACGCCTCAAGCGCAGGGATGACGCCCGGCACCAGCAGCAGGAACTCATCGGGGAGCAACCCATCCCTCTGGTCCCGCTCAGGAAGCTCCTGAACGGGCAGTGTTACTACAAACCCCCGGTGGAGCGCAGCCGGAGCGCGCCCAAGCTGGGCTCCATCACCGAGGACCTGCTGGGGGAGGAGGAGGAGGAGCGCGCCATGCACTTTGAATGTGAGGACATTCTGGACTCGAACGATTGTGTCGCCCACGGCAAACAGGAGCTGACTCAGATTATTAACGACTTGGGGGAGATGAGCATCGGCAATGACGTGCAGACCCTGAAGGCTGACCTCAAAGTGACCAGACTTCTGTCCGGGGAGAGCAGCGGCAGCGACTCGTCCATCGCGAGCAGCCACGAGCTCCACGGGCTCTCCAGCGGCTTTGAGCACATCAGAGTGCAGTGACATGCACCCCCTGGCCGCAGCCAGGCAGCCGCTGTGTCGAGCCTTTGGAGCTTTCTTTTCGTGCCTCTTGTTCGCAGCGTGGAGAAAACACATGCACGGTTTAGACTGAGTAGCCAAAAAGTTGCATGTCCGTTTAGGGATGTCTGCTTTGAACCTGCCAAATCCTGCTGCGCCGAAGGGGGCGCAGGCGTAATTCTTTCACTTAAGAGGATTTGCCGCGGCTCCGAGCTTGTTTACCCAAGTTTGAACTGCTGAAAAGGTGCACGCCATCCTCCAAAAACACTCCAGAATGCCATTTGTTGATTTTGCAACTGTTGTGGCGTCGTCACGCCGACCAGCATGTGTTCCGTTATGTTGTCCGAAAACATAAATGTCATATCTTTGCTGTGCAAAAGAGACAAAAAACACACCCTTATGTAATATGATGTCAAGTCACATGTTTTAAGTAGAACTATGTGGAGTTTTATACAAAATGTGGTTTGTTCTGTGAACCTAATGATTAATACAAATTAAAAAAAAGAAAATCAAGAAGTGGAAAAAAGTATCTGGATTCATTTGTTTGTTTGTGCTCCGCTATGTGGCTGCAAATGAAAACCCCCCCCCCAAATGTTTTTATAATTGACGCGGTAAATGACGATAAAACGGCGATACACCGGAACCTTGGTTAGTGTCATTAACTCTAACCCAATCCATTTTTCTCATAGGAAGAAGGAAATCAATTCAATCCTTCCAAACATTCATTTATTCATTTTCTATACCGCTTATCCTCATTAGGGTCTCAGGTATGCTGGAGCCTATCCCAGCTGACTTTGGGCGGGAGGCGGGGTACACCCTGGACTGGTCGCCTGTCAATCGCAGGGCACATATAGACAAACATTCACACTCACATTCATACCGATGGACAATTTAGAGTCACCAATTAACCTAACATGCATGTTTTTGGAATGTGGGGGGAAACCGGAGTACCCGGAGAAAACCCACACACGCATGGGGAGAACATGCAAACTCCACACAGAGATGCCCAACGGAGATTCGAACCCAGAACCTCCTGACTGTGAGGCCAACATGCTACCCATTCATCCACCGTGCGGCCCTCATCCAAACATTTGAACAAAAAACACGCTTTTATTGATTTGCAATTATAGTTGGACATTTAGAAAACAATTCAAACTGCATAAAAATACAAGCAGTTGCGATTATTGTCTTAGTTGATTGAACTGAAGCTTGTTTTGATTAATCGAGGAATCCGTTAGGCCCTAGACCAGGGGCGTACAAACTTAAACCTGTCAGTGCCACAGTGAAAAATGAAATATTTTGTAAAGCAACACGTGTAAATATAATACAAATAAGAAGTTATTTATATTTCATCTCAACTTTCTCAAATAGGTAAAAAAGTATCTTATTAATATCAACGTCACTCTTTGACCTTTTTCCCATTTTTTTCTGTTTTTTAAATTTCCAAAGATTTCTTTCTTTTTAAATTATGATTTTTCGTATTGTAATATTATGACTTCAATCCCATAATGTTATAACTTTTTCCCTAACATAATAATATAAAAATGTAAACTTTATTTTGTTTAGTTTGTTTCTCATAATAGTACAACTTTATGAAATAACATAATTTTCCTTTAATATTTAAACTCAATGCACTAAAATGACATTTATTCTTGTAAAGTTATGACATCTTTCTCTTAATATTTTATTTAATATCTTTATTTTAATGCTTTTGACCTTATACTTGTAAAATGACAGCTGTTTTTTTTCTTTCCTGTTCTTGATGGGGTTTTTTTTTCCAACTACTTCAACTTTCTTGTTCCCATAATTATGCCTTTATTCCCACAATATTTTGACTTTATTCTTGTACCAACTTTTTCCACAATCAAAATTTCCAAAAATGACAACTTGTTTTGTTTGTTTATCAATTTTATGCTACCAAAATGACATTATTTTTTTCCTTATTAATTAGAACTTTTAGAACTTTTTTCTCTTAATATTTTGATTGTATTCCTGTAAAATGACTGAGGATTTTTCCATTTTTGCTGCTGTTTTTTTTTTTACTTTTCTAGGTAAATTGTATTTGATAATATGCCATGCGCCACACTTTTGGGACACCCTGGCATTAAGGACCCACACAGTGTATTAAAAACAAGACAAATATTGCATCGTTTATAAGATGCATTGCACGCTAACCAGAACATTAACACAAACTGTGGCAACATTTTAAACCTTTACCAAAAAAACCACACTAACCCAGGTTCCACTGAATCTCCTTTTTAGTATTATCTCCCTCTATCTGTGTATAAATATTCTTACTACAAGAATGGCACTTAAAGTGACCGGTCTAGTCATGTTCATTTGTGTTCTATTAAATTAAAAGATATATATATTATATCATCAAACTATGAAATGAAATCGCTTTTCAGGAGCGTGTTGTTGAGGTGATTTCGTTACGGGGCACTGAGCTCTCGTTCACGGGGAGTGTCCTCCGGACATGTTTTCAACATCACACGCTTCTTCATGATAACAGTTGCTTTTTTATCGTGTTATGTGCTCCAAAATCACATCATCATGCCTCTCTTGAATGAAAGAGACGATGACACTTGCAACACATTGCAAAACCAACGACAAAAAAAGGAAACTGGTGACTTGTGGTCAGCTTTAAACAGCCGGACCGACCGTGCACTTTCACAGCAGGAGAGCAAATGTCTCCATTAGGCTCAGTGACATAACAGTCGAAGACGCAATTATTGATGCATTGTGGGGGACACAATGCAGACATGCTGCTGCAGCATTAAAGCACACGGGGGCAAAGCTAATAGCATCCCACTGAGCCATTAACTTTGTCAGATATAAGCTATGAGCACCATTTGTGACGGGACTCATGAGGTTCTGCATTGCTCTTTTGCCATTTAAGGTTCCGTCACAAGGTCACCTTCATAGCTTCCAAAATTCCATTACAAATATGCATTAGAAAGTTATCTTACAAAGATTTCATACTAAGTTGTGTGAAGTAAACAAACTCACATTCGAAGCTGTTCGACTGCTGCCCATTTATAGTTGTGTTAAAAGTAACGTTGTGTTACAGTAGTGTTCGAAATAATAGCAATCTATCAAAACTATAAAACTATAAATATGGATCGAAGAATAACCAGAATGGCAAAGGCTCAGCCCAAGATCAGCTCCAGGGTGATCAAAGACAGTCTGCAGTTACCTGTAAGTACTGTGACAGTTAGAAAGTTGTCTGTGTGAAGCTGATTTATTTACAAGAATCCCCTGCAAAATCCCCCTGGTAACAAAAGGGCAGGTTACAATTTGCCAAAGAATTCATCAACCGGCCTAAAGAGAAATGGAGCAACGTTTTGTGCAATGTTGAGAGTAAAATTTTTCTTTTTGGGTCCAAGGGCCGCAGACTGTTTGTGAGACCACCCCCAAACTCTGAATTCAAGCCACAGTACACAGTGAAGACAGTGAAGCATGGTGATGCAAGCACCCTGATATAAGCATGTTTTTCCTACTATGGTGTTGGGCCTATTTATCCCATACCAGGGATCATGGATCCGTTTGCAGATGTCAAAATACTGGAAGAGGTCTTGTTGCCTTATGCTGAAGAGGACATGCCCTTGAAATGGGTGCTTCAACAAGACAATGACCCCAAACACACGAGTAAACCAGCAAAATTTATTGGAGCGGACCTTAAGCCATTCAAGAACCTGTGGGGTGACATCACAAATGCTGTTTCCGAAGCAAAAACAAGAAATGTTAATGAATTCCGGAATGTTGTTAAAGGATCTTGGAGTGGAATAACAGTAAAAGGTGCCACAAGTTGGTTGACTCCATGCCACACAGATGTGAAGCAGTTGTAAAAAACTGTGCTTGTACAACTAAACATTAGTTTAGTAATAAATCACAGGAGGGCCAAATCCTAAAAACCAAAAAGGTTATTTTTTGAACACACCCTTTTCAACTAGTTGAAGCCACAACAGCCTTACGAGCGTGCATCTCATGAATGCTGGGTCTTGTTTGTTTTCTGACAATCTACTTACAAGTTACATTACTAAGTTAGGTGTGTTACAAAGTTACATTATGAAGTTATGTTGCAAAGTTGCCATACAAAGTGACCTTAGTGCCTAATGTGAAGTAACTTTACACAAAGTAATTGCACTTACTGCTGCGTAGTTGCATCACGAAAGTTACATTTAAAAATTACGTTGCAAAGTTATGTTATTTTACAAAGTAAAAGTATGAAGTTATACTGCATTACTAAATTATGCCAAAGATGCATTAGAACCTTGCGTTACAAAGTAGTATAATGAAGTTGCCTAACAAACTTTACAATGGTACATTACAAAAATACATACATGAAGTTACATTACAACATTGCTTTACTTCAAAAAGTGTCGTTTCAAAGTTGTGTTGCAAAGTTGCAAAGTTGCAAAGTCGCTGTATAAAGTCACGTTTCGTTTAAATAGTTGCTTTATGAAGTTGATAAATGATGTTGCCTTCTAAAGTTACTTTACAAAGCTACGTTACAGGATGAAGTTACATTACAAAACTGCCTTGCATGAAAAAGTTGCGTCGCAAAGGTGTGTTACAATATTCCGTTAAAAAGTTGCGTTGCAAAGCTGCGTTACAAAGTTGCGTTACAAATTCGCTGTACAAAGTCATGTTACAACCTTAAATAGTTGCTTTACAAAGTTGCGTCGCAAAATTACGTTATAAAGTCGTGTTACAAAGTTACCTGACAATGTTACCCCACAAAGTCACACCACAAGGTTATGCCGGAATGGTACGCTGTTATGTTACAAAGTGGCCTTACAATACTGCCGTCTAAAATTACGTTACAAAGTCGCTGTACCAAGGCGTGTTACAAAGTTCTTGTAAAAAGTTGCATGGCATATCAGGGTTATACATTTGTGTTACACGCTTGCCTTACAAAGATGCGTTACAAAGTAAAGTTGCTTTCTGAAGCTGCAGTACTAAAAGTGCCTCACAGTTGCGTTACAAAGTCTCCTTACAAAGTTGCGTTACAAAGTCTCCTTACAAAGTTGCGTTACAAAGTCTCCTTACAAAGTTGCGTTACAAAGTCTCCTTACAAAGTTGCGTTACAAAGTCTCCTTACAAAGTTGCGTTACAAAGTCTCCTTACAAAGTTGCGTTACAAAGTCTCCTTACAAAGTTGCGTTACAAAGTCTCCTTACAAAGTTGCGTTACAAAGTCTCCTTACAAAGTTGCGTTACAAAGTCTCCTTACAAAGTTGCGTTACAAAGTCTCCTTACAAAGTTGTGTTACAAAACCACTTTACAAAGTGGCCTTACATGTCACATCCTACCACCCTGTGGTGTCTTCCAGCTCCTCTGGAGGGAAGTGCACGCACTTCTCTTCACCTTAAGCCCATCTTTTCGAGGTCATCTTCTTGTGGTGTGTTCACTCTGTCACATCTTGGCATAAAAGTGAACACAAACCAAACGGGGTAACTCACGGAGCGTGACATTGCAAAGTTACATCCACACTGCTGACATTTATTGTTTGGGTGTTAGGCGTGGCTAACTTCTTTATACACTTGTGAAGAATGTTGAAGGACACTTGAATGATGAAGGACACTTAGGGCTTTTGTTTCCTTTCCTTGTTCAATCCCTCACACAGCTGGTGTGCATTTCACATCTACTCGATATATTTCTAGGTGAACGCGTTTCTACCTGACCTACTTTCTCACAGCGTCTGCTTCATGGCCGCCAAAATCAGCGAGTTTCTACTGTGGTGGATGTTTATACCAAGTCTGACTCTTCCATTGATAGGATTTGTGATGACAAAGCTTTGCAAGCGAGGCAGAGAACCCGTTTCCTCTCTGTCGTTTGAACAAACGACTTCCTGTTTGCCTTGGAAGCACAAGAGATGCTTCCTATCAGCTGTTGCTCGCTTTAACGCTGCCATTCTTAGCGGAGCTTTCAAAATAAAAGCCACCTGACTGGTCTAGACCTTTAAGCCAGGAATATGTTTCAACTAAATTACACTGAAAAACTGCTTCAAAATCCCCCCAAATTGTAACAGGCTATGTTTTACCTTGGAGGTTCTACTGCAGAAGATATTTGCTGGACGGTCCCTGATCTTATCAGACGCTACCGCACCTGAAAGGCTGCATTGTTGTGTCATGCACGGCCCATGAGCGCACCTGGGGGCTTATTACCAGCACACACCTGCTCCGGGTGTCACTCCCCATGCATGCAGACGGCAAGACGACCCTTAATGATATTATTTCTACTATGCAATACACACTGCATCATAAGAAAGTGGGCCTGCACAGTGGTTAGCATGTTGGCCACACATTCAGGAGAGCTGGAAGATCTTGGACATCTCTGTGTCGAGTTTGCATGTTCTCCCCGTGCATGCGTGGGTTTATTTCGGTTACTCCGGTTTCTCCCCACATTCCCAAAAACATGCAAGTTAATTGGCGACTCTAAATTGTCCATAGGTATGAATGTGAGTGTGAATGTTTGTCTGTACGTGCCATGCAATTGACTAGTGACCAGTCCAGGGTGTACCTCGCCACTTGCCCCAAGTCAGCTGGGATAGGGTCTGGCATAGCCCGAAATCAAATGGGATAGACGCCAGCATAGCCTGAAGTCAGCTGGGATAGCCTCCAGCATCATCTGAAATCAGCGGGGACAGGCTCCAGCACAAAAGTCGGCTGGGATAGACTCCAGCATAGCCCAAAGTCCGCTTGGATAGACTCCAGCATAGCCAGAAGTCAGCTGGGATAGACTCCAGCATCAGGTGAAGTCCGCTTGGATAGACTCCAGCATAGCCTGAAGTCAGCTGGGATAGCCTCCAGCATCATCTGAAATCAGCGGGGACAGGCTCCAGCACGAAAGTCGGCTGGGATAGACTCCAGCATAGCCCAAAGTCCGCTTGGATAGACTCCAGCATAGCCAGAAGTCAGCTGGGATAGCCTCCAGCATCATCTGAAATCAGCTGGGATAGGCTCCAGCACGAAAGTCAGCTGGGATAGACTCCAGCATAGCCCAAAGTCCGCTTGGATAGACTCCAGCATAGCCAGAAGTCAGCTGGGATAGACTCCAGCATCCGCTGAAGTCAGCTGGGATAGACTTCAGCATAGCCCGAAGACAGCAAGTGTGTGGAAAAAGTGTTGTAATTGTGTGTGTGCAGGTGGAGGAAAGAGGGGGCAGTTTTCTTCTGCAGGAGAGTAGAGAATAACACGAACATGAAGGAAACGGGAAGGAAATGACGAAGGCTTGCTCTGAACCCTGCGCACAAGCACCACTCTTCTTTTGGTGTGGAAACACACACGCACACACACACGCGTGCATGGTGGTTGTTGTGCCTGGGATAAAAACACAAATAACAGGATAAACATTTGATGATGCACAAACATCATTGCATCTGTTTGCATTGCACTGCATTGCTGTAGTGGCGATAATACAAACAACACAAATAACCTAATAACAATATTTCCCTGAAAGGAAGGTCAAGGGTCACTGAACGAATGTGTTTGTTATGGCATATTAGCGCACGTGCGGGTGAGGATGCACATACGATGGTTTTCACATAAGAAATAGAGGACATAGAATTACTCAGGGCCAGGATCAAGCTGCCACCCACATTTCAACGTGCAAAAATAAGTGAGCCGTTATGATTTATTTTTTTTTGTTGAGCCCGGACCTTCAAATTGCTGCTGAAACAAGAAGAGCCATCCAATGTATTGTATTGTAATTGCTGAAGCACCTCTTCCAAGAAGTGTGCCGTGCTCGGTGGATAAGCAAGCCCCCCCACCCCCGCCCTTCCCCCCTCCCCTAGGCTGCGTCCCAGATCAGATATCTCCACACAAACAAAGTGTTTCTGCTTTATCCAGGCCAGGATGTCTCCTTAGTGATGAAAAGCAGTGGAACACACGGTCCCGCATCCAATCACGCTGGCTCACCTCCAGACCGAGGGGGCGGGGCATAGCGACAGCCAGGGACATGAGCCGTTCCTGGAGGCCGTTTGGCTCCTGAGACCCGGTGCCATGCTTAATTCCACGGTGGCTGCAGCATATTGCTGTGAGATTAGAGGCGGGCAGCACGGTTGCGTCGTTCTCTCCTGGCGGTCGTGGCCTTCGTCCTAAGAGGTTTTAAAAGTCTTCGTAGAGATGAGAAGCCATCTGGCTAAATCCTGTGCAGCCAGTCACACATGCACTTTTGAACTGATATCAAGCAGCACCTTTTACTGTTAATATTATGACTACTACTACGTCTACAATAATAATAGTCATCATTTTTATACATATATTTATATTATATCATATGTTATAATATGTAATATACAGTATATATATATATATATATACACATGCAATTCCCTCTATCTCTTTATACATTTAAAACACTGCTGAAAAAAATAAAAAGGAACACTAAAATAACACATCCTAGATCTGAATGAAATATGATTATCATTAGATGTGTTGTTCTGTACATAGTAGAATTGGCTGACAACAAAATCACACAAAAATGATCAATGGATATCAAATGTATTAACCCATGGAGGTCTGAATTTGGAGCCAGGCTCTAATTCCTCTTTTCCACATTTCTCAAATGAACTTCTACTCCACTTGCACAACAGCATATGAAATTGATTGTCTGTCCGTGTTGCTTACTTAGCGGACAGTTTGATTTCACAGAAGTGTGATTGATTGAAATGTTCCCTTTATTTTTTTGAGCAGCTTGCTGAATAAACATATTTGTCTTTAATGTGCTCAATTATGTATTGACTTTATATCTATATTTATATACCTGTCATACTTATTTCATACCTTTAACTTATACCCGTCTTAGTGAAGGTGGAGAAATGGAGGGGGAGCCTAAACTAAGTTTGGTTGTATTACAATGAAAAAGCACAAGTCTTAACCTTCAGTCCAATCCATCCATTTTTTTTGCCTCTTGTTGTTAGGGTAGTGGCTATGCTGGAGCCTATCCCAGCTGACTTCAGGCAGGAGGCAGGGTACACCTTGGACTGGTCACTAGTCATACCAACCATTCATACTTATGGACAATTTAGAGTCACCAATTAACCTAACATGCATGTTTCTGTAACGTGGGAGGAGACCGGACTACCCGGAGAAAACCCACCCATGCAAATTCTACGCAGCGATGCCGAAAGGAGGTCCGAACCCAGGTCTTTCAAATCTCCTAACTGTGTGGCCAACATGCTAACCACTCGACCACCGTGCGGCCCATCAATCCAGTTAATAATACAAAATAAATATATAGTGCAAAGCCCCACTAAAGTCGACACATCTCTTCCAAGTGCATACTCGCCTCTGTTGGTCTGGCTGGTCAAGTTTTGCATCCTTCTTGAAATGACTCCAGAGACAGCCCAGGCTCTCATGTTGTTTATAAGACACACTGTCTGACGATTGCGTCTCTTGCGATACCCAGTCCAATAACAATTGTCTTCACAATCGATTAATCTAAAGATTTATGGCTGATTATTATCGATACATGAGTCTTTTCGGAATTGCTTGCCCCCCAAACCGGATATCCGGTCACATCGGTTTATTGTTCACAAACCTACGGTATAGGTAAAGAAATGCTGGACAATAGCAATACATAGGTAGCAGTTCTTATCGGTATCAGCAAATAAGTTATACTGTGTATTATTATTATACACCCAATATTGATATCGGCTGGTATCAGTATAGATAATGAGGTGATGGACAATATCTCTATATTGTTATTAGTTGATGTTGGTAATGAAGTCCAGAGAAATTTCAGTGTATCAGTAATGAAGTAGTGGACATTACCAATGTATCAATATCAGGTGACATTGACAATGAAGTGTGGGGCAATATCACTAAAATGTATCAGTCGATACCGGTATTGGTAATGAAGTGTTAAACGATATCAATGCATCGGTTTAGGTTGATATTGGTGTCAGTAATGAAGTACAATTGGTTGATTGGTTGATATCAGTATAGGTATGGAAGTGCTTGACCATGTTAATGTATTGGTATCGGTTAGTATGAAAGTGCTGGACAATATCAATGTATTGGTATCGGTGTGTATCGATATTGCTATATTGGAAATCAGTAAGAAGTCAATATGGAGCATCACTTCCACGTATCCCATATTGACCGTTTTTAAAGTCCTACCAGGGATGTAGCAGCTCAGACTGCAACATCCATGAGATGTATCAACCTCAGGCAACCTTTCATGCTCATACTTTGCAGTTTGCAGGGGATTTTGTTGTTCTTGTTGAGTGGCAACAGAACGACATGGCAGGAATCTCGGCCTTCAAAAGAGCTTTTAATGTTTGCATTCCCCCCAGCACAGAGACACATTGTTGGCATTGTCTGCTCTTCATGTGGTTACCCTAAAGCTTTGGTCCAAAGACCTCTTGCTATTGTGGTTCTGTGAAGAAAGATTGTTATCAGGAGCCTGGAGCTCCTGGTGCTACATAATGGTCCAACAAGAGGCATGTGCCTTTGGAACTTTGCAAATGTGTTGTCAGGGAAGTCTCCAAACTATGTGCAACAGGAAGAAGAGGCGCTAGAAAGATGATGTATACATTTCCTTCAGAAAAGAAGGTAAAATAGGAAAAAACTAACTTACATGAGTCCTTGATGCCAAACATACATTTTACAATGAAAGCATCATTGCAAGCATGAGTCTTATCTACAGTATGTCTAATTTTCTGTCTAATATGTTTGTAAAATGTGACTTTAAGGGTCTTACTTTATGTCTAGAGGGCTCCGATAATGTTAAAAGCCAAAATTAGAAAGTGGTAATCAGGTTTTCGACATATTATGAAAATATTCCATTTATAAATAAGGAATCCTACTTTGCAAAAATTCACATATCATGGTCAAATCTGGAACCAATTAACCGCGATAAACAAGGGATTACTGTATATGTTTACAGATGAAGTCACATAAGCTCCTTTGACCACCCGTAAATTGGACCAACCCCTCATGTCGTGTTCTTCTTCCTAAAAAGTCAACATCCACATATATTGTCAATGCTTTTGGGTCCATTTCTACGAAAAAAGGTCCGTTTACATCGACATTGGTTGTAGTATCATTAAAGGGGGCTGTGTTCCAAGCCTTGTGCAGGGTGTCCATCTGCAAAGTACTGTTATTTGCATAACGGGTTAAAAAACATTTTCAGTGAGCTGTGGCTCCATATCATTGTGGACCCTTAACTGGATGCAAAAGGCTATGAAGCAAATATCCACGACCAGAAGCAGCTCACAGCCACAGTCAGTCCACGGCGTTCAGTCAGCCTGCATGTGGATGGATGGTCTGAGCACATCCATCAGTGACAGCCCATGGAAAACATCACAATTGATTAGCTATGTCTATCTAATCATGGCCTACAAACTCAAAGCCTGTCAATAAATGTGTCGGCGTGCTCACTGCCCAGAATGGGCTTATTCAGCGATAAAAAATCAAATGAAGAGTAACACGTGCAGCCAGCGCAAAGTGCGGCATTCAGGGGTGTGCTGATTTTGCTGATATTGTATCATCTATACGACAAAGTAGATAAGTGAGGTTTTGTTACACTACCGTCGACCTTTACACTTCTCTCAACCTGGACTTTTATGGTTTGCTCTGCGAACGTACAAACTTGTTCTTGTTACTGTAGGTCCACAAAGATACAAGGTAAACACTACCCAAAAGCCCCCTGATTGGACGTCGTTTCCTGGAACATCACGCACGGCAATTTGGACATCCAAAAAGCAGGCCACTTTTACACACAACACTGCCTTCCCCATTCCAACAGAACTCAATTAGCACATACAAAAACATACTGATAAGACTCAATTAGCACAAACAGAAAATACAATGATAGACTAAACCAAGCAGATACATAAAATATAGTGATGGATGAGAAACAGATTGATGGATAGAACAATGATAGAAGAAAATAAGCGCATGCAGAAAACAAATAATGCAAGCACATGCTGGTGGGTAGAACAAAATAGGCAGATATACAAAACATGCCAATGGATAAAAGAAAAGGGGCAGATATAAAAAAGATAGTGATGGATATGAAAGGATTGCACCCCCCACCCCACTCCGCAGACAGTGTATCCGAGAGGTCACCCTCGTAATTTTCTTTTCTCTGTGCTGTTATTATTCCATTTCCTCCCAGTGAGCGGAAAGACCAAAATAACCCTGATGAAATCTATGGCTCTCCAGGGGCAAAGCTTTTGTGTTGAAGCAAGTGGAAAACACTTGCTGAATGGGACACTGGGAGATATAATGTTTCATGGCCTTGCGGGGGTAGGTCCACAGACACGGATACCTCTTATTTCACTACACAGACTGCATGCACTGCACCGCGTTTGACTGGTTCTATTGACCTTGTCTACAAGACTTGCACGTGTATGGACAAAGCAGTATCATGGCCACACTGACACTGTCAAGAAAACTAATACCACTATAAGGAATGTCATAAACGTCATATGAGATTTTTTAAAAAGAGAATAAAGCAAAGAACATGTACTGATGTAAAGAACAAAATCAACACATTCAGAAAAACATAATGATAGAACAAAATAAGCACATTAAGAAAAAATGCTGATGAATAAAACAAAATAAGCACGTAACGGAAACACACTATTAGACAGAACAAAACAATTTTACAAAGAAAACATACGGATGGATATAAGAAAACAGGCAAATGCAGAAAACATGAGGACAGAACAAAATAAGCACATACTGAAAACTGACTGATGCATAGAACAAAATAACTACAAAACATATTGACAGAACAAAATAAGCACAGAGAGGAACGAAAGTAATGGATAGAACAAAATAAGCATATATAGAAAACATACCATACTGACGAATAAAGCAAAATAAGCACATACAGATAACCTGATGATAAAACAAAATAAGCACAGAAGAAAAATACTGATGCATGGAACAAAATAAGCAGATAGAGAAAATGTACACATTTCTCGATAGAACCAAACAAACACATGTATAAAACATAACTATACAACAAAATAAGCATAACGAGAAAACATACTGATGGATGGAACAAAATAAACACATTCAGAAAACACAAAACATCAACTTTGTGTTGATACCGGTACTGATACTACTCTTGGTTTTGATGCTGTTGATATTTGGATGGATCAATTTGTTTGGCTTTCAGGTAAGACTGACTTGATTATGGCTGCCTTTTAATCAACGTCATCAGTGTTCTTAATAACACATTCAAACACACACACACACACACACTTCCAGCAGGAAGTCATGGGAACAGAAGCGTTTTCCATAATGGATTTTATTGTGTTATCAGCGTGACTGCATGAACGCTTCACCTCTTCAATTCAAGTCCGCCTCTAATGACCCGCCTCGTCATCACGCTCGGCACTCGCTGCAAGGTTTTCACATGGCCTAACGTCTTAATTGTAAACTTTGGTCTTGTGGGAACACGTCTGCCCGCTTGCCTGCCTCCCAATCTGATGGCAGATTTGTTTATCCACCAACACGCCCGCAGTGTCATCTGATCCATTCCTCATGAATTATACACAAACACGTTCTAATAATAAAATCAAGCATGGCTCCAGTGATGACTCAGCTATGACCACACCTCTTCTTCATCCTTTGTGTGGGTTGATGACTTTTGTTTGTCATCAGATCACACTTTAGGCGTATTGTACTGAGCAGCTAGGACAGAGATGTGTGTGAAGGTTTCAGTTCACTTTCTGGTTCAAGGGTTATCATCGCACTGTCCCTATAACGCTTTCTGAAATGCCCACTGAGCTGAAGTCCAACTAGAATTTCTAAAGTCTTTTTGTTGCAAAGATCTTTCAGGTGACTGTTGGATGGCGTGCATCCATGTGACATAGTCGCACACAGTGTACAAGGCGGTGCCGCCCCGACCTGGGAAAAGCAGAGCAATTGTGGTGCGCTGACCTGAACCCAAAGGATAAACACATGGCTCTGTAATCTGTCATCTTATGAAAATTAAATTGACAAATACCATTGCTCTAATAAGCAAAACGTACTGGCAGGAATGCTCCCAGTCGGGATTCATGAGATTAAAATGGGATTGTGCACGCTGTGTGCGTGTGTCTTTGTGAAGGTGTGTGTTGAATCCTGGGTGTGAACATGACAGTGTTGCTTTGCTAACATCATCTGCCAAAAGCAAGTTCATAGACACCCCTAGCAACAACTTTATTCAGCATACACACACACACAGTAACGATGGTACATCAATAATAATCAACAAATCAATGAAGCAATTTCAGGAGAGATTGCGTGTGAATGCCGGAATGCAGACTGAATGTTAAAGAAATGTGCTGAATTCTATTCACCGACCGAGGATCAAACCAGCAACCATCAAGATGGGAGACAACCAATCTACAATCAAAGCCACAAGCCACTGAAAAATGAAAGAATGCAGGGGTCACTTTGATATTTTACATTTTGTAAACCAACTCATGTGATATATATTTATATACAGTATCAGTGGCGATTGCTCTAAAACAGCAAGGGAAGCTCAGCTAGTGGTGAGATATGTACTGCTGTGTGTACATTTCAATGTGTTAAATATGTACTAGAATAACTTCATCTTTTGTTTAGAATCAGCTACTATCACAGGTAATTGACACAACTTCCTTCTCAAATAATAAAAATATTCCATTCCCAACAATATTATTAAGTTGAACTTTTTCTTCTTCTGTATAACATTTTTGGCTCTTTTTTCCATTTATACATTTCATTCATTCATTCATTCATTTTCTGTACCGCTTATCCTCATTAGGGTCACGGGGATGCTGGAGCCTATCCCAGCTGGCTTTGGGCGAGAGGCGGGGTACACCCTGGACTGGTCGCCAGTCAATCGCAGGGGCATTTATACATTTAAAACTGTTATTTGTTTTTACAAATATTTCTACTGTATTTTTGTGATGTTTTTTCTCATAATATGAAATTATAAACAAGCCGTCAACATGTCTTGTTCAAAGCAGAAACAACATATTCCATTCCTACCACTGACAACGTGTATTATAAATTTTAACATTTCCTCCTTACGTCACACTTTATTTTTACTCCATTATGTCCATGTTTGCATTTTAACATTTCAAAAAAATATTTTACCTCTGCTATCAACAAGTCTTGTTCAAAACAGAGGTAAAACATTCCATCCCCGACAGTGACAAAGCCATCCATCTATTTTCTATGCCGCTTATCCTCACTAGTGTTGCGGGGGTATCCTGGGGCCTATCCTAGCTGACTTTGGGTGAGAGGCAGGGTACACCCTGAACTGGTCACCATCCAATCCCAGACAGTGACAAAGTGCCTTATTAGTTTGAACTTTTTTTTCTCACCTTACACATTTTTGCTCATTTGTCAATTTTTGCATTTAAAAAGTTCATTCATTCATTCATTCATTTTCTATGCCGCTTATCCTCATTAGGGTCGCGGGTATGCTGGAGCCTATCCCAACTGGCTTTGAGCGAGAGGCGGGGTACACCCTGGACTGATTGCCAGTCAATCGCAAGGCACATATAGACAAACAAACATTCACACTCACATTCATACCTATGGACAATTTAGAGTCGCCAATTAACCTAACATGCATGTTTTTGGAATGTGGTAGGAAACCGGAGAACCCGGAGAAAACCCACGCACGCACAGGGAGAACATGCAAACTCCACACAGAGATACCCAAATGAGATTCGAACCCTGAACCTCCTGACTGTGAGGCCAATGTGCTACTTACTCGAGTTTATGTTTTACTTTTATATTTGTACTTGTACACACCTGCTGCAGAATAAGTGGAATTTTACACTAATGAAAAATGTCAAATGTTTTTTCACCAGTAGGGGCAACATTTGATTAGCAAACTAAAAAAGGCAAAATTTGCAATGTTGGAAAGCAAAAATGAGGAGCAAATATTGAAATGTATGAATGAGTTGAATGATCGAGGAACGAACCAGCAATCACTCTGAACAATGTTGAAATGAAATGTAGTAATGGAAGACAATTTTCCACCAGTAGCAGGCGTCGAATAATTTGTCCATCCATTTTCAATGCAAAAAAAGCAGAGGATTAAAAGATGATAAATGGCATAGAAATGTTTAATGTGTGACTAGTGTGTGACTGAGATGCACAATAATTAAGAAGATTGAAAGCAAAGATGCTTCGTGATGAACTACAGCACCTGAAGACGCTGCAAATTGGCAAGCGCCTTAAAAAGAATCAAAAGAAGGAGGCTCAGACGTAAAGGGTTGAAATCCCATCAACGCTGCAATTAACTGCTTGTAAGTAAAGAAAATGGCCGTTCACCTGACACAATAATTTCAAGAATGCGTTAATGCCAGATGCACTGATCTAATTCACACTTGTCCTATCTCAGTAGGGATACCGATTGATATTTTTGCATGCAGAAAACAATTCAAAATGTACATAAATGCATACAAATGACGACTGAAAAAATAAATGAATGCTTGAGGCTACTTCTGATTCTTGAATGGTTATGTTTCCAAAGACCCAATGTGGCATCGAGATCAACCTTCCTCTTCAACGCCAACTTCCTTTGTTGCCATGAGTTGTTTCTAGATCCTAAATACTCTAAAACAAAGCTAAAGTGCAAGCCAAGCAAGCAAGTGACAACATTTTAATACAGGTGAGAATCACAAATGAACTGAAAAAAAACCCTCAAAACAGGAAAGTAGTGTGTTTGTCAACAATCAGTGAAGGTAAAAGTACACTTTAATATTCATGTACACCCTTCCTTCGTCATGTATATGTATTAAGTATTGTTTAATGCAACACCATTAAAAAGTTTTTTGTGATAACATTTTGTGTAAGGAAAGAACTACAGAGTCAACCTTTGATGACATCATCAACAAGGGACGGAACTGCTGCTAACAAGAAGGTTTTGGGGACAAATACATTAAGAACACAGTTTTGGTGTAAAGTTTCAATGTTAACCGTGGCGTACGCTACCCAAGTTTCCAATGCACAAAGACTGTGTCGTAAATATTACTCCACAAGAATCAAATATAGTTTTAAGCATGCACACGCATGAAAACATGCACAGCTGCTTGGCACACCATCACAAGTGGAACTCTCCGGAGAGCCTGCCTGGCAATGGCGTGACTTTGTTTTGACTAAGAAGAAATGCGGGTAACAAGCACCATCAACACCGCCCTCGCCGCCCTACTAAATCACACACACACACTTACGAGTCAGCAGAAACCAGACGAGGTAATGTAGGCCATGACAAGGGTGCTAGGAAATACTTTCATGTGGTGCATGCATACTAGGAAAAACAAACATGGCGAACGCAACCATGACAACAACAACAGGGTGGCTCCACTTTCTCTTTAGCAACACCCTTCAACATTACCAGTTTGGATATTTAACCCAGTAACCACCAACCAACCAGCAAGCAGTACGTGTGTGTGGTAATACATAGCGTGCTGGGATTGATATTCTTCAGTTCTCTTCTTTATTGTCATAAATATGGGTGTGTTTTTGTTTTTGTGTTGTTATATTGTTGCTATGTTGGGTACAAAGCCAGTTCTTGAATACAGGAGAGTTTTTAATGATAGACCATAGCGGTTTTTCTTAACTTACTTTGCACAATTGACTTTATTTTGCTCTAACATGTAGGGAATAAATGGGAATACAGTAATCCTTATTTATAAATGGAATATTTTTTATAATTAGAGGAAAGAAAACCTGAATGCACCCTTCCAAATACGTTTTTTAACATTATTAGAGCCCTGTAGACATGAAATACCACCCCTATAGTTACGTTTATACTCGTGTTACCGAATACAGTACGTATAAGGTGAGAAAATAAGATTATAAATATACTTACATGTTAGCATTGAGAGAGTGACATTATCACCGAGGACTTCCTGCGATGGCTATTGCCTCGTCAGTGTACCATGATTGACACCTAGTGACCCATGTAGAACACTACATATCATTACAGCAGCGTTCATATTGTTATATTGTCTTTTGTTGTTGTATGTATATTTTGTTCAGTTATTCAGAGATAAGATATTGTCGATATTTCATTTTCATTCACCTAAAACCCTTGTCCTGGGTTTCATTCTGAATACTGTATAATCATAATGATCAAATTAAAAGGCAATATTATTTTTTTAAGTTAAAAAACGTGGTATCAGATCTATATCGAGTTGCAGTACAGCATCGCCTACCACTAGCAAGCTGCGAAGTTTGCACAACGCCAAAAAAAACCCTTTTTATAATTTTGCCCTATTATTGTTACTGAGAGTATTGTCCTTACTATAGTAGCATCATAATAACTACGAAGCTGATACACACACACACACACACACATGCACGCTTGTACAGCGGGTGAGCTTGAAAGAATGTGCATATTTGTTTTGCATGTGTGTGTCTTCACCGTGGCTCATTGTTGTTGTCCAGACACTTCCTGTCAAGCAGAGTAGCAGAAAATCTCTTATCTCTCTGATGGGATGGGAAACGGCCTGACAGCGTTTGTGTTAGCAAAGCCAGAGCTCATCGTGAAAAGAAACATGTCAAACTATCCTCAACACCCAGTGCCAAATGATAAACACATACTGCATGTCAAGCATCTTTCCTGTTGCTGTTGGGGCTTTCTTTGTGTCTCCACTGAAATTTTTGCATTATTACCTGATTTATTCAATAGCACAGAATGTCTAAGCTCTGTTTCAAATTTATGTTTTGTCTGTTGGTACATGTGAAAACGGAGCACTTTTGTCATTTTTTAAAATGTACTGTATGTACAAAAAAGTATGCATTAAAAAAACCTAAGAAATCACATGTGCACAAGTATGCAGAGCTTTTGCTCATAATAATAATAATGATAATAAGTCAACCCTGGGCCTGAGCCGATGTAAAGTATGCAATC
Organism: Oostethus manadensis; assembly: GCA_024372805.1. Lineage (NCBI taxonomy): Eukaryota > Metazoa > Chordata > Actinopteri > Syngnathiformes > Syngnathidae > Oostethus > Oostethus manadensis. Next base: position 481,874 of record QODF01000207.1, on the reverse strand, counting down.
TCTCATACAAAATAAAGCAGACAATCTTTAAAAATAATACATCTGCATGATTTATTGCGGTTTTACACAACATCCTATATAAGTATTCACGGCGCTTCACTTTTCCCACATGTAGTACTTACAATCTTATTATTAGCCCCCCGGCTTGGTGCCTCTGTGCTGGAGTCATCCCCGGTGAACGAGAGGGTTATTTCCCTACGCCTTCCGGCTGGGGATAGGGTCCTGACTGTGGTTTGTGCGTACGCAACGAACGGCAGTTCAGAGTACCCTGCCTTCTTGGAGTCTATCAGAGGGGTTCTGGAGAGCACCCCAGCTGGTGACTCCTTAGTTCTACTGGGAGACTTCAAATCCCATGTGGGCAACGACAAATTGAGTCCGAAAAGGCCGTATTCTGTGCCTTCATTGCTGAGGCAGCCAATCGTAGTTGCGGCCGCAAGGTGGTCGGTGCCAGTTGTGGCGGCAAGACCCGAAACTGATGGTGGACACCGGGGGTTAGGGCTGCTGTTAAGCTGAAGGAGTCCTATCAAGCATGGATGGCTTGCGGGACTCCCGAAACAGCCGACAGGTACCGGCAGGCCAAGCGGCATGCGGTTTCGGCGGTGGGTGGTTGAGGCAAAAACCTGGTGTGGGAGGAGTTTGGTGAGGCTATGGAGCACGACTTTTGGTCGGCCTCGAAGAGGTTCTGGCAAACCGTCCGACACATCAGAAAGGGCTCCCCGGTTCCCAGTTCACACTGTTTACAGTGCGGACGGGGGCTTGCTGACCTCGACTGAGAATATAGTTGGTCGGTGGAAGGAATACTTTGAGGCCCTTCTCAATCCCACTGACATACCTTCCGTAAAGGGAGCAGAGTCTGAGGACACACACGTGGACAGTTTTATCATCATGGCTGAGGTAATTGTGGTAGTTAAAACACTGCCCAATGGCAAGGCTCCGGGGATGGCCGAGTTTTGCCCTGAATTTGGATGTTGGAGGACTGGCTTGGCTGACATGCCTCTTCAACATTGCATGGAAGTCGGAAACAGTACCTCTAGACTGGCAGACCAGGGTGGTGGTCCCCATTTATAAAAGGTGTGACCGGAGGGTATGTTTCAACTATAGGGGAATCACATTTCTCACCCTCCTTGGGAAAGTCTACTCCAGGGTGCTGGAGAGAAGGGTAGGAGCGTTAGTCGAACCTCGGTTGCAGGAGTTGCAACCGCGACCGGTTTTCGTCCCGGTTGCAGACCACTGGACCAGCTCTACACCCTTGCAAGGATACTTGAGGGTATGTGGGAGTTTTCCCAACCGGTCTACATGTGCTTTGTAAACTTGGAAAAGGCATTTGACCGTGTCCCTCGTGATGTCCTGTTGGGGGTGCTCCGGGAGTACGGTATTGGTGGTCCGCTACTACGTGCCATTCGGTCCTTGTACAATCAAAGCAGGAGCCTGGTTCGCATTGCCAGCAGTAAGTCGAGCTTGTTTCTGGTGAACGTTGGCCTCCGCCAAGGCTGCCCTTTGTCACCGATTCTGTTCATAATCTTCATGGAAAGAATTTCTAGGCGCAGTCAAGGCGTTGATGGAGTCCAGCTTGGTGACCTTAGGATGTCAGCTCTGCTATGAGCAGACGATGTGGTCCTTATGGCCTCATCAGGCTGTGACCTTCAGCGTTTACTGGAGCAGTTTGCCGCTGAGTGTGAAGCTTCTGGGATGAGACTCCAAATCCGAGGCCATGGTTCTCAGTCGGAAACGGGTGGACCGTACCCTCCGGGTTGGGAGTGAGGTCTTGCCTCAGGTTGAGGAGTTCAAGTATTAAGACAGACGGATGCATCGTGCATTGAGCATTTTTCGTGAAGTTATATGCACAAATGCCAAAAATGATCGAACCCTGCAATGTTAAAGAATCCTTTGAAAAATTCCTAGATCCAGAAGGTGATCCGGCTCACCCGCCAATATCAAATCAGTTCTTCCATATCCCATTTCCGGCAACACATGAAAATTTCAACCAAATCCATTCCAAAGTTTTCAAGTTATTTTGAACACAAACAAACGATAAACGTCGGCAAAAACGTAACCCTAAAGTTTTTGTAATTTTGGAAATTATACAGTATATTAAAAAAACAACTAAGAAATGTGGTAAACTATACACAACCTATGCCCTGAAGTTGAAAATTTAGTAAAAAATGTATCTGCAACTTCAGCTAGTACAGCCTGCAATACAGTAGATGCAGAACAGGTTCTAGATGTGTCCTGTTTCTCCTAAAGTCCACCACCATTTCCCTTGTCTTGGTGGAGTTGAGAGCTCAGAGTTGGACCAAAAGTCGGACGTGTACAGGGTCTGCTGGTCACAGTGTGGGACCTGCAGTTCCCCAGTCGCAAGTACTGAGGTCGACCAGTCACGTAGTCTGTGATCCATGCCACCAGGTGTGATGCTCCTCCCATCCGTGTCGGTTTGTCCCTGAGGAGCTGAGGCTGGAGGGTGTTAAATAAATGGGGCTGCCTGCTACCCAAACATAAAGGACATGGTTCATCTAAAGCCAGTAATCTAAAGAAGAACATAAAGCCTCGTGGACTAGTTGACAAGGAATGATGGCAAACAGGAAACGTGTGTTTCTCAAAGCAGTCCATTGTGTGACATGAAGGCGTCCTACATATACGTGTGGCAGACAATAGCGCCGAAGCTGTAAACAGGAAACAGGACTGGGATTCAGAGGAGGTGTTTGGACTGGTGGCCTGAACGCACCATGACATTGAAGACCTCCTGTCTCTTGCTTGCCATTAGGTAACACACAGACTGAATATTGTCATTCATCCCGGTCACTGTGTTGTCAGGGTATTGAATTCTTTAAGAAGACGTTTCGCCTCCCATTCGAGCACGCTGTACTGACATGAACATATTTTGGACAGAGAAGACAGATGATTTGAAAAGGGCGCGAGGGAGGCCATCTATGTCTGAGAAGAAAAAGTTCTCCAACACCACCTCTACGTACAACGTTGTCCTTTCACCTCTTCCAAAAAGAATCAAACATTTAGCCCACGGCTCTTTTTTAAATTGTCCTGGGGACAATTATTGTAAAAATATAATAACAACAAAATAATAAAAATGATTACTTTCATAAAAATCAAGTCAAAGAAAAAAGTTATAATCCAACAAGAAAAAATCATAAATTGACAAAAATAATGTTGTAATATTATGGGGAAAAAAATGAGCAGAGGAACATAGAGTTGAAATATGAAAGTTGTAATATTATGAAGAACAAACAAAACAAAATAATATTCATTCATTCATTCATTTTCTATACCGCTTATCTTCATTAGGGTCGCGGGAAAATAATATTGTAATTTTTGGAAAATTTGCCTGGTGGGTCATTTTTTATTGTTATTTATTATGGGAATTAAAGCATTATTACAAGAACAAAAATACATGAAAAAAATACTTTTTTGGAAAATTAAAGAATGAAAAATAAAACAACAGAAATGGAAAAAAAAGTTTTTTTCATTATTGGAATGAAGTCATGATATTATGAAAAGAAAATTTATAAAACAAACCTGAAATAGTTGGATAATTAAACTAAAAAAACAACGGTCGAAAGAAATATGTGTGTAAATTTACAAGAATAAAGTCAAAATATGAAGGGAAAAATTGTATATTCTTTTTTCTTTTCCTATCAGCTGATCCCTTCAGGGGTTTCTACAGCAAATCAATTGCCTCCATCTAACCCTGTCTTCTGCATCCTCTTCTCTCGCACACTACATCCATAAACCTCCTCTTTCGTCTTCCTCTAACCTCTAACGTGTGCTGTCCCTCTGATGTGCTCATTCCTGATCCTGTCCATCCTGGTCACACCCAAAGAGAACCTCAGCATCTTCATCTCTGCTACCTCCAGCTCTGCCTCTTGTCTTTTCCTCAGCAGCACTGTCTCTAAACCAAACAACATGGGTGGTCTCACCACAGTTTTGCACACCTTTCCTTTCATTTTAGCTGAAACTCTTCTATCACACATCAAACCAGACACTTTTCTCCACCCATTCCAGCCTGCCTGCACACGCTTCTTCACCTCTTTTCCACACTCTCCATTGCACTGGACTGTTGACCCTAAGTACTTAAAATCCTCCACTTTCTTTATCTCTTCTCCCTGTAACCTCACTCTTCCACTTGGGTCCCTCTCATTTACACACATGTACTCCGTCTTGCTGCGGCTGACCTTCATTCCTCTCCTTTCCAGGGCAAACCTCCACCCCTCAAGCTTCTCCTCCACCTGTTCCCTGCTCTCACTACATATCACAATGTCATCTGCAAACATCATAGTCCATGGAGATTCCTGTCTAACCTCGTCCGTCAGCCTGTCCATCACCATAGCAAACAAGAAGGGGCTCAGAGCTGATCCCTGATGGAGTCCCACCTTCACTCGGAACTCCTCTGTCACACCTGCAGCACACCTCACTACTGTCTTACAGTCCTCGTACATGTCCTGCACCGCTCTAACATACTTCTCTGCCACTCGTGACTTCTTCATACAATACCTAATGAGAAAAAAGTAGCAATTTTCCAAGAATACACATGTACTACAAGGAAAAAGTAGTTTTAGTAGCATAGAGATGATACATTAGATAAAAAAATATTTAGTTATATATTATGAGAAAAAAATCTGTTTTTTCCAAACAATTTTTGTAAAATTTGGTTGGAGAAAAAGTTGCAGCAATGCAAAAAAGTCAAAATACTATGAGAAGAAAGTCATACTATTACAAAAAGTGCAGTCATCTTGATAGCAAACAAAGGCAGATGCTAAAAAGAAAACACCACTTAGGGAAGTCCTACAGGCTATGTTACCTGCATGAGTGTTTCTATAGTTAGCAAAAGGCTGCAGCACCCTGCTGAGTCTGATCTGCGTCTGGCTGCCGGTGTAAAGCACCCTCCTCCGTCTCTGCTGATTAGCAGAATGACTAATGAGGAGCGTTTAGCCTTTTGCTCTGTTTTGGCCTGCACGTCTGCTCTATTTCCAGCTGCCGCCTGGCTCCAGGATGCCAGAAGTAAAGAATCCGAAGACCTTTGTTTCTGGCTCGTGTCCTCGCAGACTCCGGAAGAAGCCCTCCGAAAGGTGTTGAACTCAGAGTGACGCCTCGTTTTTTTTTCCCAACGGACAAAGCTTTTTGATCAAACACAAAGACGTTTGGAAGTTACAGGAAGCTGCTGGCTTCATAAGGAATGCCATGCATGGAACACCTGAGCAGGTGTGGCCCCACGACAATCATCATCCACATTATCACACAGCCGTGGCAACATTCCATCCCGTCCTGCCCTGGCGTGTGCACATCCATTAACACACACACTCAACCCAAAAGAACCGCATGTGCGTGTGCATGTGCATATTCTTAACCTTTGGTTTAAGTAGAAGACTGGCGGTCAAAAGTCATAGCGACTTATCTGACACAGCTCAACTCCACTAATTACCTGCCGCGGGGATTTCTTTTACCAACTCCACTCAGAAGTACTTGAAAGTACTTTAAAGTCACTGGCCTGGCCCGCTTTCAACCTGAGGAAACTTTCACTCAACGATACTTTCACAATAACACCGCTGTGGTATTTGTAAATGCAATATTTTCATAATTAGGGCACAGGAAGTCTGTTTAGGACCTTCCAAATACACTTGTTAACATTATTAAAGCCCACCAGAAGTAAAATAACACCCCTATAGTCAACTTTACACTCCTATTACCCAATATAGTAAACAAAATAACAACAAAGAAAATAAGACATCATATACACTCATGAGTACTACGCGAGCATTCCTTGTTATGTTTTTTTCCCTCTGGCTTAAAACTCCTGTTTTATTGCTTTCTTTTATTATTTGTTTTGCCCTATTTTAGGGTTAATTATTAATTTTATTATTTATTGTTGTTTGAAATGTATTTTTAAAAATGGTTTTTACATTAATGTATTTTTTACATTTTTACAAGTTTTTTACTAGGCTTTGTTATATGAATTCAAGCTTTAATTGTGCAGCACTTTGAAAGCTGTGCTGTAAAAATAAAGTGGATTGGATTTGTTAACGTCCTGTTCTGTGCAGTACTTCCTACGGTTGTTTTTGTTTCATTAATGCAGTGGTTCCCAAACTTTTTTCGCAGAGCCCCCTTTTGGAGACAAAATGATTTTCAGCAAACCCCACCCTCCCGAAAGATACAGTAATAATGAAAAGTGTTTGTGTCAGCCTCGCGCCGGGCCCCACCTAGGGGGTGCGCCCTCCAGTTTGAAAACCACTGCATTAATGTAAAATTACTGACACCTAGTGACCAGTGTAGAATACAACATATCATGCATCTTCTGGATGCCTTATATTTGTGTTTCCGTTCATGCAGTCACTTTTATGCCTGAAAATGTTTGATTTATGCAAAAAAAACAAAAAACAGATGTAAAATTTGCTTAAATAAGCATATTTCTGGACTAACAGTAGGCCGAGTTCAAACATGGAACAGCATGATTTATTAATTTGTGTATTTTTGAAAAGTCACGATAGAGTGAAGCTGCCGCTTTATGGCATTTGTGTGTTTGGACGGCGTGTCTGCCTGTTGCCACAGCCTAAGACAACCTTCATCTTTGATTTTTTTCCTTGTGTCCTGCTGGCTGCCAAGGCTTTCTGCTAAGTGCAATGAAACATTCGCAGGCCTGCATGCATTTTGCACAGCAACAAGCACCAGTGGCCGCACAATGACAACACACGCTGTTCAGCAACCGTGTCCCGATATCCTCGCTGATTGGCGCTTCGTGCTTCCAAGCTGCGCTTTAGTGCAAACTGTTCTCATGGTTTTCACACGGACCTCAAGTCGAGCTTCACCGCTTTCAGCCTCAGATCGATTTAGATCAGGCAGAGGTACACTTCCTGTTGAAACATTCTCCTAGAATTCTTCGACATAAGATCGCTAATTGGCAAAGTCAAGGCTGGCAGATCTCGCTAAAAGGTTAAAAACGCCAACCATGTCTCACCTCAACACTTCCATCGCTCCACAGGTACGTCAGGTATGCCCATTACTCATCCTTTTCCTGGCTTCCAGGTTTCCACTCTGTGCGCACCAAATCTATAAAATAAAAAAGCGTTGCGTTTTAAAATTAAACGACTGACATGCATTCACTTTCCAAAGTCATTTTTGTAACTTATTGAGATGCACTTGGATAATTTAATCAGTAGTTATTATCAGCATGCCAGCTTTTTATCTGTATTATGTGCATCTTTGCTTCTGTTGTTCCTTTTATGTTGTTTTTTTAATTATTTCTGTTTCTGCAATGTGCACACTAAATACTCACACCAAACCAAATCAAGATAGATAAACACTTTATTAATCTCCAAGAGAAATGACCAAACACCAAAGAAGACGAAATAGCAAATAATACAATAAAATAATGTAATCCACAATTCACAATCCACAAGTATTTATAGAAAATATAAAATATAAGTTGGCTACTCACACAAAATATTATTATTTTAAAAATTATCCATCCATCCATTCATTTTCTATGCCACTTATCCTTTTATTAGTATACAATAGTAACATACAATAATGCTGTGCACAGTAAATAGTCACAGATTAAGAAAAATATTTTAAACCATAATATAAACTTTAAGCAAAATATCATGTAAAATAATAATTCAAAATAATGCTGTCTGCATTAACTATTTATACTTATACAATTTAAAAAAATATATAAAATTTAAGTAAAATGTTATATAAAAAAACCAATATAAACTTCAAACAAAATATTATAAAATTATTGTATCCACACTAAATATTTACACTTTAAGAAGAACATAATATAAAAAATGTATATAAACTAACTATCATATGAAATAGAAAAAGTAATGCTATCCATCCTAAAAATTGACACTTACTGTCAAATATACTGTATAATATGCAAAACTAATAACATAAAAGTTAAGCAAAATTATCATATCAAAAAATAAAATAAAATAATGCTATCTACAATTTTCACTTGGCTGTGTGTTGACTTATTTTGATGGGACATTAAATTTACACTGTTATGCAAGCTGTACACTGACTACTTTACATTGCATCAAAGTGTTGTTTCTTTAGTGTTGTTTCTTGAAAAGATATCAAATGTTGAGGTGCATAAATGTGTGGGGTGTGCCCACTTTTGTGAGCTACTGTATATACAGCAGTGGTTTGTGTTCCGCCATAGAGGTAGAAGAACAAAAGTTTTCTCCTTTCGGCAAAGAAAGGCAATAACACGACCGAGGTAGGATCTGCTTGGTAGGAACAGGTGCAAAAGGCATGCCCAGTAATATTCTGAAAGACAGAATCTGAGTTGGCTGCCGTTACACAATCAGCCGCGTGATCGTACACACTCTCGCTTCGGCAAATTTTCAGATAGACATGTGACTTATGTGCACTTCCTCAATTATGACAACCTCAGCAGAACCCAAAATTAGCTTTTTACACGTCAACGTTTTTCATTTGGTGGCCTTTCTTTCTAAAAAGATTCATGGATTTAAACACGAAATGTCTCAGTGCTTTTTTTGGTGATGTCGAGGACCTGGGCAAATATTGAAGATGTCATCATCTGGACTACAATGAAATTTAAGACGTTCAGGACCTGGACAAATTAAGGATTTGGACGAATACTTAAAAATTACATCATCTGGACTACAAGGAAACAAACGACATCAAAGAACTGAACAAATGACTTCATCCGGACTACGAGATACAACACAGACATCAAGGAACTGGACAAATATTACTTTTCTTGTATGTTTCTAAACTCGGAGATGCGGTCCCTGTGGGCTCACGACTGAGGCACAGGTACAGGTGCGCTGCTGCGATGATGAAGATGAGGATCCTCAGGATTATGCAAAATGTCACAACAGTGGAAAAGCACAGTCTGCTCACTGTCAATTTGATCCAAAGTCCTAACAACGCGGTTGCAGGCGATGTTCTGCTAAATCCTACCCTTACGTAATACACGCACACACGCGCCCCAAATATAAGACAGTACTTACATACAAATGTCTTTATAATAAAAGTCCTTGTGTTTGTCGCCAAAGGAACTACATAGAATTGAAAGGTTTCCATGAAAAAGACTGATGTTTCAGCCTTTATAAATGGTATAAATATATAATTGGCATATATAATAAATAAATGTCACATTAATGGCAACTTCTATGCGTTTGTCCCCAAAGGATCTAAATTGAAAATTAAATTGAAAAAGACTGAGGTTGCAGAGGCAAATCTATTTACACTTTTTGCTTGCAGCAGTTTTACTTTACATCAGAATGTGCAAAACTGAAAATTTCGCCCACTTCATGATATCAGCGTTCTGTTACTGTAAGTGGGGTTTGGACTTGTCATGGACGTATGTTTGTCAAAAAATATGCAGCGACTTCAGTGTTGCTTGCAGTCTTCATAGGAGATAAGTGGCAGAAAAAGAATGGCCGGCCCACAAAAGACTGTGAAGAATGTCAACCCAAAAACGCTTCCACGTTTTTGTTACGGTATCGTTGTGGCATGGTGAAACGACCCCGGGGATGAAGCGAGCAGGACGTCAGGCAAGTAAGGTTTGCTGGAATCTTTTAATAATAATGCCGCGAAGCAGCGGCAGGAACAAAACAACGACACGACAGGAGGGGAAAAAGTAACACAAGACAATGAGCCGACGCCCGACCGGCGCACGCACCTGAACATAAATAGCCGGGAAAACAGGTGCACGTAATTAACTGAGTGAAGAAATTAGGAACCGGCCCAGAAACACAAAAAACCCAAAACTGTCACGATGACAAACACACAGATCGTGACAGTTTTGGTCTGTTTTTATGTACGTCCATCAACTATGTCAATGCTGCTGCACGTGTCGCACTGTTGAGAAATCTTGTGATGAGTTCTCCATTGATGTTTCCATTACCCGCCCGAGTCCACAAACGTTTCAAAGGACACATGTTATGTCTGCGGAGATTGTCAGCCATCCAGGTCATGCTAATCTACAGAGGCCCAGTCGACTTTGTTGAAGATCTTTCCGTCACATCCGACGTTGTTCTCGTTTGTCTGCCTCCAGGAGCCCTTTTACTGACTGGAGGCGAGGCAGCTGGACGTACCTGAGCTGGGCTGGATGGAGAACCCCTCTTGGTCATGTCATGGATGTGAACTACTCGCCATTACCCTACTTCTTGAACTTTGCAGTCTCCCCTGCACTATTGTTTTAATACTTGTTTGGACTTTTTACGCATCACCTCCTGGTGTGGAAGTCTGAACTCATTATTAAAAGTATTTTCTCCACATCTGTGGGGTCCAGGCCTTGTCTACACACCACCGGTTGCTGCCGGGTGTGGCTGGTGATTGACCGCCCTGTATGTAAATTGTTTGCCTGCCTCGGTGGCCGATCTTCCCAAAACAATCTTAGCTTCCTCATCAACCCTTTCCAGAATTTTGAATGTCTGCTGAAGAAACCATGTGTTTGTATAAGGGTTGTCTGGTCTCTCCAATGTAGAGGTCATTACAATCCTCACTGCAGTGCATAAAAAACAACTGAATTTGTTTCTTAGCATTTTCTCTCTGGGGTGAACCGACTGTTTCTACCCTAGGATGTGGTGATAGCAGTAGTAGTAGTAGTAAAAGTAATAGTAGTAGTAGTCATGGTCCTTCTTCTCTGGATGGTGGAGATCTTCTCTGGTTCTGGTAAAAAAAATCCTGACTATTCCTTTAAAAACCACAAAATTAATACAGAGACACCATCCACCGCAATGAGCCTGGATGTTTCATGTTATTGTTTTTCAAGGAGGTTGTGCACCAAAACATTTGCACACTAGCACTCAATAATATAATAATCAAATATTACCTTTATGCATTCTTGCATAATATCTGTATTAGGCAGCAAATATGAGGTGAAAGAAAAAAGGTAAAAATACAGTATTGTAGTCTATTTGTGCAGCATGGAACAACGTTATAAGGTGTGTTCAAGGGCACAAAATGGGACAAATTGCCCCTTGCATAAACATGCAAAAACTGCGGGATATCTAAATGTATATTATATTTTGATTAAAATTATGGCCCATATTTTCATAATTGCTATCCATTTACATATAGTTTTATATTTTATTTTTTATAATTCAAATAGTTTACCACAAAGAGATTTATAGTATATCCCTATCTATTATAGAGAAAAACATATTTCTATCTGTGATCAAGTGTGATTAATTATGAGTTAACTATGGACAAAAAATATGATTAATCATGATTAAATATTTTAATTAAATGACATCCTTAATGATATTATATGATATAATATTATTTTATATTTAGGGCTGTCAAAAATAGCACATTTACAGCAGTAACTAATTCATTTAATCATTCATTCATTCATTTTCTATACCGCTTATCTCATTAGGGTCGCGGGTATGCTGGAGCCTATCCCAGCTGACTTTTGGGCGGGAGGCCAAAGTCAGCCTGGACTGGTCGCCAGTCAATCGCAGGGAACATACAGACAAAAAAACTTTCACACTTACATTCACACTCTAATGGACAATTTAGAGTCTCTGATTAACCTAACATGCATGTTTTTGGAATGTGGGAGGAAACCGGAGTACCCACGCACGCACGGGGAGAACATGCAAACTCCACACAGAGATGCCCAACGAAGATTCGAACCCAGAACCTCCATGTCGTGAGGCCAACATGCTACCCATTCATTCACCGTGCGGCCCAATTCATTAAATTAATTCACATTTTTAGCGTTCCTTAACGCCTCTCGGTTATGACGACAGACTTTGGCACAGTGTAGCTCCTCACAGAGTCACACAGATTCTGACACTCTTCATATACAGTAACTTTATTCTGACCTGAACACATCAACAGCAGTAGAAATTCTAAATAAACAGACAAACAAAAAAAGTGGATATTCCTATCACTCACTTTGTAACTCTTAATGCTAAAGTGCAATTTGCTGCAATTAAGTATGCTGGGAAATTCCAAACTATAAACTAAAAAAATTGTGAATTCAACGTAAGTTACGTGGTGTTTTTGTTCGCAGTCCCTCATTGCTCATAATAACAAGGTTATAGTGTGATTCAAATGTTGTGCTACTATTAAAGAAACTAGTGTTAGGTAAATAGAGTAATAAATGAGGTGTGCTTTCTTTTAGCTCATCTCACTTTTCAGTTCCTTTGGAGCTGTTAATTCATGCAAATATATATAATTCTGTCCTGTCTTTTACATTTCTTTCAAAAAATACTGGAAAATGTGCATATTTCTGACATAGCTGGAAATTGTGATTAATCATGATTAATCCATTTGAAAATTATAATTATTCAGATCAAATTTTAAAATCATTTTTATACCATAACGTAACACATGGTATTGTATGGTATCAACTCAGCTCCGAAACACTGGAAACCACTTAGAGCAACACACACCAGCATACGTTTTATTTATGTCTTATTATGTTTACTAAGGTATATTGGGTAATAGGAGCGTAAAGGTGACTTTAGTGGTGTTGTATTTTAATGACAAGAGGGCTCTAATTATGTTAAAATGTACATTTACAAGGTCGTGAAGAGGTTTTCTGTGCTCACTATTATTGTTAATATCATAATTATGTTCACACAATGTGTGAAGTGAAAGATCCAGAGTTCAACACAACAAAATAAGAGTTACGTTTTTTGCAGGTGTGCCCTGAAGAATCCGCTCTTTTGCTCCCATGTATAAATTCCAGTGAATCATTAAGCTCTAAGTCCTCATTTTCAAAGTCATTACTCACAGACTGTGGTGGGGGGGTCACTCTGTTACTATTGTTAGACATTCTTCCAGGCGCTGCAGTTGAAAATCCTTCATACATGCTATTTATATCTACACAAATGTATATATATTTATATCCATGCAGGCAGGTGTGCATGCATCCGTTTCTCATGAGACCTTTTGGTGCTCTATCTGTCAAATGCTTGTGATATACCTGAACGAGGTAGGTAATCTACGGAAAGGGCAACATGTCCTTTGCTGAGATAAACCAACACACACACACGCAAACACAATCACTATACCTTGTTTGACTTCCATCCTGGCCCTGCTGTGAAATATTTCCTTTAAAAAAATACTTTACAGCTAATATTACTGTTGACAGCCTGGCTGTGATCCATGATGGGGGTCGGGGAAGAAGAACAACCACAGAGAGAGGAAACATCTGCACAGAACCTCACACTGGAATGTACAGCATGCAAATGGACCATGACTCCAGCACTAGTATTAGTTTCAGAGCCGACTGTGATAAGTGAATCCATAAAGTAAGATTCCTTGTTTATAAATCCAATATGTTCATAGTTAGAGCATGGAGAACCTGTTTATGATTTTTTATGTATTTTTTGTTCTGTCCATCATCATAACAGCTGAATGGAAGCCAAACTACCTTTTAGTGCTGAGCAAATTTGCTTTGCCAAGGAGAACTTCATAAATTATATGCGGCTCCCCTGTATATTCTACTATGTTTATTATGAATTTTGTTGAACAACATTCCTGACATGGAAGAATGGGGTGGGAGGAGTGGAGAATGACGATGGGGTTGGGGTAAGGAAAGGTGTAGAAAAACCTCACAAAATATATCAAGGATATTATAAATAACAACCACGGTGGTAACCACAATATCAACAAAAAACAAAACAATGACTGAGCAAAATGGGCAAAAATACAGGGGAAAAAATAAAAATAAAAACAGAACCACGTAAACATGGACTGTCCAGATGATACCTGCAACAAATCCACACAATGGCGGCACTTCACGTTAATCGACAGCGACAAAATGACTGCATCAGTGTAAAACATGGAGAATGAGGAAATGTCAGTGGGACCTGGCCAGGCCTAGCCCGAAGAAGCCACACGGGAACTCCCCCCCGCAGACCCACCACCTGCAGGGGCAAGCATAAGGGTCCGGTGCATTGCGATTTGGGCAGTGGTCGAGGGCGGGTGTGCGGGCGACCTGGTCTTCGGCGGCCAAATCTGGTTCTTGGGACATGGAATGTCACTTCTCTGGTGGGGAAGGAGCCCGAGCTTGTGGAAGAGGCGGAGACATTCCGACTAGATATAGTCGGACTCACCTCAACCCACAGTTTGGGCTCTGGAACCAAATTCCTTGAGAGGGGCTGGACCTTGTTCTTCTCTGGAGTTGCCGCAGGGGAGAGGCGGCGAGCTGGTGTGGGCTTATTGTTAGCCCCCCGGCTTGGTGCCTCTGTGTTGGAGTCATCCCCAGTAAACGAGAGGGTTATTTCCCTACGCCTTAGGGCTGGGGAAAGGGTCCTGACTGTGGTTTGTGCGTATGCGCCGAACGGCAGTTCAGAGTACCCAGCCTTCTTGGAGTCTATCAGAGGGGTGCTGGAGAGCACCCCGGCTGGTGACTCCATAGTTCTACTGGGAGACTTCAACGCCCATGTGGGCAATGACAGTGTGACTTGGAGGGGCGTGGTTGGGAGGAACGGCCTCCCTGACCTGAACCCGTGCGGTGTGTTGTTGCTGGACTTCTGTGCGAATTACAGTTTGTCCATAACAAACACCATGTTCGAACATAAGGATGTCCATAAGTGCACTTGGCACCAGGACACCCTAGGTCGCAGGTCTATGATCGACTTTGTGGTCGTATCATCAGACCTGCGTCCGCATGTTCTGGACACGCGGGTGAAGAGAGGGGCTGAGCTGTCAACTGACCACCACCTGGTGATGAGTTGGATTAGATGGCGGGGAAGGATGCCGGACAGACCTGGCAGACCCAAACGCGTAGTGAGGGTGTGCTGGGAACGTCTGGCAGAATCTCCCGTTCGTCGAGTCTTCAACTCTCATCTCCGGCAGAGCTTCGCCTGCATCTCGAGGGAGGACCGGGATATTGAGTCCGAAAGGGTGTATACCGTGCTTCTATTGCCGAGCCAGCCAGTTGTGGTTGCGGCCGCAAGGAGGTCGGTGCCAGTCGTGGTGGCAGGCCCTGAACCCGATGGTGGACACCGGGCGTTAGGGCTGCTGTCAAGCTGAAGAAGGAGTCCTATCAAGCATGGATGGCTTGCGGGACTCCAGAAGCAGCTGACAGGTACCGGCAGGCCAAGCGGCACGCGGCTTCAGCGGTGGTCGAGGCAAAAACTCGGGTGTGGGAGGAGTTTGGTGAGGCTATGGAGCATGACTTTCGGTCAGCCTCGAAGAGGTTCTGGCAAACCGTCCGACACCTCAGAAAGGGGAAGCAGCCCCCAGTTCACACTGTTTACAGTGCGGAAGGGGGCTTGCTGACCTCGACTGAGGATATAGTTTGTCGGTGGAAGGAATACTTCGAGGCCCTTCTCAATCCCACTGACATGCCTTCTGTAGAGGAAGCAGAGTCTGAGGATACGTACGTGGGCAGTTCTATCACCGTGGCTGATGTAATTGGGGTAGTTAAATCACTCCCCAGTGGCAAGGCGCCGGGGGTAGACGAGTTCCGCTCGGAATTCCTCAAGGCTCTGGATGTTGGAGGACTGTGTGAAGTCTGGACTTCCCTACTGAAGCTGCTGCCCCCGCGACCTGGACAAGCGGAGGAAAATGGATGGATGGATGGAGATGTCAGTGGTGAACACAGCCATGCAACCCGAAGCACACCCCCTTCAAAAGCCAGGGCTCAACTAGGAGGACTCTGGGGCCCGGCCCCCCAGCAGGCACCCCGTAGAGGGGGGCCCAACCTGCTCCCCCAAGAGGCGACAGCAAGTGTTTAAGGTCATCTAAAGTCCATTACGCATTAAATAACACCCCTTTAGTCACTTTTACACTCCAATTACTCAATATACTGTAGTACACATAATAAGACATACATAAGACATAATACAGACTCAGCATTGGGTCAGTTGCTCGTTGTTGTGGCTTTTTTACTTCTTGTTTAGTACAGGACTTCCTGTGGAGGCTATTTTCTCATCATTGTAACATTACTGACACCTAGTGACCAGTGTAGAACACTACATATCATCACAACATGTCTTTGAATGTGTCATCTGAATGCCTAATATTTGTATTTTACTTTAATTAGCCATTTTTATGCTTGAAAATGCTTTTAAATATGCATATTTTGGAATAAAAAAAGGTTGTATTTAACCATAAGACAACAATGATGAATACATTGAAGTGAATACAGTTTGAAGAGGTGAGGGATTACCGTGTTCTAACAGTGGTTAAGTTCTTTTTACACTTGAGAAGAAGATTGCGACTGTAGGATCAGTGGTATGGTTTCCACCAGGCGAGTGTCAGCATCGACACATAAGAGGAGGCTGAGATTTGAGTCTTTTAATTTTCTACTTACTTTTTTTATTTTACAATTTTTGTATAATATAATAGAAAGTGGCCGCACGGTGGCTGAGTGGTTAGCGCATTGGCCACACAGTCAGGAGATCTGGAAGACCTGGGTTCAAATTTCCGTTGGGCATCTCTGTGTGGAGTTTGCATGTTCTCCCCGTGCGTGTGTGTGTTTTCTCCGGGTACTCCGGTTTCCTCCCACATTCCAAAAACATGCATGTTAAGTTAATTGGGGATTCTAAAATTGTCCATAGGTATGAATGTGAGTGTGAATGTTTGTTTGTCTATATGTGCCCTGCGATTGACTGGCGACCAGTCCAGGGTGTACCCCGCCTCTCGCCCAAAGTCTGCTGGGATAGGCTCCAGCATCCCCGTGACCCTAATGAGGATAAGCGGTATAGAAAATGGATGGATGGGATGGATGAATGAATAATAGAAAGTTATTTCATTAACTTTTATGATTGATTCATAATTTTATGAATAAGTTAACCCTTTACTGGGTGGTGCTTAGCGTCAGAGAAACACCCACCTGAGCGTGTGCAGGGACACGTGCCTCCGCGGTTCGCACCTTATTTTAGCAATCGGTTGTCCATCAGTTTGATGAATGTCACAAAGAGGTCAGCACGCACAGAACTGACGACATTTAGAGACTTTGCTTTCTTTTCCATGCTGCAAAGTGATGGATGAAGCCTCGACAGTCACATTTCTCCTGAAAAGCAACATAAAAGGAGCCATTATTGAACTGAATGGGGTGTTGTTACACAACACACAAGAATTCAGCCCACACATTTCACATTGTAAAGATTTGCAGTGTCAATCAAAAGTCTGCACGTTCCTCCTGGGTTCACATAAGAGCTTCGCTTCAGATCTTAAAATATCCACAATGTTATTTATATCATATTAAGTAGAAAATAATTTGAAAGATATTGTTTTAGGTGGCCTGCAAAAGCCTGGAAATAAAAAGGGCTTACTAAAATTTTTTTTAATTATGTAATTGTGTTATTTTATTATTTAATACAAATATTCAATACAAAATATTCAATACAAAAATATTCAATACAAAATATTTGTATACATATTTTGTTTTTCTTATTATTAATTTGATATTTTTCCACTTTTAAATATATTTAGTTATATTATTTTGTATGATTTCATTGTTTTATTTTTAATATGTTTTTATGTTTTTTTTACTGTATATTTTATATTAAGTTGAGGGAGTCCAGCTTGGCGACCTTAGGATCTCGTCTCTGCTATTTGCAGACGATGTGGTCCTTATGGCCTCATCAGGCTGTGACCTTCAGCGTTTACTGGAGCGGTTTGCAGCCGAGTGTGAAGCTTCTGGGATGAGACTTCCAAATCCGAGGCCATGGTTCTCAGTCGGAAACGGGTGGACTGTACCCTCCGGGTTGGGAGTGAGGTCTTGCCTCAGGTGGAGGAGTTCAAGTATCTCGGGTTCTTGTTCACGAGTGAGGGAAGGTTGGAGCGTGAGATCGACAGACGGATCGGTGCAGCATCTGCAGTAATGCGGTCGCTGTACCGGACCGTCGTGGTGAAGAGAGAGCTGAGCCGGAAGGCAAAGCTCTCTGTTTACCGATCGATCTACGTTCCCACCCTCACCTATGGTCATGAGTTATGGGTCATGACCGAAAGAATGAGATCGCGGATACAAGCGGCGGAAATGAGTTTCCTTCGTAGGGTGGCTGGACTCACCCTAAGAGATAGGGTGAGGAGCTCGGCCATCCGGGAGGAGCTCAGAGTAGAGCCGCTGCTCCTTCACATCGAGAGGAGCCAGTTGAGGTGGCTCGGGCATCTAGTCCGGATGCCTCCCGGGCGCCTCCCTGGTGAGGTGTTTCGGGCATGCCCAGTCGGGAGAAGCCCCCGGGAAGACCTAGGACACGCTGGAGGGACTATGTCTCACAGCTGGCCTGGGAACGCCTTGGTGTCCTCCCGATGGAGCTGGAAGAGGTCGCTGGGGACCGGGAAATCTGGACTTCCCTACTGAAGCTGCTGCCCCCGCGACCCGGATCCGGATAAGCGGAGGAAAAAGTAATGGGATGGAATAGTCCCTCCTTTTTAAAATTAATTTAAAATAATTTATCTATGTGGCCTGCAAAAGCCTGTAAACAACGCATTTCAAAAATGTTCCATTATATGTTTATTTAATTACTTAATAATATGTTTTAAAATATGTTTTATATACATTTTAATTTGGTTATTATGAATTTTATATCATTTTATACAGTCCATCCATATATCCATATTTTATATACTTTTTTTACTTTATTTACATTATATTAAGTTAAACAACATAATAAAAACATTAAATAATTGTTAACAAAATCAAAAAGACACTTTTTATAGTTCTGTAAATTTGGACGGAAAATGTATTTTTTTTGTTGTCAAATCTCATTTAAAATGAATTGTACAATGGTTTCCACTTGGCTTGCAGTTTGTTGGTAAAACAATACGAAGTGAAAATAATCAAATGTGTTATATCATGAGGCGATTATGTATTTCTATGATTTCACAGGTCCTCCGAGGGGAACCGTGCTGTAGCTACAATGTGGCCCTAGGTGAAAACGCCCCTGTGATAGACTTACTTTGCAAACACACTAAAATCCTCACCTCCCCTCAATAGGCAATCTTGCATCAGATGTGCCCGTGGCCTGAAAACCCCCCCGCCTGTCCCCATTCTAAGGCTGAGCGTCACACGTGAGCTCTGAGTCACACCTACACAGTTTATTTTCGAACATCTGTCTGTGAAGAAAGACGGAATAGACGATCAGAAGGCTTTTCAAGCTCGCACTGTTGGCCTTTGCATGCGTGCGTCCCGTCAGAAATTTGTATCTGAAGGTGCTGATGAATGGCAATCAATAGGAGCAAAGAATGGAGTGGGGGAGTATTTTGTTTTCTTGTCACGGCCACGTTTTTTGTCATAAATTTGTTGTCATTTTTTGCAGCATAAAGTATGTCAATATTGTACCAATAAAATGTCAATATGATGCCAATGCCTGATGTATTATGTACGTTTTTTGACAAGTTGACCAATGCTGTTAATTTAAGTCGTCTGCGGCATAAACTTTAGATTGATTAGGTGTTGATCAATGCATTAGTTTATTAGAGCTGTAGGTCAACATGCAATGGGTTACAAATGACCCTGATGTAAGACTTGTAGGTGCAGAGAAATTAATTTGCACATGTCTTTTTTTCTTTGAAGTGCAGGGTTTAAGACAGGGGTGTCCAGAGGTGGCTGTTTGGGGTTCATTGGTACATTAAAAAAATGTATTTAAACAAGAAAACCAAAAAAACAACAACAGCAAAAATGGCAAAATCAACAGTAATTTTGCAAAAATAAACTCCAAAATATTAAGAAGAAAAAGTCTTAATTTTATTAGAATAATATTATGAGGACAACTAACGTCACTAAAGCAGCATAAAGTTGAAATATATAATTTCAGAAATATAATGAGGAGAAGCGGTATAGAAAATGAATGAATGAATGAATATTTCGAGAAACAAAGAAAACAAACTAAAATTGTAATTTGCAGGAAAAAGTTAGATGATGACAGTAACGTCATGTTACGGTAATAAAGTCATAATTATGAGAAGAACATTTACAAGAAGAAAGTAGAAATATTTGGAAAATGAATTAAAAAAAAAACTGCGATTGGCTGGCGACCTGGTCAGGGGGTACCCCGCCTCTCGCCCGAAGTCAGCTGGAATAGGCTCCAGCATACCCCTGTGACTCTAATGAGGATAAGCGGCATAGAAAGTGGATGGATGGAATTAAGGGTTTTCCAACAACAAAGTCAAAATATTAAGAGAATAAGTCATATCCACCAAGAAAGAAAGTTGCATATGTACGAGAATTAAGGTCATGTTATTGAAAAAAAAAATCACATTTTAGTAGCAAAGAGTTAAAATATAAAATAAATATACATGATGCTTTTTAAAAGTTGGAAAAACAAACAAAACAAAACAAAGATGTCATTTTTGGAAGGTTGCAGAAAAAGTTATAATGTTATGAGAATAAAGTTGGAGTAAAATCATAATTCCAAGAAGAAAATGTACAAAAAAGTTGAAATACTTGGACAGTTTGAAAAACAACAGCTGAAATGGCAAAAACAATTTCCAAAAAGAGTCAAAATATGTCAAAATGTCCTACTCTAACGAGAAAAAAACATATTAAACATAAAACATATTATTATGTTGAAAAATAATGTCATTTTAGTAGGACAGAGTTGAAATGTTAAGTAGCAATATTATGACAAACAAGCAAAACAAAATAAAGTTGTGTTTTTTGGAAAATTACGTTGGGGAAAATGTATGGTAATAGAGTCATGATATTATGGGAATAGTGTGTCAAAACATTGATAATAAGTTTACAAAAATTATTTAAGAAGAAATTTGAAATATATAGAAAATGATAAAAAGCAACAACAAAGAAGAGCAAAGTTTGTGATGATAGTACACTTTTTCACCTATATGACAACATTGAGATGAAACATACACAGTATACTTTTTTGCTTTACAAAAGATCAAAGTGGCAAAGTTGCCCCCTGGGGGAAAAACTTTAGACATCCCTGCTTGAAGAGGTTAAATTGTGCATATATTGTCAAATGATTACATTTTTTTAATAATCAGATCAATCATGGTTTTCAAATTAATTAATGATGATTAATCACCATGTCACACTATGTCTGAAATATGCCCTTTTAAAAAAAATAAAATAAATAGAGTATATACTGTATGTATATCTCCCAGTAACTGAAAATGCAAACTTGCAATCAAGATGGCAAACTTGTGTGAAAATCTATTTACTTAACACTTTAATAGTAGAATATTTCAGTCAGACTTTAACTGTAAGGAGTTGCTTTCAAAGACATCACGTCATTTAAGCTAAAATCACATGTTTTGAGTGAATTTTCTGGGATTTCCGAGCTTACCTAAATGCATCAAATGGTACTTCTGCATTACAAGTTATAAAGTAAGTGATAAGAATATCCACTTATTGCTTTTCTTTGAATTTCTGCTTATTTAGACCACACACAATAAAGATGTGATACCCAGCGTGCCCGTGATTGCGTCTCACGGGCTGTCTGGTGAAAATGAGGAAGTGTCGTTGCAATGACAAACGGACTAGAGACGTGCTTGTTTTGAGTCGAAGACACGTATAGGGTGCTGGAGTTGCACTGCGATTCATGGGTTCAGGTAAGTTATAAAAGTGCGTCAGACTCACACTACACTGTGCCGCCGTCTGTCATCAGAACAGAGAGCAGTGGCTTTCCATGAGGCGTATGCGGTAATTACTCTAAAAAATGTCACCTAATTATTACGTAACATTGCGCTAACACTAAATGAGACCACAAATTAAATATCTCACTTATACCAATCAGGAAGATGGCTCAAATATTCAGTTTTGACTTGTTCAGAAGACCCTTATGAAGAAGAAGAAGAGGAGTGACCGCACCTCGCCCGGACGTGGGGATACCGGGGCCTCACCCTGGAGCCAGGCCTGGGAGAGGGGCTCGCAGGCGAGCGCCTGGTGGCCAGGCCTTCACGCGTAGGGCCTGGCCGGGCCTAGCCCGAAAAAGCCACACGGGAACTCCCCCCCACAGACCCACCACTTGCAGGGGCAAGCATAAGGGACCAGTTCATTGCGATTTGGGCAGTGGTCGAGGGCGGGTGTCCGGGCGACCTGGTCCTCGGCGGCCAAATCTGGTTCTTGGGACATGGAATGTCACTTCTCTGGTGGGGAAGGAGCCCGAGCTTGTGGAAGAGGCGGAGACACACCCTCACTAATGCGTAGTGAGGGTGTGCTGGGAACGTCTGGCAGTCTCCCGTTCGTTGAGTGCCGCTTGGCCTGCCGGTACCTGTCAGCAGCTTCGGCAGTGGTCGAGGAAAAAAATCGAGTGTGGAAGGAGTTCGGTGAGGCTATGGAGCACGACTTTCGGTCGGCCTCGAAGAGGTTCTGGCAAACCGTCCGACACCTCAGAAAGGGGAAGCAGCCCCCAGTTCACACCGTTTACAGTGCGGAAGGGGGCTTGCTGACCTCGAGATAGTTGGTCGGTGGAAGGAATACTTCGAGGCCCTTCTCAATCCCACTGACATACCTTCCGTAGAGAGAGCAAAGTCTGAGGATACGTACGTGGACAGTTCTATCACCGTGGCTGAGGTAATTGGGGTAGTTAAATCACTCCCCAGTGGCAAGGTTCCGGGGGTAGACGAGTTCCGCCCTATATTCCTCAAGGCTCTGGATGTTGGGGGACTTTGTTGGTTGACACGCCTCTACAACATTGCATGGAAGTCGGGAACAGTACCTCTGGACTGGCAGACCGGGGTGGTGGTCCCCATTTTTAAAAAGGGTGACTGGAGGGTGTGTTCCAACTATAGGGGGATCACACTCCTCAGCCTCCCTGGGAAAGTCTACTCCAGGGTGCTGGAGAGAAGGGTAAGACCGTTAGTCGAACCTCGGTTACTGGAGCTGCAATGTGGTTTTCGTCCCGGTCGCGGAACACTGGACCAGCTCTACACCCTTGCAAGGGTACTCGAGGGTATGTGGGAGTTTGCCCAACC